>VDFB02281492.1:167848997-167924589 GCA_007258455.2 Sequoia sempervirens | reverse complement strand
AGAAGCTGGCCAAAATGAGTTGACCTATGGAAATATTAACCTTGCATTTGTGAATGTTATTCTTGTTGTCCATAAGAATGAGTGACTCATTCCTTATGGTGAAATTTTCTTGTGCATGTGTTTTTACTGTGCAATGTTTTTATCTGTCACCTTTTCTTCTTCTTGTCGAGTCGAACCTTTGGATTGAGAAATGTCATCTTTGATAGCTTGTTTCTAGCCTACAATTACTCACATTTGTGTATAAATAGAGGTGCTTTCTCCCTCAAATGGGATGCATCATGCAATTTTGTTGCTTAATTTATGAGTTGTTATTATTCTGCTTTTTTGAGTTTAAGAGTTTGTGAGAGATTTTTAAGTGAAACATTTTGGAGAGAGAGAGAGAGATAGTTGGGAGTTGCATGCTGATTTTGGAGAAGGCCCAGCTAGGAATCTAGATTTTCCAATTGGATATTTTTAAGTACAGACACATTGTTTTCTATTCCCTTGTTAATTATGTTGAGAGGTTATTTATTAATGATTGTCTTGATTGATAAGGATAGATTTAAATATGGGTTATAATACATGGGTAAGCTTGCATGTTATCGATTGAATCTTGCTTTTTTCCCTTTATTAGGGTTATCACACACACACACACATATATATATCTTTTATGAAATTTATACGATTGTGTTTCTATTTAAACTACACATAGTTGTCTATTCTATACTTATGTAGCACGAAAGGTGAAACATGGAATATATCAATGTCTTGAGATAGCTTGGATTTATTAACTTATAAGCTAGGTAAACCCTTGTGGGTAATGAGATTAGTAATACAGGAATGATGATATGAAGGATATATCATCATTGATAGGTTGAGATTTTATCCAAACCTTATTGTTAATCTATACTTGAGTACTTAAATCTCCTTGAAAGTAGGAAGTGAGTCTATCCCTAGTGTTAGAGTATAAACTTGAAGGTTATATCAATATTCAACAATAGGGTTGAGAGTTTTATATATTGGTTATGCTATTTTCTTATTTTGAATTAGAGTCTATTCCTATTCACATAATTCTAAACATGTATCGGTAACCCAAACTGTTTGTGAGAGGACTATGGGTGTAGATGCACCAACTCCTCGCAAGTTGATAATGTCCTCCAAATTATATTCAAATGTACTGAACATTGTAAGAATGTGAATAATTGAGGTATTTTGAAAGAAGTTTTATGATTGGTTCATGTTCAATTGAACATTACTTTACTTTTGATTGAAGTTGATTTATTGTTGAGACTATAATTTTGAGTGGAGTCATTTACTGAAAAGATTATCCTTTTAATTGAGGTCCTTTATTACTGAGACTATACTTCTCAATGAGTCATTTATTGATTTGATTATACTTTTGATGAGAATTATTTATTGCTGAGATATACTCTTAAATGGAGACATTTACTGTTACGGTTGTACTTTCAAGAATAAAGTAATTTATGTTGTGTCAATATGAATACCGTATGGATAATACATGGGAAAAGGTGAGGCCTAGTTAGTCAAGATGTTATAACATCACTTACTTTTTAACATGAGTTATTAATAGGTTATTCCTTGGATTAAGGTTACTCCATGGCATAAGGGAATAGCCTATTCATAGGATATGAATGGTCAATACAAATCAAGCTAGGAAGGTGGGTGAAGTATATGGCGTCCACTCTAAATTATGGGTGATGAATACTTTGGAAAAAGTAGTGTAAGTTGCCACTATTTACACTGTCAGTTCACTGTGATCCAGGTTTACATACTAGGCAAGGAATGTCATATGTGTAGGTTGTAGCCACTATGTGACAAATCTAGATATGTAGGAGACAACAACAAGCTCAGGGAAGGTCATTATTATTATGAGGTTACCAAACCAATCTCTTTGTCAAAGGGTAGGGCCATCTTACCAAGTTTGGTAGATGTTTGAGGTACCGCAATTTGTCCAAGGTTGGGGGAAAAGAACTTGAGTGATGCTTCTCCTCATCAATAGGTGACCAATATTTGATGGAGGACACTTGGACCATTCGTATATCTATTGCTAGTAATCTCAATGGAGCCTTGTATGTATTTTGTATCCATTACTATGGAAATATTGTAAAGGAGAAATGTTATCATGAAATCATGTACTATGAAATCAATACATTGGAAATTTGTAATACTTTGATATAATGCAATGGGAAAGTTTGGAAAGATGTTTATTTCAAATGAGCATGCTATATTTATATTTGAAAGGAAAAAAATGATTGCTTAAAGTTGTTGTCATCATTTTATATTCACTTGAGGTTAAAACATAGGAAAGTTACTGAGTAGAGAAATGGGCATGTTACATATCCCTTGTGGTTAGGACTATACAAAAGTGTGAATTCTCATGGGGAGGATTCATATTTTATTGAAAATCTAACTAGGGAATTTTAGGAATTGCTAGTGAATGGATAATTTTTGAAACATTTCTTCCCCCATGCTCCAACCTTTCTCTTTCATTGTACATTTTTCTCCTTTCTATTTGAGTCTCATGTACCCATAGTTTGTTGTGACCCATGATGAATCATGTGTGTGTGTGTGTTTATGTGTTGGTTTGTATCCTAGAGTATGTTTGAATCCTTGATATGTCCCATTGGAACATATATTCCCAACTAAAGCAACTATTGGGACTCAAATCTATAATGTCATTTTTTATTGAGTCCTTTCTATTTTGGGTGTCCTTTTCATATTTGACCTATTATTTATAACCAATACATGATATTCTAAATGAGTCCTCTAATTGTCGAAAGATACAAAAATCCACAAAATTCTAAGTCTAGGCTAAATTTGATGTTTCCCTTGGTGTTTTATTGTTTTGTCATACTTTTAGACATTTAAGATTGTCCATACCTACATACCTTCCCTACTAATCTCAACAATCCTCTTGAGTCCTTATTAAAAAATAAATTAAGTGTTGTTATGTCAGGGTCTTAGAGTTTTGGGATATTCCACAATTTTATCTCTAGTATCATCATTTGGGGATGTTTGACATGCTTGCATTTTCCTTGCATATGTCAAAGTTTCTAATCCCTCAATACTATTCCTTTGGTATTGTTGATCCTCAAATCTCGTAAGTCTATGAAAATCCTAAGTCATTTTTATTTGTCAAACTTTTGGGATTCATCATCCATCCCATCCCTTGGTACCCATACCCTTTCATCTTTGCTCCTTGAACTTTGATACCTTGCACTCCAAAAAGTTTCTAAGTTTTGTGGAGTTAGAATTTTTGTTGTCCCTTATTTATGTACCTTTTTCCATCAACCCTCAAAAGTTTGAAACTCCACTTTTTTGCTCCAATTTTTTTGTATATCAAAGTTAGAGTTTCAGCCATCCTTTAATTAGGAATCTCTTTCTAATAAAACTTGAAAGACCAAAAATCCATTGATATAATTGGTAATTCTATTAGAGTTGGAATTTTGACCATTACTTATTCAAATGCCTCTTTCTATCAAACCTTGAAGGCCCAAAACTATCCCAGAATTTTGGCATTCCTTTATCTTAGTACATATTTTCATCAAACCTCAAAAGCCTAACACTTCATTGTTCACTCTATAAAAATTATTGGATTCAAACTCTTAATATTTCATTAATTTGATACCTTATTAAGCCCCATCCTAAATCCTTAATCCTGACATCTCAATGCCTTGCTATTTCAAAGTTCTCATTTGGGCCTTCCCCTATCTAGAATGACTTCCTTGTTACCTTTGACTCCCCATTACTCTTATAGCCCAATTTTTTTTCAAAGGGTCAATTGGTTTGAATTCTTACAAAGAGGCCAACATATATGTTTTGAGCATGTGATAGATATGTTTTAAATGGTTTCTAACTTCTCTAAATCATTGAAACACAAAGGGAGATCCACAATATTTAGCACCAAGATTTTATTTGTTGCATCATTTCATCAACAACACATTTGTGATGCAATTGTATCCTAACTGAATTCCCAATGGTTTGAAATAGAATAATTACTTATCACGAAATTATGACATGACAAGCGTCACTTGTCTATGAAGGATTTATATTGAAGTATCTGTTTAAAAAGGATTTTTTTGTATTATAAGTTGACTAGATAGTTGGAAAAGGAGGGAAATAATATTATTGTAATAATATGGAAATAAATAATTTTCATCATTATTGAAGTTGTATTGTAGCATATTTTATGAAGAGTTAATATGAAATGAATTATCATGGTCTAAATTGTCCCAAGTTGTAACTCCTTATTTCTTTGAATTGATGAGCTAAGGGATTTTAAATTATTTGCATACACTTATTGTGACATATAGTTATTTGTTATTAGTTGTTATTTAAGGAGTAACATAAAATTTCTAACAATGATAGTAGGAAATATGGAATATGCAAGGTATTATTAAGTAGAGCTTAGATAATAGGGTCAATGCAACTAGTTTAGTTACTGTAAGGTAGTAACACAAAAACTAGCTAGTATAAATATTGTAGTGTTATGATGTAATGAATATACTGAGTTAGTTACTCTATTGCTCTCTCATAAGGCATTGATTTGTAGGATAAATAACTTCTCCCAACCCATAATATATCAATTATGGAGAACTCACTAAATGTAATTTAATTGTTTGCATTATTATTGCATTCTTACTCGAGAAGTTAAAGATACAAGGAAAAAAGTCATTATTTCTTGTAATCTCACATATCCTTATCATTTTGTATGATTATTTACATAGGTTAAGCATTATATGTTGTATACCTTTAGCCACTGCATCTTATAGCACCTAGGCTTTGTTGAACTTGAATTATAGGGGAGAGGATCCAGTTTTCTCATTTTTTTTGGCCAACCTGATAATATTATTTGTTGTGCCTATAGCACACACGCCCCATTTAGAACGGGGACCCTCTCTTTTCACCTTTTCCGAGTCACCTTTTTACATTCACCTTGTTTTGCATGCCCCCATTTTTGAGCTTCAAGTGGTCAAGGGACCCTAAAGTCATCACCCTTAGTTGACCAAAATTCACCACCCAAAAAACTTCCAAGTCATTGGCTTTTGTGGAGTTTCTTGGGTAGGTTTCCCTTAGCTTTCAAAATTGGCATCCTTCACCTCTTGCGGGTCTGCCCTTGCGGGTTTCCCCTTGTGCGTCACTACCCTATCTTCGACATTTCACTGGCGGCTAATGTAGGATGTCCGCTCGCATGGCGGGTCCCACATCCTTTGTGTCCACTAGTTTCCATCCATCTGTCAAACAACGAGGTCCCAAGATCTTTTCGCCCTACAGATCTCGAGTTTCCTGCCACCACTCTTTTGAAATCCGCGCCCAACAACTCCACCAACCGATGTACGAGCATTGAATGAGGGTAATAAATGAATATTTTTATATAAATATATGGACCAACCTATCATTTTCACCTTGCCAAGTTCAAAAATTTTCAGAGCCCAAAACAACCGTCATCGTCTTTGCACCCGCATCACCTCCCGACAGATTGAAGTTTGTTCCTCATTAAGATTCATCGCGCTTCCTAGGTACGTTCACAACAAACAACATGAAAATGTATTTTGAGTTAAGTTTCCTAAAATTATTAAAAATCTTAAGGTAAACCTCAAAAAACCTTTTGGGTGGCCGATTAACCTCAAAGTTCCGCACAAACCCACCTAAAGAATCCTTCAAAAACATTCAAATGGTACCCTTCTAAGCCTTGCAGAACTTTACCTCCCACTATTGTTCTTCACTAGAGTAGTGAGACCCTCACGTCCCACATCCTTGTTTCTGTCGTCGAGGATAGTTTAAACTTCAAACAAAAACCTGAGCTCTGAAACCTTGCGGGTCCACTCTTGTGGAATTTCGCATGTGGGCAGGTGCCATCTCGTCGCCACCCTTAAAAGACCTAGATAGTGCAAAGCTTAAACAAGAAAAAAACTTACAATCTGAAAGCTCCTTGTGGGTCTGCCTTTGCGGGCCGCCACATGCGAATGACCCTCGTTGTGCAACTATTTTGAAATGACTGTCTCTTGTTGATGCTAAAATGTGTTGAGTCTTCTTCTCCAGGCTACTCTTTGCTCTTTGCCATCGTCTTAATGTTCCCCACAAGTGGCAAACCCATTTCTCCCGCCCACACCGCCGACTCCGCGATCCTCCTCGCCATTCAGGTTCACCAACCAAAATGAAAAATGATAAGTCTGAACCCTGTACGGGCTGAACCTTGCAGTGGTATGTCTACAGACCACCCCACTGTCGCCGTCATTTCTAAAACAACCATGGAAGCTCGCCTCCCCGTGTTGCGGACTCTGACACTGCCCTTTCCATCCAAGCCTTTACCATGAAAATGACCAAGTTTAGGTGTGTTGTGGGCCTTTCCTTGTGGGTTGCCACCTACAACCCACTGCCATCTAGTTTCCATTCGTAGGCAACCGCTTCCTCCTTTCTTCCCACATTGCAGAGTTTGAACCTTCCTCTGTTGTCCAATTTTTTTTGGAAAAGCGATCCGAGCTAAGTTGTCTTATGGATCTTCCAGTGTGGACCGCCTCCTATAGGATGTCGCCCTATCATTGTTGTCCCTAAATGGCCATCTCCCAATGGATCTCCGCCAGTCTATGCATGCATGAACCAAAATGATCAAAACTAAAGGATTCAAGTCAAATCGTCCTAGCTGCCTGCGGGTCCCACATTGTAGGATTCCTCATGTGGGTTTCCACCTCCTGACCGTCGTTTCTCAACGACAGAGCTCCAAACGTCTTTGATTCCTCCAACTTCCGCACTCCTTGATCCTTCACAAGAAAATTGATCAATTGAATGCCTCCAAAGACTTCATAGTTGATCTCCTCATGTGCCAAATGCTTTGTTGAAGACCCTAACTGCCAAAGCCCTAGTGCAAAACTTGGAGTGTGGGTGGTTGTTTATGGGTCGCCGTGACCTCGACACTATTTCACTTTCGTTTTCTCTTAACAGCTACCAGCCTAGGGAAACCCACATCCCTAGGCCCACATTCTTGTAATTGACCCAAACAAGCCTCTAACAATGAATTTCAATGGATTTCATGATCTTTTGAAGATGAATTGTTGATCCAACCCTCATTTTTGCAGGATTCAACTTCCCTAATTTTTTATGTGAATGTGCTTACTGCATCTTTTTTTGTAGGATTTATGGAATCTACTGCGGGACCATCAGGGAGGTCTGCAAAAAGGAGAAAGGAAAGAAGTCTTCCAAACCACCAAGGGGAAAAGAAGAGAAAGATCAAATGAAGTACTAGTTCCATGGGGTGGAGTGTACCTCCAAAGTCACCTCTGCTTGGGACACTGTATCAGATACCAACCTAGGGCATGTGGATATTGATGAATTAAGACGAAGGGTCATAATCAACCCTACAATTGAGAATGCTCAGAAAATCCAAAAGAGTAGCCTCACCAACGCAACCAACTTTCCACCTGCACTTGTAGCCCCATAGCTAGTAATGGCATGCAAAGAATGTTACCATGGCGACAACAGAAAGATTATTGATCACAATGGCAGAGTGTTGGCAAATTTGTCTGCCAAATCCATAGGCCAAACATTTCATATCCCTACATTCAACCCCATGGAGGAAACATAGAAGCAATATGTAGAGAACATGTGGAAAGTAGATCCTCTAGGGTGTAAGAAGTTGACCAACCAACATTGGTTGAAAGAAAAGAGGGGTAGTGCTGCCAAGGTACCCCAAGAGTTGTTTAGGAGAGACTTCTATGAGGATTAACACGATTTAGTCACCCTGTTGAGTAGGTTAATGGGCATCCCCACTGCTACCTTGTTCCAAGAATGGATGTTTTATTTTATCAAGGAGATCATTCTTGGAAAAATGAAGTTCCACTGGGCCAAGATCATTAGCTAAAATATGCATAGCCAGGTTATGGATGCGAAGAAAATGTCTGAGTTTTACATGACCTCCTACTTGGTGTATCTGCTAGCAGAGCCATTCCCATACAAGGGCCTCTTTGTTGCATAGAGCCTGAATCCAGGGAGGGAACTTAAGGTGTATGATCGATACCCACAACTACAGTACAAAAACTTCAAGAAAGAATACCAAAGAGTGAATGATGTCTTTATTAGGCATATCATCATATTCCTTGGAGGAGATTTGAGAGAAGAGTCTAGCACAGTGCACGGGAATTCATCCAGAGATTCAGGTACCTGTTCATATAGTTCTCGAAGTTCACATATATCAAAACATAGGGTTTCTTTGAAAGACCCTACAAGCTGCCCTAGTACCCTAACGACCAGATGATTATATTGGAGGTCTTGAGATAGCTGCAAAATTACCATTCTCTACTGAGTGATAAAAACCAAGCATGGATTCCATATCCTCTCACTTTTGGGTAGGGAATGTATGTCATCCTCGTTGCCCAGTGTTGGCCTCCTCTAATGATTCAACAACTAAGCCCTTAAAGCTGTAATTCAGAGATTGGACATCTATACTGAATAGCTATCTTGCTCATCATGAAGGTTCATTTAATTGTCAACCCAGGAACGTAAACTTGAAATGGGTTAGCACTGTATGTGCACTAGGAATCATAGTAGCCATATTCATTCTATAACTAGAAAGGACATGATGTTAAAAGTAAATTGATTGAAAGGAAGTAACATAAGCACTAAGCATCAACCAACAACTCAACTAAATTGAAATGCATGATAGAAATATAAATCTTAGGCAAACGGACAAGAAACTACTATGTCTACTTTGGCTATAGGAATAGTTACATAATGGAATTCCAGTGGCTACAGGAACAATCAATTTCTAAAACTGTAACTATCTACTAAACATAAAAGTAATGGTTGAGCTAAAAGGATTGAATTCTCACCAAGTGGGCCCCCTTGGGTGAGTATCCCTTGAAACTAACTCAAATGCAACAAACTTATAATATCATTTTATTCATTAAAATCATGATCACAATAGAGTGCAACATGACTATATTTCTTGAAAAATAGGAATGCAAGTACAACATCAGAACATTCAACCTTCTAAGAAGGAGCATCCGAGTATTATTTATAGAAAGAAAGCTCCTAACTAACTTACTAATCAAGGCAGTCAACTCCAATAGATTAGGAGGATGCCACTTATGGAAAGCATGAAAAGAGGAACGGAGGTTATGCATGCATAGGATTTGTTCAAGCCAACCTTTCCTTAATGTAGATCTAGCATAACAACACCTCCTATATTCACTCAAATAAAAATTACGATCATTTACAAGGTAGTTACAACCTTTGATTCGAACTAGGAATTTCCCTCCATTGAGAGTTTTCCCTCCATTGACCTTTTAATGGTAATCTTTTTAAATTCCTTAGCAACCGACGAGCTAGCAGGAACTTCCTCTACTTTGTAGGCTTTATTGATATCAACATTTCAGTGTGAACCTACATAATAACATTAGCATGCAAAAAATTGCATATCCATAATTACCTCAAAGTAACATCTATTCAACCACATGCAAAATCAACATAGATAATCCACATAGCACATTAATATCATCAAAGGTCACAAGGATAAGTTTATGCCCAAGGTGTATGGTTTTAAGGAAATAACATAGATGATGTCAATAACCAAGTTCCAAAGTCTATAGTAACAACAAAAAATTGATAATAAACCCTATCAAAATTGATCCATTAATTGGACTCATCACTTGCAGAATATTCAGAAAGGGAGATAGTGGAGTATAATTTGGACTTCCATATAGCCTGACCAAGAATGGATCCTTATGGAAAACTAAAGAAGATGGTCGGAAAGTAGTATGCTCATCTCCCTCATATCGAAGACTTCTAGGCTAACTGCAAGGATGATAAGAAAGTGTGAATGAGGCACTACATGCGAATGGCCGCCCAATTTGTGAAGGCGATAAATCTGTTTTCAATGCCCGATCAGATTGTAGAGGAGAATGAAACCCTTCTTGATGAGAGATTCAACGTTGTGGCCAACTTTCCACTGCCACTAATAGATTGGAACAAAGAAGAGGTAAATGACCTTGACATTGTAACACGACCAGTTGAGAATAGGACCAGACAATGGGTAGATACCCAAATTGCTCGGCTTAAGTTGTAGGGAGTTGAACTGACATATGGAGAGCTCGAGGATGAGATCGAAAGTGAAACTAATAGTGGAGCAGCTGTTGCCCCAACTGAGGAAGCTCCCAAATCTCCTCCAACAACAAGGTCAAGGAAAAGGAAGGATGTGTCCGAACACCAACCCAAGCATAAGGTCTATACATTGAAGACCACAGAGGGAGAATCCTCAAAGAAAGCAAAGAAATCAGGGGGATTCAGTGAAATGCCAACCATTGAGGAGGATCCGCAATGAGAAGGAGAAGTTGAGGCTGAGCAACCGCAATCACCACCTACCACCTTTGCTCCTACTATTACTACTGCCATTGCCACTCCTCAACCTCCTACATCTCAAGCATTGCCTGTCTCCTCTCCACCTATTGTGTACATCTCAGTCCACCTTGCTTCCACCTCACCAACAACCCCAATTATGGTACAGGATTCCTCCTCAGCCATGACATCTCCATTGTCATCTACTTCGCTACCTCCCCCACTACCCACTCTTTCTGGCACAATGCCTTCAGTTTCCACAACCACTATGCCATCACTCACTTTTATAGACGCTTTTGAAAAATATATGCAAGCAGTACCTGCTGAAATCTCTAGGGTGATTATGAATCCTACTATTCAGGCCTTGATGGCCTAGATTTTTGTTCATTTTCCCATCTCTTTGCCACCTGTAGAGCCACCCAAGATGGAGGCCACCATGTAGATATCTGAAGAGATGGAGAAACGCAAAAGGGAGGCCACCAAAGGAATAGATGAGGAGCCTGAAGATCCTTTCAAGGATGATTACTTTGAACACCTAGAGGGAAGGGTGAATGTAAACTTGGATGAGGTGGAGTTTGATGAAGAAAGAGAGGTCGCAATCTTCAGAGGAAGATACAAAAGCTATTAATGCCAAATACATAATAGAGACTTCAGATCAAGAGCTTGAAGCGGATTTTTCCCAACATCTCAAGGATGTAGGTGAAGAAGTTGATCTAAAAGGGAAACTTTCTGAAGAGAAAGAGGACAATGATGTCAACATGGAGATACTCGAAGAGACTCCACTAGTCGGGAAAGAAAAAGGCCTCGTTCAAGAGGGGGAAGTACTTCCTAAAAGGGAAGGAGAGAAAGAGGTTGAAAAGGAAGAAGATAAATAAGAAAATGCACCAAAGAAGAGCCTCGAGCTTGAGCATCATGTGGAGCTATAAAAGGAAGAAGAAAGAGTGCCTCAAAAAGAAGGAACCGTTGAGGAAAATATAGCCACCATGTAGATATCTGAAGAGATGGAGAAACGAAAAAGGGAGGCCACCAAAGGAATAGATGAGGAGCCTAAAGATCCTTTCATGGATGATTACTTTGAACACCTAGAGGGAAGGGTGAATGTAAACTTGGATGAGGTGGAGTTTGATGAAGAAAAAGAGGTCGCAATCTTCAAAGGAAGATACAAAAGCTATTAATGCCAAATACATAATAGAGACTTCAGATCAAGAGCTTGAAGTGGATTTTTCCCAACATCTCAAGGATGTAGGTGAAGAAGTTGATCTAAAAGGGAAACTTTCTGAAGAGAAAGAGGACAATGATGTCAATGTGGAGATACTCAAAGAGACTCCACTAGTCGGGAAAGAAAAAGGCCTCGTTCAAGAGGGGGAAGTACTTCCTAAAAGGGAAGGAGAGAAAGAGGTTGAAAAGGAAGAAGATAAATAAGAAGATGCACCAAAGAAGAGCCTCGAGCTTGAGCATCATGTGGAGCTATAAAAGGAAGAAGAAAGAGTGCCTCAAAAAGAAGGCACCGCTGAGGAAAATATAGCCATCATTGAGTTGGACACAGATAGGGACAAGGCTATACTAATTTAGGATTCAGATGAAGAAGAGGAAAGAACAAAACAAGAAGCCCCAGGCCATGAGGAGAAACAACTCCAACATGTGCAAAGAGAGGAAGGTGATCATGAATCACCAAACGAAGGGACTCAGATGCCCGACTGGCTGGAGAGATAGCTACAGAAGAAATCCCTTTCCCTCATTGATCCAAAGGCTAGACTCGATGCTATCTTGGAAAGAGTGCAAACAAAGGCAAGGAAAGAAAAGAAGACAAGAGTCTGTTCCCATATCGTAGTTGATGCCTCAGGATTAAGGACCGTGCAAATCGCCACCCCAGTGATAGATAAAGGAGAAGGGGTCAGCTATAATATTTCCACCATCAACTTGGGCCCTACAACAAGAGAGAAAAAAATTGATCAGCTCTAGGAGTCAGTGGCGACAATCATGCAACAGATGAATAAGGATCAGTCCTCAAAGGAGGAGTTAAAGGCAAAAGTGGAAAATCTTACTGCCTATATTCAACAAGGAAATCCACTAAAGAGGCCCCAATGACATCCTCAACACCTCCTTCGCTACTCTCCAGAGATGATATAAAAAAGCTAGAAAAGAGGAAGAATTAGACCAAGGCTATAACAAATTGGTTCAATCGAGTGCTATATAATGGTGACATGGGCATACGTCATGCTTCCTGAATGTTCAATAAGTTTTGGGACTTGTAGAAGCAGCTAGAAGCTATAGAAAAGACATGTCGCAGGTTTACTGAGCTATACAGATAATGTATCTGAAGATCAAGGCCATTCTAAATTTTATAGAGAAGACATGGGAAAAGGAACTTGGGCTAGTCAAAGATGACCACTGGCTGGTGGAAACTTAGAAAATGGGCTTGGATCATTGAATGGAAGTCCTAGAAAAGGTATTGCATGAGGTTAAGCTTGACCTTGAATGGGTTGAGGAGCATAGAATGGACAATGAGGACTACCTTAAGATGACGATAGATATTGACATGCCCACACTGGAGTTGGACTCGGAGAAAATCAAGCCATTCTTTTAGAAGAAAATGGAGGAAGGAGCTGCAGATGAGCTAATGCCACATTTCATGGATTTCATGACAAGGGTGTTCACCCAAGCTGAGCAAGTAATTAAGGCCATGCCTAGATGTACCAAGCACTGGGAACAGATCACTGGAAGATTCAAGAAATTGACCTTCCAAACCATTCAATCTAATATCTTGGAATGGGGAAAACTTTTAGGCTTTGATTGGGAAATTTGTGGAATATGCCATACTTCAGAAGAATGAGGGAGAGCCAATGATTGATGATGAGTTTCTGACAATGTAGTTGAAAAGGAAAAGGTAGTCACTACAGAACAAAACTGCTATAGTGTCAAAGCCACAAAAAGACAAAATAGGAATGAGACAAAAGATGTATTTTATAATGATATATTTTGGGGATAGGTGAAACCTTAATGTAAAATGAATCTTGGCCACACAATGAGAGTAAATCCTGGCCATTCATTTCACTTTTGGAAAACTATAATAGGGGTCTCCTCTCATTTTAAAAGAGAGATTTGAGTTGTTGTGTAAAGACATTCTGTAGAAATTTCAATAGAATTTCATTGCTTTAGTGGATTCTTGTGTCTCTCACATGTTGTGTGATTCATCTTCTGAAACTTGATAGATTTAGTTTTCTATTCTAAGTGTTTTGAGTTACCTTTAGTAGTTTAGTCTATGTTGTACATTGATATTGAAGAATGTTATTGTGTTGATGCCTTCCATATTCATGCTTTTTATTGTTTATTGATGATGAACAACAATGTAAAGCTAGTCTGAACATCAATTCATTGTTGCACTTAAAATTCATCTTTTATTCATGCTTTATGGTGAATGAACAACTAAAAATTTGTAGACCTTAGAAGATAGCACTAGTTTCACGAGACTGTATGCTATTTGGTTAAGTGGAACTTAGTTTTGGGAAGGCTGTCCACTGTAGCATCCTCCATTTTCACTGTTCATCATTAGTTGCAAGTCTAGGAACTCTTACCTCCCTTTTCCCTTTTGACCTTTCTTTTAAATAGTAGTTAAGGAAAAGTTCCAACATCATTGTAAAGCCAAATCTGATGTTGAATATGGAGTTTTAGATTACTGTTTTGAACTTGCAGCAATTGTACCTCACTTTTAGAATTTCATAAACTCCATTTGAAGACCCAATTCCCTTCCAACTTAGCAAATTGTCCATGCCCCTTATGATTACCAACAAATCACATCAATCCACTGAGTTTTTTTTGCAAGTCATGACCTGACACCCAAAAGACCTTGGGGTAATTTGCTGCAACTTTTTTGTAGGAAGTTGCCTTTCAAGAGAGGTAGTGCATTTGTGTGCTTCCTATGTTGAGAAGTGAAAAAACACCCATCAACAGTATTGAGCGTAGATCTTGAGAAATTATTAGAGACTATTTATCTATTAGTTGGAGAATAGATAGATTGAAAATTTTACTAGGGAACATAGTATTTACCTTTGGGTCAATATCTAGATTGTGTTAAAAATCGAATCCCAAGTTATTGCTCTCAATAGTTATATATGTCTTGTTGTTTGTCAAAGTGTGAGAGGTACAATAATTGTGGTCATTTTATGGTCTAAAAAGTTTATGTAATAATTTTTTTGTTCCCCTTATTGGGTGGTGACTTTGTTACATGCAAACTTAAATATTATTCAAATATATTTATAATGGATAGAAGGAAATCATAGAATGATTTAAATAAAAATTTGGTGGGAGAACTAAAGAAAAAGTAATAGCTAATATGGAGAGAAAAGGGCACTGATAAGTTATCTAATCCTAATTTTAATCAAGCTAGAAATGAGGAATGTTATTTTGGAAAGGATAGATAATTTGGTTAATGATAGTGATAGATCTAAATCTAAAGCTACTAGACAAAATAAAAATGACTTGTGGTATGGTGTTAACTACCACAAACTTGTTAAAATTATTCAAAGTGAAAAATAAAAGAGAGATGATAAGGATAATATCAATGAAGCCTTCTTGTTTGGAGTAACTCTTGTTGATGTAAATATAAGAAGGAATATACTATTTGATGACCAAGTAGAATATCATTTCAAGGGAGAGGAACATCCTTATAAGTATAAAGACACTACAATTCATAATATTCATTGTGAGAAAAAGTATGATGAGGAAAAAAATAATGAGACCCCCAGAAAGAATCATGCTTTAAGAGATCAAGATGTCTTTCAAGAGTTAAATGATATTAAAATGGAATTTTCCAAAATAGAGGCTAAGAGAGAGAGAAATATGAATTAAAGAGAAGAATTGAGGATCTAAGTAATGTTGGTTCCTCTCGTAGCGGAATGAATGTAAGAGGAACTAATATTATTTTTATAGTAGGTAACAATAATATTAAAAGAGGTGGGGTCAAGCTCCTATTATACCACCTTTAAATTTGGAAAGGTATAAAAAATTAGAATTCACAAGGATACCTAGATATCCTAACCCTATTTTAGTTGAAGTGAGGTATAATCTTGAGAATTTATAGGGAAGTAATGTTTTATTTGGATAATACTTGACGTCTTTCAATAATTTGATTGATGAATTCAAGATTGAGGATGAATATGTCCTCAAAGTTATTTATGCAATCTCTAGATGATGTAGCTAGAGAATTGTATAAAAAATTACTTGAAACAGTTTTTCCAACTTTTAAAGAGTATTTGAAGAACAATATGGTGATAAGAAGGATCTAAGGTTCATAATAAATGAATTCATCAATATTACTAAAGGATCTCATGAGCTTGTTACTAAATTTAACACTAGATTTGATAGTCATGGAAAAGATCCTTGCATATCTAAGACCTAATGAACCTATTTTGTTGGTTTTATATTGCAATACCTATAATGAAAATATGGGATTGTTATTGAGAGATAAGGAGCCCTCACCTTGAGGGATGCATATATAATTACATCTAATATAAAGAGGAATAAAAAGGCCTTGGGGAAGATTAAAAAACAAGAGATTTTAGATTCTACCCCATAATAAGGGGTAGAATAATAAAGCTCCTACAATTGATGATCAATTAGATCAAGTGATACAAGCTTTCAAATAATTAAGTTACAGAGTTTCTATAAAGTAGAAAGGGATATCTAATGGTAGAAAAAATTATGGAAAACTATAGATAATGCAAAAATTATATGATAAAACTTACAACACCACCTAGTACAATGGAAAACTTGTTTGATAGGGACATAGAGGAACACCAAGTAAAGAGACACTTGATCCCTTGAAGAAGCCATATGCACATAATTAGAAGACACTCCTTGTTGTATGGAATATCAAATGTCACACTCCTATTTAAGTTGTGTTGTAGCTATATCAATCATTGAGGAAAAATGACCTTTTGATGAGTGTAGTGACCTAGATCATGTTTATGAGAATTACCATGAAAATTATGTTCATGGTGTAAAAGTATAAATGAATAATCATTTATAAATGACTCTGGAGTAGGATTAGATGTGGATGAAAGAAGATATGTAGAAAAATCCTACCATCAACAAATACTCTTAGATGATGAGGAGGAGACACACTACATCCACAACATCAAATATAGGACTGCTAAATACAAATTAATAAGACCATCAGATGAGGAAATTTGGTATTTAAATACAACAATCATTCCATAGGTTAAATGAAATTATAACCTAAGAAATAAAGGAGATAAATATGGAAATAATGTAGGAAATGTAGGAGTTCTTTTCCTTGAAGAGAAACAAGAGGGACAAAATGGTGACAATTATACAAAGAGAGATGTTAGAGAAACAAGTGGAAAATGTTAAGCCATCACACAAAGATATTGTATCAATGGGTTAAATTTTAGGTAAAGGTTAGCGGATTAGATCAATAAACAAAACCCAAAGAACTATGAAGTACAATGAAAGCTAAAAACAAATGAAACAATTATACCGGCTGATTCATGAAGCTTCTATGATTCACCTGCATAGCACCTTCTAACTTGCTGCAAACGTTGCCCTCAGATCGAGTGTGTGAGCAATCTTTGACTATGCCAATGTCCTAAACAAGCTTTGAAGGATTTGATGACTATTCCTATGACTATGAAAAATGACTATGCCAAGAAATGCCTAAGAATTAATAAAATCGAGTATGAAAATATCATAAATGTTGCGACTTGTAAGTATGAGCGTAAGTTGTGTGTGTGTAGTCGAAAATGTGAGGAAAATTGTCATTTTATAGAAAATACAATTTTGGACAGACAGACGAGATTGAAAGTTGATGGAAGCCTAAAATCAGAGGTCAAGATTGCATGTGACAACCCCTAATTAGGGTTAGGGAAATATTATTAAATGGGTAGTCAAGATGTCATTCGATAAAATCAAATCGGTGGTTGAGAATAAATGTGACAATTAGCCAAAAAGATAAATATTTTTGAAAATCAAGAAGATAAAGACTGCTTGATTTATGAGATTCGAAAAATCAAGAAGATGAGAGTTGGATTGAAAAGAAGATTTGGAAAATCAAGAATTTGCTCAAATACTTGATTTTTGGAAGAAGATTACCTTTTTGAATTAAATTAATTCAAAATAAGGATTTTGTGTGATAATAAATAATCTTTTTCAAATTATTTACCAAAATGAACTGACAATTAAGAATGTGATATCATGTGGGTGGATGGGCGGGCCCCACCTCACCCCCAATGGGTGAGGTGGCTGGGTCATCAGGAATTGGGAATTCTAAGCAGGAATTTCACTTGACGATTAACATCTGTCTCTTCACATGTGTGGTGGCGAATTTAAAACATATCAACTTTTTTAGTAGTGTTAGTGGCCAAAAGGAAGGTCCTAGAACTCGTCTCTGCCATGATTATCTACTGGAGATCATAGATTGTGTGGGTTTCAAAGGATGATATGCTTGTGGGAAGGACATGTTGGTATTATACGCAGTCAGGCTCTTTATTTTCACACAATACTAGCTTCTTTCATCGCTATGTGGTTAGGAAAATGAGTAGATTCATCCTGCTTGTCTCTGGTAAAAAATTGGAAATGCGAGGTTTGGAGACGCCAATCGCTCTGAAGGGCTCTAAGAGGCAGATTTCCTTTTAAGGGAATATTTCATCGCTTCACCTTCAACGCCTCATTAAGCACCCGAATTATCTGAAACTCGCGGCCATTTCCTGCATTGCAGGGAAAAAGTTCATGGGGAATGCCAAAGGTTACAGGCTCGACTCAGACATCTCTTTAAGGGTTTTGGTGGGTCTTCTAGATGTCGGAGTATCAAAGGGGGAGGCCAAGATAATCATGAGGAAGTTGTTCAGAAAGGATATGCTGGTCGGTTTGGATTGTGCCTTGGCTGTTGTGCTCTTAGGGAAAGGGATTCCACGCCTTCATGACTTGCATTTGCTCGAGGACCTAGATGCCCTGGTCAATTACTACCCATTCTTGGTGGATGTTGTTGGGTTCAAGTTAATGGAGCACAGACGGTTGGTGAATGCTAGTGTGGCTTTCTTGAAAAAGGAATTTTGGTTGGTGCCTTCGGCGGATTCGACTTGGAAACGTGATTTCCGTGTCTTTGTGCAGCAAAATGTTTGGTAACCGGCTATGTTGTTCTGTGGGTTTTGGCTTATGACTTTGTCTAGTTCAGGGTTATGGTGTTTAGTCCCTTTCTAAGTAATCTAGCTATTATGTTCTAAGCATCTGGTCTTGGTTTCGAAATGTAAGCCAGAATGTGGGTCTCTGGTGTTATCGCCATGGTTTTTGATATGGGTCTATAGATCCAATTTTGTTGTCTGAAACGAGGGTTTCACTCTGCATCATCCTGTTCAGGCAGAACTATGTAAATTTGCTCCATCAATATAAGCTAAACTTTCTTATCGATAAAAAAAAAAAGAATGTGATATCATTTTAAATAATTTCATTTATTTAAAATGAGGGAAATGTTAAATTTAGCAATTAAATAATTAAAGATAATTATTTAATTTAGAGGATTATGACCGATAATTAAATAAATTAATAAATTCATTTAATTATGAGAATTAGTGACATATTAAATAAATAAATAAAATTCATTTATTTAATAATCGAGAAGACATAAATGAATGAGGGTAATTAAATAAATTATGAAATTTATTTAATTGTAAGAGGACAATAGACCCTTAGTGACGTATTGAATAAATAAATATAATTTATTTATTTAATAATCATGAAGAATAAAAGAGATATGAATTAATTAAATAATAATCAATTATTTAATTAACAGTGGAAAGTGGACCAAAGACATAATTAAATGTCATAATTATGCTAGGACGAAAGTGGTAAAAATAGAGCTTGCAGGCCTAGGTCATTTTTAAGTGTCTACATTTTTCCCCTCTTTGTCTTAATGCAACTTGTCACATTGTGACAAAGAAAATAAGTCAAAACATGCCCTAGCAAAGGTACAGAGTATCGATGCTCCCTCGATTTTTTTTTTGAATTTTGGCAAGGTGACAGAAAAATTTGGAAAGTGTCTCGATAAGTCAATTGTGTGACAGGAAAGACAATGGCGCAGTCGGTTTCGAATTCCAACGTGTTTAGAGCAGCCAAAAGGGTGATCAAAGTTGGTCAAAATGGCCTCAGTAATAAAAGAGTTGAAAAATGTCATTTTGACTTTATAAATAGGTTGACAAAGGGGTAAAAGTCAATTCATTTTCACTATTCACCTTAGCAAATTTGAGAGCGACGAGCGAAGAGGACTTCTGCCAGGATGGTGATTCTAGTGACCAAGCATCATGGTGAGATCGTGCGGACCTTCAGGAGACCAGAGGGCTCAGAGCCATGGGTATGTACCTCTAACCCACCTTTTTATTTTATCATTTTGCGTGCAAAATTTAGGTTTTTAGGGCCAACAACGAATGCGCTGTGACGCATATGCATGCGCATAAGTTGCATTCGACTTCGCGTTCGACGCATTTGATGCATTGCGACACAAGTGCAAGGATAAACAGGTCAGGCCAAGGATGTGTAACACATTTGCTAAAAAGTGCGACGCATTCACAATATCATGCCGCATTCGAGAGCTATTACACCGCATATGTCATTTTGTGATGCATTCGTTAGTTTGAGCGACACATTTGAATGAAGTGATGCATGTGCCATAGAGCATGACACAAATGCTCTGATGCGATGCACTTGAGGAACAGAACGACACAATCTATGTGTCATGACGCAAGTGAAGTACGGAACAACGCAACTGCTTTTTCGCAACACAAATGAAGTCAACGCGACGCATATGACTTTGACTTTGACTAAGGCTGATTCTGATGCTTTTCAAATTTTTAATGCTTTTGAGTTATAATAATGATAATGACGCTTGTCCATAAGGTGCTGACGTGTTGTTTGATCATGTGCAGAGACAACTAGCACCTATCTATACCCGAGAGACAGGCCATCGACCTTTCGGTTCCGAGACCAGCTAAGTCCGCGAGAGTGATGACGATTGATGCAGCTAGGTATGTATTATGTTTCCTATATGCCCGTTATTCGGGAAAATAGGGGATTGTTGACTGCTTTTTGTGAGAGATGGCATTCAGAGACATGCTCATTCCATTTGCCGACCGAAGAGGCTACCGTGACGTTGGAGGATTTCTACCATATCCTCTATTTTCCAATTTGAGGAGAGAGGATCATCTATGACCCTTAGCATGGCTATCATACCTTCACGACATACTATCATGATCAGGGTGCAGGAATCGACATCGAGAGATATGAGATTCGCTGGGAGTTTATGGCAGAGCACTATGCTCAGTTTGATGCACTGCTAGCGACATTCATTAGCGGGATACTGATTCCTGACTACCGAGGACACGAGTTTCCCATTGGTTGGGGTGATGTGCTAGTGGGCATGAGGCGAGACAAGACAGTTTATGTTTGGGGGCCCTATTTGTTAGGCATGCTTTACCATTAGCTTCAGAAGGTGGCTTATAGGAGGGTACAGAGCATTGGGTGTGGCACGACACTTTTGATGATATGGGCTTGGGAGCATGTGGCGATATTTTGACCTCCTATCCAGAGACCACAACCTGCAAAGGGGATGCCTTATGCTTATTACTATGTCGGTGCCTTACAGCAGACGAGAGTTAGAGAGACAGGTTGGTGGCGCCATTAGATTGACACCATGATTGCATTCATTTGGAGGCCCTACAGAGACTGCGAGCAGTGGGATGATGATGATGACCACCTCAGTTTCTATAGACAGTACCATTATCTGATTGGGAGGACAATGTAGAGTTAGCTCATTATAGAGATGTCTTTTCCACAGCGTGTACTGAGACAGTTTGGAGAGTAGTAGGGTGTACCGGTAGGTACAACCAAGTATGCCAAATCCTCGAGGGAGGGAGCCTGGGGTCTGCCTATTTCTATACCGTTTTTCGAGCACTAGATTGATGGTCTAGTGGCATAGCAGTGGGGATGGAGGGGTGGGATTGTAGATCCGAGGACGACCGCTAATTATGATTTGTGGTGGCAGGCGTGACGACCAGTGCCGTTGACAGATCCAGATGGGCCAACGCCGATTGACAGGAGATCAGTGATACCCTGTATGCCATGAGCTAGACGAGGGGGAAGAGATGGGGATGACAGGGATGATGGAGGAGATGGCAGGAGGAGGAGGAGAGATGGCCAGAGGTAGGTCTGGAGGGTGAGACAACGTGTGGTGAGAGGGGCACTGGATGTTATCCCAGAGGTGTCCGAGGAGGGAGAGAGAGAGGAGGAGGAGCCGAGGCAGGAGCATGCTACCGAGGAGGAGGTTAGAGAGGAGGAGAGACAGGAGCATGAGGAGGAGAGGCGGGAGTAGTAGTTGATTGGAGAGGAGGCAGTTCGACAGGAGGCCAAGATGGAGGTTGATATGCCCCAGGATGAGGGAGTCAGTGGAGAGGAGGTCACAGAGGAGGAGGATGATGATGGTGGAGATGATGATGATGCTATGGATGAGGCCAAGAGGCTCCTAAGATGGAGGATGGTGGAGGGAGATGAGGAGATACCATCCAGCTCGGCATTGCCCCATGATGCCATGACAGACTAGAGGGTGGCATACCTATAAAGGAGATTGGATGAGAGTGCCACACATATCAGAGCACTATAGTTAGAGTTAGAGGTGGCTCGGGTAGAGTGGGATCAGGCAGTGATCTGCCAGCAGGAGGTAGCACAGTGGTGTACAGAGTTTGCACGACTGTGTATAGGACCATCGACAGATTTGGCACAGGAGTTTGGCAGGGTCAGTGTTCGGCTTGGGCACTACAGGTAGTTATATGAGTAGGCTGTACCAGCCGAGATGAGAGATCTCACCCTGACCAGGACACAGACGAGGATAGGCGGCAACAACAGGTCAGGGAGTGGTAGTGGCAGTGGCAGTCAGAGCAGTGCAGGGGGCTCGACCTCTTTAGGGCATACTTCGAGCCACAGGTCTCATCATAGAAACTCTTCTAGTCACAGGTTAGGGATTCACATGGTTCATTAGGTTCAGGCCATAGATTAGTACCTAGTCTTCCTCTAGTGACAGATCTTTTGACTTCACAGAGTCAGGCCGCAGTGTCATCACAGATGCATGTTACTGTGGAGATGATGCCATCAGTGTCAGTTCCATTGGTTTCATAGATAGAGGTTGTTGTAGGTCCACCTATTACTTCAGTGTCGAGCACAGGTCCTCAGTCACCACACTCTTCGCCATGAGGGGATGAGGAGAGCCTTTCATAGGGCCATACTTACTACATTCATGTTTCAATCTTTATGTTATCACACTTTATGTATTGACTATGGAGTTTGCGCGCTCTATTTTTGGGATATCTCTTGACTTTATCCTGTGACATTATATTTTTTGAGATGATGCTATATGATGCAGTTTTGATGCAACCTACATGTGTGTTATGTGATGTTATTTGATTTATGCATTATGATGTATGTAATGTGGTGTCTATGTGGATTTATGCATTTATGATGGATGATGGTATTATTTATATGTCTTGTCATGAATGTCCTATGATGGTTACTTATGATGTGATGCCCTAATAATGCAATGTTTATTTGTATATCACACTGATGTTATGCCATGGATGATGATGATATGCATAATGTATTTATTTGAATGGATGCCATGTTTTATGATTATGCTAATGCATGACTATGTAAAATGTGATATGTAATGCAATGATGATGATGTTAATGATGATGTGTGGACCTAATGCAATGTCTATATGATTATGTATGCACTTATGTTTTTGTATGTCACAGGATATCATCGAGAGATGGACGAGAGAAGATGACAAGACAAAAGGAGATGCATGTTAGTTCTTAGACCAAATCTTTCAAAATTTTACCATAGGACTTTAATATTTATTGCTCTTAATCATCATTGGGAAGATTATTGTAATGGCCAACAAACACCATGATATGACATAAATCAAGGTGTGTAAGGTCGTACCATCACGTAAGATAAGTAGTCACAGACAAGGATGATCATGAGTCATACTAAGAGTGCAATTGCCCCAGTCTTTTTGTCATAACCAACCACAAGCATAAAAAGACAAATAAAGACAACAAAGACAAGTCATGAAATGTCGTTGCTTCTCTAAATCCTATTTCTAAGAAATCCTCGAGAAACTAGCAGCATGATTGCCAAATGAACCAAATAAAACCATTATCATGATATGTCGTTGTTTTTCTAAATCCTGTTGTCAGGATCTCGCTGAGAAACTAGTAACATGAGTGTCAAAAGACAAGACAAACGTCATGATACGTCACTACTTCTCTAAATCTCGGTGTTGGGACCTCGCTGAAAAACTAGTCACATGATAAAAAGCCACAAAAAAAATGCCAAGTGTGTCTGGATGCCAAGTGTTTTAATGCCAAGATGTCAGTTTGATGATGTCGAGATGCCAGGGTGTCAAAGTTTTGACGATGCCAAGATGAGGAAATGCCGAAGATTGCCAAATTCAGGAAGGACACATCTTGAATAGTGTTGATGTCAACATGACTGATCCCTAAATGTCAAAAGGGCTCCCTCGAAATGCCAAGTGACAGTGACGATGCCTAGGAAGGACACATCCTAAGGCATAAATGTCAGAGGTTGTTCTTCAGAAGGACACATTTGAAGAATACATTGATTTCGAGAGGAGTGATCCTTAGATGTCAGGAGGATCCCTCAAAATGTCAGGTGGTAGTGACGATGCCTAGGAAAGACACATCCTAAGGCATAAATGAAAAATTTTGTTCTTTAGAATGACACATCAAAAAGATACTGATGTCAAGGGGAGTGATCCTTAAATGTCCAGAGGATCCTTTGAAAATGTTAGATGACAGTGACGATGCCTAGGAAGGACACATCCTAAGGCATAAATGACATAGGCTATTCTTCAGAAGGACACATCTGAAAGATAACCAAGAGTTGACAGTTTGACTGTTTATGATAATGTAACTTGTTTTGACCAAATTTGATTGAAGTTGACTGAATTGACTTGTGTCAACTATATATCAATTTTTGTCATGCTGATGTGATTGTCATATTTATTAAGGAATTGCTAGAGTTTTTTTTTTAAGTTTTTCTTGTTTTGAAATGACTTGTTTGACTTGAAGAATTTTTGATGTGTGTGCCAATGTAGTGCCATGAACCCTAATGGACTGACCTAGTGCGGCCTCGGGGGCTCATCAACAGATGGCCTTGCCTACGTCATACACTCAGAGACCTCATAGTTCGACATGACCAATGACTTTGTCTTATGACCAATGATTGCATCATGATTTAATTTTGACAAACCTAAAAGGACTGACCTAATGTCTCGGGGACTCGAAAATGAGTCTTGCCTACATAGCACATGCGCAGAGACAACATAGTTCAAACAAATGACAAGGACTAATTGATTGACATGACGAACTTTCAATGGGAAATGACTTCATTTTGCATTCTTGAGATAGTTTGACATTTGTTAGGGTTTTTTCAGGATGTTTTTCAATTTTTAGGTCTTTTTTCATAACGTTTTTTAATTTTCAAGTCTTTTTTTAGGACTTTTTGCGATGTTTTTGTCTTTCTTCAGGACTTTTTGCGATGTTTTTGTCTTTTTTCAAGACTTTTTATGATGTTTTTGTCTTTTTTCAGGACTTTTTACAATTGCCCAGACCATGCATGATACCCACTGCAATCACATGATAATTTTTTTTCCCCTAGTCAGGTCCAAGACTTAGCCAATTTTAAAGGAAAAGGATATGCATGGGATACCCAATGGACAATATGTCAAATTTGATGTCAATCATTTGTCAACCATGAGAGGAGGGGTATTTCTGTCAAGCATCATGATGGTGACTAAAAATGTGTTTCATCATAAGCCCAGACAGATAAAGTGACAGTAGATGGCAGATCAATGATTGATTACACATGGCGCCTATTTGCCAGGTTTTCACCATGGTACTTATCCAAAGCGCCTATTTTCCAGGTTTTCATTGTTGGACGAATTTTTCCCTCTTTACTATTTTTGCCATTTTTTTGTATTTTTTTGTTGGTACCGCCAAGATGCCTGTTTTCCAAGTTTTCATCAAGGAAACAATTTTTTTTTATTATCATTTTTCATTTTTTTTTGTATTTTTAATATTTTCAGCTCGACTTTCTGATGCTATGCATAGAACTTCCGGAGATGTAGACTATTGATAGGTTTTGTCAGTTGTTCTCCATCTAGAGTCACCAGCTGATAAGCTGTAGAACCAAAGGAGGATATGATGACATAAGGACCCAACCAGTTTGGTTCAAACTTGCCCTGCTTTTCTCTGTCTGCTTGGTTCTTAGGGTTCTGCATGAGGACTAAGTCACCAATGTCGAACTTCCTGACCATGACTCTCTTGTTGTAACTACAACAGAGATGGTTCTAATACGCTTGTAGATGGTTCAGGGAATTTTTCCTTCTTTCCTCTAACATCTCCATCTCATGTAGGTGTGATTGTCTATACTCCTCATCATCAGTCAGACCCTTTAGGGAGACCTGTAGGGAAGGAATTTCAACCTCAATGGGCAAGATGGCCTCATCTCCAAAGATCAAGGAGAATGGAGTGGCTCCCATAGGTGTACGAATGTTGGTGCGGTAAGCCCACAGAGCCTGGTTGAGTTGAATATGCCAGTCACGACCAGCGTCATTGACAACCTTTTTAAGGATTTTAACAATGGTTTTATTTGACGCCTCGGCTTGACCATTTTCTTGCGGGTAATACGGAGAGGAAGAATGATGTTGGATATGAAATTGCTCACATAAGTCACGAACGTCTTGTTTTTTAAATGGACGTCCATTGTCAGTGATGATGAATTGAGGAAGGCCACAACGACAAATGATATAGTTAAGAATGAATTTGAAGATTTTTTTTCCAGTTATGTATGTCAGGGGATGGCTTCGATCCACTTCATAAAGTACTCAGTGGCGGTTATGATGAATTTGTGGCCATTGGATGAGGTAGGATGGATCTTTCCCATGAGGTCGAGTCCCCATTGTGTGAAGGGCCAAGGAGACGTGATCGGCCGAGGTTCTTGTGCTGGAGCGTGAATCAAATCACTGTGAATTTGGCATTGGCAACAAGTCCTGACATATTCTAGTGCATCTTTCTCAATGGTCGGCCAGTAGTACCCAAGTCTAGTTATCTTCCTGGCCAGAGTAGGACCACTTAAATGAGTCCCGCATATACCTTCATGTACTTCTCATAAGGTTGTGTGTGCTTCGTTGGTGTTGAGACATCTAAGGAGGGTGGCATCAAAGCTACGGCGGTAAAGGGTGTCACTCACGATGGCATATCGTGCGGCTTTTCAGATAAAAGACTTCCTCTGGTTATTGGATAGATTAGGGGGGAGGGTTTGAGACTTAAGGTAGTCATGGATGTCTTGGTACTAGGGAGAATCGGGACCAACAAGCTCGCAGACCATCTTTGATTCTGGAATATCATAGGTGGGGACCAACAACTATTCTATCAAGAATTCCAGCAGAGGCATATTGCTTGGAATGTTGAGAAGAGATCCTATTGTAGCCATGGCATCTGCCGCCTTGTTTTGTGTTCTTAGAACTTGTTTGAAAGTCACCATGTGAAAGTATGTCTGGAAGTTGTCAACCATTCGTTTGTAGGGCATTAGCTTCTCATCTTTTGTGTCATAGTCATCATTAACTTGGTTGATGACTAACTGAGAATCCCCATAGACATGTGCTCTAATTTTCCATTTTATTTCCATTCTAAGTCTCATAACCAATGCCTCATATTCTGCCATGTTATTTGTGCATGGGAAAGCTATGCAGAAAGACTTGGGAATGGAATCTCCTTATGGGGTGATAAACAATATCCTTGCCCCCGAGCCATGATTAGTATGTGATCCGTCAAAGTATAGCCTCCAAGGTGACTTTGGTTCTATATGGAATATTGACTCATCTGGTAAATCTGCCACTAAGGGGTGATCACTTTGTATAGGCACATTTTCCAATTGGTTTGCAATCACTTGTCCTTTGATCGCTTTTCTTTCTACATTCTGAATGTGGTATTCGCTCAGAATCATGACCCATTTTTCCAAACGTCCTGTCAATGCTGCACAACTCAAGAGATATTTGAGGGGGTCAATCTTTGATACCAACTGTGTTTGATGACTCAATATATAATTTCTTAGCTTCTGATATGCAAATACCACGGCTAGACATGCACATTCAATTGATGTGTAATTCAGCTCATACCCGACCAGTGTCTAATTGATATAATATATGGCTCTTTCTTTTTCATCGTGGTCGTTCTGTGCTAGTAATGCCCCCAGTGCCGATGTAGTGGCTGAGATGTATAAGATCAAAGGTTTTCCATGAATGGGAGGCATAAGGACTAGTGGTGACAATAGGTAGTCCTTTATTAGCTGAAAGGTTTCTTGACATTTATCTATCCACACAAAGGGGATGCCTTTGCGTAGAAGATATTGGAATGGATGACACTTGTCAGCCAATTGTGCTATAAAGCACTAGATAGATTGTACCCTTCCCTGTAAAGTCCCGAGTTTGCTTATTCCTCTGGGAGGAGGCATGTCCATGATGGCTTTGACTTTGGCTGGATCGACCTCAATGCCTCTTCGAGACACTATGTATCCCAAGAGTTTTCCAGATGTTACGCCAAAGACACATTTCTTAGGATTCAGTCGGACTTTGTATTCTTCTAGTCTCTTGAAAATTGTGTCTAACACCTTTAGATGATATTTTCTTGTCAATGATTTTTCCAAAAGGTCATCCACGTAATCCTCCATTATTTTATGCATCATGTCATGAAAGATTGTGGTCATAGCCCTTTGATATGTGGTGCCTGCATTTTTAAGACCAAACGACATGACATTCCAGCAGTATGTACCCCAAGGGAAAGTGAATGTTGTTTTATGTTGGTCTTCGGGGGCAATACGAATCTGATTATAGCCGGAGAAACTGTCCATGAGGGACAACATCTTGTATCCTGCCGTTAGGTCAACTATGATATCTATATTCGGCAAAGGAAAGTCATCTTTTGGGCATGCCTTGTTTAAGTCTCTGAAATTTGTACAGACTCGGATCATTCCATTTGGTTTTGTTACTGGCACAAGGTTAGATATCCATTTAGCATAATCAATAGACCGTATGAACACAGCGTCTAGAAGTTTCTTCAACTCAACCTTGACTAGTAGAGCGACCTGAGGATGCATTTTGTGTAACTTCTGTTTAACTGGTTTGGCATTTGGCAATAATGACAGATGGTTTAGAACAAGTTCTGGGTCTAGTCCCGGCATGTCGGCGTAGGACCATGCGAAGTTGACTTTACATTCTGCAAAGAATTTGTGAAATTCCGGTCTCTCTTCTTTGGTCAAGGATGCAGCAAAGAGGACCATTTTGGGTTCTTTTGTTGTTGATATGTTGTCTTCTATGGTGTCCTCTATGAGCATAGCTGATTTCTCTTGAGTTATGAGAAGAAATTCTAGTCCTCCATCTTTGGGCGCCTTAGAGAGGTTTTCACCCATATATACGTCCTTTGTTTTTACTTTTTTGTCATCAGAAGGTGCCTTTCAGTTTTCACCTAAAGACGTTTCATTTTTTTCTTTATTCTTATTTTTAATTTTGAGACTAGAGGACGGAACGGTCTCACCGAAGTAGGCTGCACAATCTAGGCCAATGGCGAATCCTGCCTTGTGATCACCACTGGGTATGCCCTCACATAATTCCATAAATTCTGTGATAGCCTCATCATTTTGAAAGGTGTCCAGGACTGGCGGGCCTTGTTGGTCCCAATCGATTAATTGTGGATAGACTAGGGAAATGCCATCGTCAGCATTGGTGAATTGAGGAGAGGATGTGGAAAGCATGCAGATGGATTCAGAGATATTGTAGATGAAATTATCATCATCCAATTCCACATCGGACTCTATCCAATATTCACCTTCACTTGTTTCATATTCATTGTCAAAGTAAGGGGTAAATGACTCAGAGTCGTGGTTGTTAGTGTCATTTGGAAATTCAGATGGATTTGACTACTGGTTATGGGGTTTAGATGGTGGGGCTTGTATGTCCTGGGGAAGGTAAATGGGACTGTGACTATTTGGTGCTTGATCGATTTTAAATGTTTTCCAAATTTTTTGTTCAAAGGTAAGCTCCCCCATTTCAATGAATAAATCATCGAGGCAACAGTCACTTAAGGATCGTTGGGAGCCAAATTCCCACTCTTGGGAGTCAGTTTCAGTAAAGGATTCCTTAATAGTCTCGATACTTTCTGAAGCATGCACACGCTCACTTGAAAGTCCATTGGTACGTCGGTCATCATTGTCGGGAAATCCATACCCTAATCCAAGATACTTTGGTATTTTGAAAGATTCTATGGGCTCTCTTTGTCCAGTTTTATTTCTACCTAAGCCACTAGTTCCATCGTAGCCCTTAGCCTTCATCATGTCATATCTCTTGCCATATTTCTTAACTAGTAATGGGGGTAGGTCGGCCATTTCTTTATAGAGTCATCCTATAATATCGACAAGGTCCTCGTTACTCATGTCTCCCCATTTTATGAAAACCATTTTTGGTGGAACTTTGAAAATTTCTTTGGGTTCCATTCTGAAACATGGTCGACCATAGACCTTCAAATATTTGGGTATTGTTGTGATGTTGTATGCCATATTTAGTTTGAATTCTCCACAACCTAGGTCCTGGATCTTAACATTGGATTCATCCTTAGGAAGTGTGGAAGATGGTGGCATGGTGGAAGACATGGACAGAGTGGTCGTGGAAGATGATGCGAGTGTGGATGGGTCAATGTATTTAGAAGAAGAGGAGCTAGGAGCTTCTCAGTTGATGGGTACTCAGTTTTTAGAAATACCCCTTAGGTTGGTACAATATTGAAAAGGGTCGGGGTCTCCATATATAGTGATTTTTGTGCTGTCAAATGGGAATTTTAAGCATTGGTGATATGTGGAGGGAACAACTTTTAGGGCATGAATCCATGGGAGGCCGAGAAAGATGTTGTAAGGTAATTCTAGATCCAGGACCTGGCAAGTTGTATCCACAATGACTGGTCCCACTCTGATAGGAAGAGAAATAATGCCTCGTGAAGAATGTTCTCCGTCATCATATGCTTTTATGACTATACTCTTTGTAGGGTCCACGCATGCATCAGAAAATCCTAGAGCCTTAACCAGTTTCAAGAAGCATATGTTCAATCCTACTTTTCCATCTACTAAAACTCTTTTGACCTTGTGTTTATGGATGAAAGTTTTGATATGTAATGCATCATTATGGTTGGTCTTGGGTGACGAGTAATCTTGATCAGAAAAAGTGACATGATGAGGTGTAGTGAGGTATCCCACCATGGTCTCAAATTGGTTGACATCAATATCCTTAGGGATTGACGACTCTTGCAGGGTTTTATCCAGTATAGCCTTATGCGTGGGAGAGATGTGAAGCAGCTCAAGTATGGAAATTTGTGCGAGAGTTTTTCCAAGCTGGTCGATAAGGTTAAACTTACTCTTGGGTTGCCACTGCTTTGTGGTCGAGGTGGGATGTGATTGCCTAGGAGATGGACCAGGTATGGTGATCTTAGGTTGCCTAGCAAGAGGTGGAATAGCTATGGTGATCTTGCCACTTCGAGTAGCGGCATTGCATTGAGGTGCTCGTTTGACTGTGATGGTTTTGATGTATTCATTGTCAGTTCGAACATTGTTTATAGTAGGTCCACTGGAATAGTCATACTTGGCGTGGGCGTAATTGGCTTGATTATTGTTTGTCTTAGAACCTGACGTGGAAGCATTATTAGAGCCATGGTATTGCAATGGGTTCTTATGAATGGTATGGTTGGAATTTGATGGAAATTGTGGCCCACCCAATTCAATTATTCGACTCTCAATAAGGTCTTGCACAATATTTTTGAGTTGTCGACAGGACAATGTCTTATGTCCTTTAGCCTGGTGGTACTCACAAAAAGCATTATCGTCCCACTATGATGGTTTAAATTGTCCTGGGTCATACAACTTTGGTTCTTCAAGTGTGATGAGACCGTTATGAAGGCATTTCTTGAGGACTTCCTCCATGGGCTCACCCAAGGGTGTGTATGTGCGACCCCTGGGGAATTGTCTTATCTGATGGTATTGTCCTTGATTGTGACTATTTTGACCATTTTGATTGTTTGGGGTGGCATTGGTGGGGGTGTTAGTATCGTCGTTGGCTTGTTTTGTAGTTGAACCCCTTTCAGAGCCAGCACGGGACCCATAGTGTTTACATCCTTGGCATCAACAACACCGTCGTTGGTAACATGTTTATTTTTGACCCAGTACTTATTTTTGTCAGTGGGAGGATTTGTGTTTGTGTTTTTAGGACCATATTTTAGCTCTCCCTTTGCAATAAGGGCTTTCTCAATCTAGACATCTTTTTCAACTAGGTCTGTGAATGTTGTGCAACAATGCACTTGCACTGCATATTTTAAGGGACCTAGAAGTGTTTGAACAAACATGTCAACCTTTTCCTTTTCAGGTATGTCAATGTGGCAACGACTAGCTATACTTCTCCATCTTTGGAAGAATGGAATGAATGTTTCGCCAGCGTGTTCTTGCGTGAGATTGCATAAGCTAGTAATAGAGGTGCCCATGTCAACATTGTTCGAGTAATTTTTTATGAATTTGCATTTAAGTTCATCCCATGTTTGGATATCATTTTTAGTGGAGAACCATTCAAGGGAAGGACCTGGAAGACTTTTAGAAAAGAGTCTCATCAAGTATGTTGGTTCATATGCGACGTCCATACAGTTAGTCGCGAATTCTTGGACATGTTTGATAGGATTTGTCTTTCCTCTGTATTTGGTAAAATTTGGTGACACATATCCTGGAGGAAATGGAGGCATGTATAAGTTCATGTCAAAGGGGTACATGGATAGATCATATGACACTTCTGATTTCTTGCAAGATATTTGAATGTTTTCTATGGTCTTGTTGTCAAATAAAGTTTGCACCCTTGCTAAGATTTTAATTGTAGCAATCTATTGACACATGGGAACACTTCAAGGTTGTGGGTGACCAGAGAATAAAGTGAACCTCCAGATTATGGGCTAGTTCCCTTTGAATTTTCTTGTAAACTGATTTTTAATAACAAGTGAAAAGGGATAGAAGGACTTTTAATAAAGAAATATAACTAAAAATAGATTATTCACCAATATGTGAAAGATGAACTGAATCTGTTTTCAAAATCTCACAAGATAAATCAATTTGAAACTAAAGGACTCACAGCTCAATCAAGTATATTTTTTATAAATATTTCATTTGAAAGGCTTCTATGATTGAAGTTTGTTTGAAAAAAAACAATCATGTTTTCATAACAAGCATTCAACAAATATAAGAAACACAGTCAATGACCTACACTATAACATACTGAATCTAAACAATACATTGAGGCAATAAGATTAAAAAGAAGGATTTCATGGAAATCACAAAAACATTATCCTAAAAGCTTACACACGATACTTGCACAAGACAAATATGAGAAGGAAATACAAGCTTCTTGTTGAAAAATCTAGGATATCTGTATTACAAATCTCAAGAAATCATGAGTTACAAAAATCTGAGTGAATGCTCTCACAACAATCTCCAAACCAAGAACTAACCCCTAAATTGCAAGAAGAGAAAGACTTATAGAATTTGTCTCCAAATTCAGAATTGAAATTTGGCTCCAAAATCACATGTGTTGTCAAATCTCTCCTCCAAACTAGGCATGCAATGCCAACCAACTCTAAGAAGAGTTGTCCAAACTTCACCAACTTGGTGAGCCGTATGCAAATAGAAACTCCAAAAAGTAAGGCTTAAAACTAAAAGTAACAAGCTGGCATGTGCCTCAAAACTCTCCTTGATTGCAATCCAATCAATCCAAACTCAAAACTGAAGGTGATTCCCCGATTTAAGGCTTCAAAATCCCTATCTTTGCTCCACATGTTGGCAAGACTTTCTCAGTCATCTCCAAGATTTATGCAAGTCTTCAATGCCCTATTCAACTCCCTTGAAGTCTATCATTTGAAATTGCACTCTAAGACACTTTATTTTGCATTTGAAATATCATTTATTTTAAATGATTTATAATTATCATTTAAAACAAATATTTACATTTAAATTAATGCAAAAAATAAAGAAAGGTAAATGTCCACTTTGCATTTCATAAATAACTTTTATTAAAGTGATTTACATTGATCACTTAATAAAGTTTTACCAAATTAACTTCAAATGCAAAGATTTAAAAGACATTCGACCAAGAATAAGGAATAAAGTTCTTAAATAAAAACTTAAGGCAAAATGCCTCATTCTATTCAACGCACTTTCTAGGGTATCCAACCCCTAAAGGCATGAAAGATATTCGTTCATTTCATTTTATTCTTTTGCTGTTGGAAGATGAGAGCCGCCGCCATCAAGAAAACCCTAGTCGTGCCATAGCTGGAAGTTGAAATTCGTGCCTTTGTCTTGGACGCCATTAAGGTAAGTCTGGTTCTTTGCATCGAATCTGGCCTTTCTTTTCTCCATGCAAGCCTTTTTTGAAAGTTTCATCATGCCCTTAGGCTACGCCACTCTATATTTCCTGACATTCTTCATTTTTCTCTCTGGTTTTTTTTGGAGTTGGGCGCCATGATAAACTTCAATTTGAGCTTTTTTTGGAGATAGCATATGCTTCCAACGCCATATCTGAAGGTTTTTCTGAGAAGGTGAGCTTGGTATCATTGCAGATCTGGAAAATATTTTCTGGTATTTCTATGCTCCATTTCAATTTTTTGTTTGAGCCTACTGTTGTAGCTGTTATGAGATAATCTGGGTGAGTTTCTTAACTTCTCCATGAGTTTTTTGAAGGTTTTCCAAGATTCATGACAAGGAAAATGTGTTTATTCTTGGGCTCTAAAAGCCACAGCCATTGAACTAGAAATCCCTCTCTGCAAATAGAAGATACTTTGACTGAATTTTTATTTTATTTTAAGGGTAAACGCTTTTGAATGGAGATATGAACCAAAATACAACCATTCAACAATACCACCCCAATGGGGTTTGAACCTTGGTGGCAAGAACAACAATGCCACCAATAAACCATCACACCATGTCAATACCGACTACTTTGACTAAAAATTAAAAGAAAAAAGAACATTCATTGTGCATAAAAACCCTGCTGCCTTTTGACATTTTCTGTGTTGGACGCCATTACATGCTGTTTGAGTTTCTTTTCCAGTGCAAAATCTGAAGATTTTATGAGAAAACAAGTTTGATTTTCCTATTTCAAAACTTGACATTTCTTCATTTTGTATTATTTTGTTCCTGTAGAAAATCAAATCTCTTAATGGCTTCAGCTCTTTTTCTTTAGAATAATGGACAAATTTTGTCACCATAAAAAAAAACTAGGAGAACTTGCTGTATTTCCTTGTTCTTGAAAGTCTGAAAGGTCACCATTGAAATCCCAAGTCGAGCTACATGATGATTGTTCTTTTTATATCCATGAGGTGACTATTTTGCAAAAGACAACTTACTCAAAGTCGACCAAGATTCAACACCCTTGCTTTGTAATCTGCAATATCTATTTGTGCCTTGCAACCCTCCTTTAAAATCACTTCCATTCATAAATTATGTAAATGACATATTGTTGTACATTATGTTGCTTGTAGCTACATTCTGCTTCCAGGTGCTTCATGTTTGATCATTGACTTTTCTGAGAATGAAACTCATTATTGCTGCAATAAGAACTTTGCTCTCAGACTGAAACATCTCTATATTTAAATGAGATTCCACATTCGGTGTAGATTGTAATGACTGATCGAACCAACAATATCTCTCTTTTAAAATCTGCAAACACCTGTTTGGCACTTCAGAGTGAATATTTTTTGTATGTTCATTTCTGAATCTATTGAAAGCGTGATACAAAGATTCTTCATTTGCTATTTCTTGATCACTTTTATTCATGATGTTTACTCGCTGCACAAAACCTAAACGAGATAGGCTCTACCCTTGTGGGAGCCACATTTTACACCACTCATTCTGAAACTGATGAATAAACAACAAGATTACATTTCCTATTTCTACACATGACGAAAAACCAGTTAGTAAAACAACAATGAATCAATGATTTCCTTTTTGATTTGTTTCATGTACCTGCACATAACACAAACAAGTTAGTAAAAACAACGGATGATAGCTCTTTTTGGTGCCCTGCTTTCCCTTTTATCTGGTGAATGATTGATAGAGTGTTCATTTCATTTATGTTGGTAATGTAGGAATAGGGTAGAATGTGATCCCTCGTTGCTCTAACACCACTCATCTTGCAGGTAAACCTTAAAGCTGGAGTTGACACCAATGCTGAAGATGGACATAAAGTCGATGCGGCTGGCTGAAACGATGATTCGTAATTCTAGGCAATGACGAATCATCTTCTCCCCTTACTCTTACATTACTTTAAGTTGTGTAATGCATTTCTTTCTTTCTTTTGGCATTTGAAAAGAAACAAATCAGGCTACTCCCACGGCTTGTGTGGGATTACAGGACATTTTCTCAATAAATAAATTGTTCATGATATGCACTCTGCCTGAAACATTCAATGAGCTAATGAATTCATTCTTTTTCCATAATGAAACAATGTAACTGCAAATGTTTGTAACATCCATTCTGTAAATCAAGGTTGATTTCTTGCTCTCCTATTCTTAAAACTGCAATACTTTATATAAAAATAATTGTTGCAAATGAGACTAAGCTTGAACATTGTTTTCTTCAATGAAATCCTGTTTGATTTGTGCTTTGCTAAACTGTTCAACCAGTTTAGTCTAAATTGTTCAATGATTTTGCAAATCATTCCTAAACATACTTTCACTATGAGAACAAAAATTTGGGTTGTATGACTTGTAATAAAATTTTTGTACCTCAGCAAGTAATTACCCCTATGATTACTAATTTTAAGCCAGAAGCTAAAAATTGGTAACATTTCTGGCGACCTCCTAGGGGTGTTTGCCTGCTAAACAATAAAAATAGCCAGGGATTTGCTTATCCATTGGGCATGGAGTCTATTTATGCACTCTTCTGATTTAGAAAATGTCGTATAGACCTCACTTTTCTGCTGTAACTGAATGTGTTTCATTTTTACTAGTTACAGTCCCATGAGACATATGTTTGTTGTTGATGACATTGAAGCTTTATTCAATGTTGTGAATAAGAAGCATATATCCCATGTAACTATAGCTAGTAATGGTATACTTTGAGCTTCCCTTTCCCCCAAAAAATACTTAAAGCAAACTAACTACTGTGCTTAACAACACTTAGAGAAAACATAGATGCATCTATCCTAGGTGCAGAAGCACTTATTAAACATTTGGAATCTACTGAAATATGTACAGATTAGATCCTACCTCAAAAGAAATGCTTGAGGTGAATCCTATTCACTGGGATTGGTTCGACTTCACCATCCAATTTTGACAGTTGGAAGGCATTGTTTTGTTTCTTCTCAGTAACAATGAAAGGTCCACTCCAAAATGAATCAAATTTGGAGTGTTTTCCAGGCCTACTTTTCAGCTCGTCCCACTTTAGCACAATGTATCCTTCCTGAAAAACTCTTGGAGATTCCCTTTTATCGAATGTCCTCTTCATTTGAGCCTGATGTTGCTCAATCCTTTTCATTGCTTCAGCTTTGACCTCTTCAAGTTCGATCAGTTGAGCTAACCTTGTTGTCATTGGTTCCTCTTCAAGCATATCTAGCTGATTTACCAAGTCAAGGGTTGGAAGCTCAAGTGAAATGGGAAGTCTTGCCTCTTTTCCATATACAAGCGTGTATGGAGAATGTCCTGTTGATCTTTTAGAAGTAATTCTATCAGCCCATAAGGCTGATTTCAGCTTTGTGTGCCAGACTCTTTGATTACCTTCCATAGTCTTCTTAATAATCCTCAGGAGGTTCTTGTTAGTGGACTCAGCCTGTCCATTCCCCTATGGATAGTAATTAGAGGATGTATTCAGATATATACCATTCTTGACAGCCCAGTCAAAAATTTTAACACTCACAAAAGCAAGGGCATTGTCTGAAACAATAGAATTTGAGATACCAAATCTGGTAACTAACTCTTCATAGAAATTCAGAACAATAGATTCATTGGCCTCCTTGAGTGCCACAGCTTCAGTCCACTTTGAAAAATAATCTGTGGTTGTAAGCACCCACTTATGGCCTACACTTGGTGGTGGGTTTATAACCCCAATAAAATCTAAGCCCCATTTCATAAAGGGCTGTTCAACTTGAATTGGCTGCAATGGAAGAGCAGCCAACTTCTCTTTTCCTACAAATATAGCACATTCTTTGCACTTTATTACCCATGCATGGGCATCTTTGAATAAAGTAGGCCAGTAATAGCCTCCTTTCATAATTTTAAGAGTTGTAGCTCTTGGGGAAAAGTGTCCACCAGCTGACCCTTGATGAAATTCATGCAATACTTTATCAACCTGATCAGCTTCAATACACCTTAACAAGATACCATGAAAATCTCTTCTAAACAGTAAACCATTTAAAAGGACATAAGGTATGGACTGTAGATGATAATACCTTCTTCTGGACTTAGTTAGATTAGGAGGGCACTTGCCAGTCAATAAAAAATGAGTCATTTCTGCAATCCAACCAGTAGGAGCAGGTACAACAGCTTGTTCTCCATCTTGAAGTGCTAAAACAACAGTCTCTTCCTCTATTGCTTTGCTGTTTCTAACCTCTATGAGCTGTTTGCAGAGGCCTCTTCCTCTAATTAGCTTAGTAACCTTAATCTCAAGGTCATATTCCATCACTTTGGTTACCCAACTAGCTCTTCTATCACTTAGATCTTTATTAAGCAAAAATTCTTTTACGCTTGGATGAGCAACCATCAGGATAATCTTATTACTGGAAAGCATATGTCTGGATTTTTTCAAACTTCTTATGACAACAAGCACATGCTTTTCTACAAATGTATACCTCAACTCATAGTCTTTGATTCCTTGACTGAAGAATGCCACAGGTTGTTCAGATCCTTCGTCATTCCATTGTACAAGCATAGCTGAAAGTGAATCAATGTTGCCATAGGCATACAAAATAAAGTCCTTAGAAAAAATAGGGTTCAGAAGTGTAGGCGCAGCTGCTAATGCTTCCTTTATCAGCTCAAAACTTCTTTTTCCATCTTTGGTCCAGCTGAAAGGTACATTCTTTCTCAGCATATGAGTTAATAGACTTAACAAATCAGCAATGTCAGGGATAAATCTCCTAACAAAGTTAATCCTACCAATAAAACTTTGCAAACCATTTTTATGTGCTAGTAAAGGAAGAGCTAAGATAGCACTTACTCTTTTAGGGTCAACAGTAATACCTTGCTTTGACACCACATAACCAAGCAATCTGCCCTCATGTACAGCAAAAACAAATTTTTTGGGGTTAAGTGATATGCCAAACTCCCTGCATTTCTCAAAAATCTGTCTCAGATGTTTCAAATGATCCTTAGCTTCTTTAGAAAAGACAGTGATATCATTGAGATATACTAAAACAATTTTATACATTAAAATTTGGAAAGCCATATCCATGGCTTTCTAAAATGTTTCCCCAACATTGGACAAACCAAAGAGCATTTTCTGATAGGCCATAGTTCCCCATTTTGTGGTGAAGGATGTCTTGAACTGATCTTCCTCTTTCACTAAAATTTGATTATAACCAGAATAGCCATCTAATAAGGAAAACCTTTCTGATCTTGAGACTACTTGAAGGATCTGTTCCATGGAGGGCAAAGGATGACGATCTTTTAAGGAAGCCCTATTTAAGTCTTGAAAATCTACACACAGTCTTATCTCACCATTTTTCTTTCTTACTGGCACAAGGTTCGAAACCCATGAGGTATGCTTAATGGGAAAGATAATACTACTCTCAATCAATTTATCCAGTTCTTTCTTCATAAGAGGCTCTAATTTGGGATTCAAGGGCCTTTGTTTCTGCCTAACAGGTTTGGCATTGGGCTCTAGTTCTATAGTATGTTGGGCAAGCTGGGGATTAAATCCCTTCAAATCAGTATATTGCCAGGCAAAGATATCATTAAACTCTTGACAAAGCTGAATAAAAACATGCTTCTCTTCAGCTGAACATACCTTGCCTAATTTAAGAAGCTTTCCTTTGAAGACTTCAACCTCTTCATAGTGATCTTGTTGAACTTGTATGCTTCCCTTGGATTTTCTAGCTTCATCATCAGTGTTAAAAACAGATTCCAGGGTGACCAAACCCATTGGAAGCTTATTATTTTTGAGTTGAATGATCTGGTCACCGTACTGGTGTTGCAACTTTTCCTGGTTAGCATGTGAGAACTCAACTTCTTCCCTTAAGAAGCTTACAACCTACTAGTCACTTTCAAAAACTTGCCAATGTATGTTATTATCAGGTACAATAGGTCTAACAATAATTTTCATATGCTGATTAGCTTTATCACTACAAATTTCCTTTGGAATGTCGAATTTAGCTCCTACAGCAGCTAGTCTATCAGCATGTTTATTCTGAGTTCTAGGTATGGAAATTAGATTAAAAGCATCAAATCCCTCTAAGAGGTCCCATACTCTATTCTGATAAGACCTGAGTGTATCATTTTTTACAACATTCAGCTTCCTTACCTGATTAACAACCAATTCGCTGTCTCCATAAACCTTTAGGCAGCTAATTCCTCACTGTCTTGCCCATTCTAAGCCTTGGATTAAAGCTTCATATTCAGCAGAATTATTAGTACAGCTGAAACAAAATCTGAAAGCTAGATAATACTTCTCACCTACTGGTGACACCAGCATACAACCTCCACTAGCACCAACTTTGCTCCTTGAGCCATCAAAAAACAACTCCCACACTTCATTTTTATGTTGTTCATTGTGCTGTTCTTTGTCTTTTTCAATATTTGGCACAAAAGAGTCAGTCTCATGCATCATATAAACACCAATATCAACCTTTTCCAACTGCTCACCTGTAACAACCTCTCCTTTTTGAGATGCCCACGCTTTAGGAAGAATATCTAAAACTTCCTCAACTTGAACTCCTTTGCACAGTAGGCTGCTCCTCTTGCTCACTGGTACATAGATTAGCATTGATGGGAGGACGTTGGTAAGGTTCAATATGATCCTTGGCTATTGATTCAAACTTTACAGTGACCCTGGTACCATACCTAGTTCTGAACAACATATGAGACCAGTCAATAGATAAATATCCACCTATCGTGGCTGTAAAATCCCTGGATAAACAAAGGGAAAAGTATGGGGGTAACTCTATTACATAAATATCCTGTGGTATTGCAAAATTTGGACAGGCATGTAGAGTTAGACTCAGATTTTTAATGAACCCCACTGTGTTAATAGCAGTGCCATCCAATTTCACAACTCCCTTCTCAAGTGGCTCATACTTAATACCTAATTTATCAACAATATGCTTGGGCATTACTGAACTACTAGCCCCAGAATCAATCATGCAATTGTGAACTAGATGATCTCCTATGATCAGAGAAACATAAAATGGAGGTGGCTTAGATTTAACAGTTTGTTGTTCCTTCCTCTCAAGAGGGGTATTAGTGAGAACCACTTTTGCAGGGTGCTGGTTTATTATTTCCTCAGATAAAGAAAACTTTGACAAGGCTTCATGTAAAAGATCCTTTTGGCCAGGCAAAGCCAATGAATCCCACATTGAGACACTTACACTTGTCTTCTTCATATGCTCTAAAATGTTGAAACTACCAGTACTAACCTTCTACTGCCCTTTGGAAACAACATCTTTCTATATTTGTACTGGCTGCACTGGTATGCCTTGCGTAGTAGGTGGCTTAGCTTGCCCCTGTGAGCTTGTAGATGGCTGATCCTTAGCTCCATCAGTCTGTTGTCTTAAATCTACAACCCTCTTCTTCAATCTTGTATTGGATGATATAGGATCACTTGATAGACCTGGTGGGTCATTAAGCCCACATAACTCCTCCCCTTACCAATTTAAAAATGACACATCAGAATTACCTTGATCCGTATGAGGAGTTTGCTGCTCTCATTTTTCTTGAGCTGAATTATGTGTAACAACAACACTATTTTGCACCATTCGTAATCAGCTGCAAGATTGTTTTGAATTGGAACAATCTCCTTAGAGGTACTAGGAGTGCTGGGATTATAAGGCTGGAATGGCCTCTAATTAAAGTTTCTTCTTTGAAACTGGGAATTGGCCTGGAAAGGGGCTTGATAAGAAGGCTGACTTTGCTGTTTTTTAATATTCACTAGCTCATTTCCAAAATTCCGCAAGGTCTTTTGGATGTTCTCATTCTGATTTACCAACACTTGAAACTGGTTAGGAACAGCATACTCTTGAGCTGCTGTTGGTGCATTAAACGCTGGAAAAGGTGGAACAACAACTATTGTAGGTGGTAAAGCAGAGGTAGTTGGTTGTAGGTCAGCAAAATAAGGCATAGGATGCCTAGAGGCTATCTTACCTGCCTGTATCAGGCTATTTTCTACCCTGATAGCAACATCAAATGCTACTGGCAATGTGTCACCTCCCAAAGACTGTATCATAAGTGCTATATCACTATTTAAAGACTTTAAATAGTATAAATAAGTGTAATCATTGGAAGGTTTTACCGTGGTTGGAATTCGATTCCAAGTTCTTTTGAATGGTAGTTGAAGTCCATTAAATGCTCATGTGGAGCTCTTTTAATAGTAGTTAGCTACTCCACTAGAGACAGGTGATCTGATTTATCTTCGAACTGCTTATTGAGCCACTCACCAAAGCTCATCCCATGTAGCTATTGAGTTGACAAGAAGACCTCTGAACGATTGTAGAGCTTTACCCTTGAAAGAAGCCACCAAAAGCCTCACTGCTACATCTTGTTGGGTAATGTGATGCACTCCACACAAGGAAGCCACATCTCTGATGTGTTCAATGGTTGTTGTGTGTTCTTCTCCAGTGTAAAATGGAAAGCTTTTCAAAGCTACAGCTGGTATGTCATTATGTTGTGCCAAATTTAACGGGCTGCCCTAATTAAAAGAAACAAAAGGTTGATTCCTGGGTGGTGGTCGAGCCATTGGAATTGTAACAACAGGAACAACTTTAGTAGTGATATGACTGTCCTCAGCAAGAGGATTTGACTTGGACCTTCTTGAATAAACAACTGTCCTTTGTACTTTCTGGACTTCTCTCCCCCTCCTTCTAGGTGGGGATAGCTGCAAATACTCAAAAATAGCTGAGTTACTCCTAGTCTGCACTTTTCTCATGGGATGTAATGCACTAGTTTTGCTAAACCTAAGCTCGGAGTCGCCAAGTATGCTAAAAGTTGTCTCTTAAAGACTGTATTTTTTTGCTACACATTGTAGACACCTAAAAATGACCTAGTCCTGCAAGCTTCATTTTACCACTTTCGTCCTAGCATAATTATGACATTTAATTATGTCCTTGGTCCACATTCAACTATTAATTAAATAATTTATAATTGTTTAATTAATTCATGTCCTTAATTCTTCATGATTATTAAATAAATAAATTTTATTTATTTATTAAATACGTCATTAATTGTCTGAGTCTTCCCTTAATTAAATAAATCTCTTAATTTATTTAATTTCCCTTCGTCATTTATTTCTTCCTGATTATTAAATAAATAAGTTTTTATTTATTTATTTAATATGTCACTAATTGTCTTAATTAAATGAATTGATTAATTTATTTAATTAATTAATCTTATCTGCTAAATTAAATAATTAAATTTAATTATTTAATTGCCAAATTAATATTCCTCTCATTTTAAATAAATCAATTATTTAAAATGTCATCACAATCTTAATCACAATTTTGGTAAATAATCCGAAAAAGATTATTTATTGTCTCATAAAATCCATAATTTGAATTAATTTAATTCAAATTGGTAACTAATCTTCCAAAAATCAAGTAATCGGGCAGATTCTTGATTTTCCAAATTTGATCTTCAGTCCAAATCTTATCTCTTTGATTTTTCGAATCTCGCAAATCAGGCAATCTTATCTTCTTGATTTTTCGAATATCTTTATTTTCTATTTAATTTCTCTCATTTATTCTCCACCGTCGATCCGATTTTATTTTGACCGTTCAATTAAAGAATTTTCCCTAACCCTAATTAGGGATTCTCAGGTTTGATCTGGATCACTCATTTTAGGTTCTCATCATCAATTAATCTTGCCCGTCCATTCAAAATGGCATTTTCTATAAAATGCCATTTTCCTCTCACTTTTCGATAACACACACACATGCTGACATTTTGCATAGTTATTATAGGCATTTATTTACTTTTACATTTATTGTCATAGGCAATTTTAGTATTTAATATAGTCATTTGATCAACTTTGGCATTTGTTTTAGGCATAGACATAAGCTTTTAGACATAGGCATTTAGACATATTAAATCCTTCAAGACTTGTTGTAGGACTTAGGCATTTCTAGATTGCTCGAACGACGAATCTGAGGGCAACATTATCCAGCAAGTAAGAAGGTGCTACGAAAATGAATCATGGAGACTTCGGCGATCAGGTATAATCGTTCTTTTATGTATTTCCATTGTGTTTTGTAGCTACTTTGGGTTTTTATCATTTGGCTTTCAATTCAATTGATCTAATCTAATATCTAGAAAATCCTCAGTTACACACATACCAAACAATAGTATTATGATTATGGTTTAAGACTGAAAAATAGTTCTCAGTCCCACCGGGCGTGCCAAAAACTATTGTCAAATAAGGTTTGCACTCTTGCTAAGCTTTTAACTGTAGCAACCTCTTGACACATGGGAACACTTCAATGTTGTGGGTGACTAGAGAATGAAGTGAACTTCCAAATTATGGGATGGTTCCCTTTGAATTTTCTTGTAAACTAATTTTTAATAACAGGTGAAAAGGGATAGAAGGACTTTTAATAAAGAAATATAACTAAAAATAGGTTATTCACCAATATGTGAAAGATGACCTGAATCTGTTTTCAAAATCTCACAAGATAAATCAATTTGAAACTAAAGGATTCATAGCTCAATGAAGTATATTTTGCATAAATATTTCATTTGAAAGGCTTCTATGATTGAAGTTTGTTAAAAAAAAAACAATCATGTTTTCATAACAAGCATTCAACAAATATAAGAAACACAGTCAATGACCTGCACTATAACATACTGAATCTAAACAATACATTGAGGCAATAAGATTAAAAAGAAGGATTTCATGGAAATCACAAAAAAATTATCCTAAAAGCTTACACACGATACTTGCACAAGACAGATATGAGAAGGAAATATAGGCTTCTTGTTGAAAAATCTGGGATATCTGTATTACAAATCTCAAGATATCATGAGTTACAAAAATCTGAGTGAATGCTCTCACAACAATCTCCAAACCAAGAACTAACCCCTAAATTGCAAGAAGAGAAAGACTTATAGAATTTGTCTCCAAATTCAGAATTGAAATTTGGCTCCAAAATCACATGTGTTGTCAAATCTCTCCTCCAAACCAGGCATGCAATGCCAACCAACTCTAAGAAGAGTTGTCCAAACTTCACCAACTTGGTGAGCCGTATGCAAATAGAAACCCCAAAAAATCAGGCTCAAAACTAAAAGTAACAAGCTGCCATGCACCTCAAAACTCTCCTTGATTGCAATCCAATCAATCCAAACTCAAAACTGAAGGTGATTCCCCAATTTAAGGCTTCAAAATCCCTATCTTTGCTCCACATGTTGGCAAGACTTTCTTAGTCATCTCTAAGATTTATGCAAGTCTTCAATGCCCTATTCAACTCCCTTGAAGTCTATCATTTGAAATTGCACTCTAAGACACTTTATTTTGCATTTGAAATATCATTTATTTTAAATGATTTATAATTATCATTTAAAACAAATATTTACATTTGAATTAATGCAAAAAATAAAGAAAGGTAAATGTCCATTTTGAATTTCATAAATAACTTTTATTAAAGTGATTTACATTGATCATTTAATAAAGTTTTACAAAATTAACTTCAAATGCAAAGATTTAAAAGACATTCGACCAAGAATAAGGAATAAAGTTCTTAAATAAAAACTTAAGGCAAAATGCCTCATTCTATTCAATGCACTTTCTGGGGTATCCAAACCCTAAAGGCATGAAAGATATTCGTTCATTTCATTTTATTCTTTTGTTGTTGGAAGATGAGAGCCGCCGCCATCAAGAAAACCCTAGCCATGCCATAGCTGGAAGCTGAAATTTGTGCCTTTGTCCTGGATGCCATTAAGGTAAGTCTAGTTCTTTGCATTGAATCTGGCCTTTCTTTTCTCCATGCAAGCCTTTTTTGAAAGTTTCATCATGCCCTCAGGCCGAGCCACTCTATATTTCCTGACATTCTTCATTTTTCTCTCTGGTTTTTTTTGGTGTTGGGCGCCATTATAAACTTCAATTTGAGCTTCTTTTGGAGATAGCATATGTTTCCAACGCCATATCTGAAGGTTTTTCTGAGAAGGTGAGCTTGGTATCATTGCAGATCTAGAAAATATTTTCTGGTATTTCTATGCTCCATTTCAATTTTTTGTTTGAGCCTACTGCTGTAGCTGTTATGAGATAATCTGGGCGAGTTTCTTAACTTCTCCATGAGATTTTTGAAGGTTTTCCAAGATTCATGACAAGGAAAATGTGTTTATTCTTGGGCTCTAAAAGTTGCGGCCATTGAACTGGAAATCCCTCTCAGAAAATAGAAGATACTTTGACTGAAAATGAAAGAAGAAAGAACATTCATTGTGCATAAAAACCCTGCTGCCTTTTGACATTTTCTGTGTTGTACGCCATTACATGCTGTTTGAGTTTCTTTTCCAGTGCAAAATCTGAAGATTTTATGAGAAAACAAGTTTGATTTTCCTATTTCAAAACTTGACATTTCTTCATTTTGTATTATTTTGTTTCTGTAGAAAATCGAATCTCTTAATGGCTTCAGCTCTTTATCTTTAGAATAATGGATAAATTTTGTCACCATAAAAAAAAAAAAATGAGAACTTGTTGTATTTCCTTGTTCTTGAAAGTCTAAAAGGTCGCCATTAAAATCCCAAGTCGAGCTACATGATGATTGTTCTTTTTATATCCATGAGGTGACTGTTTTGCAAAAGACAACTTACTCAAAGTCAACCAAGATTCAACACCCTTGCTTTGTAATCTTCAATATCTATTTGTACCTTGCAACCCTCCTTTAAAATTGCTTCCATTCATAAATTATGTAAATGACATATTGTTGTACATTATGTTGCTTGTAGCTGCATTCTGCTTCCAGGTGCTTCATGTTTGATCATTGACTTTTCTGAGAATGAAACTCATTATTGCTGCAATAAGAACTTTGCTCTCAAACTGAAACATCTCTATATTTAAATGGGATTCCACGTTCGATGCAGATTGTAATGACTAATCGAACCAACAATATCTCTCTTTTAAAATCTGCAAACACCTATTTGGCACTTCAGAGTGAATATTTTTTGTATGTTCATTTATGAATCTGTTGAAAGTGTGATACAAAGATTCTTCATTTGCTATTTCTTGATCACTTTTATTCATGATGTTTACTCACTGCACAAAACCTAAATGAGTTGGGCTCTACCCTCGTGGGAGCCACATTTTACAACACTCATTTTGAAACTGATGAATAAACAACAAGATTACATTTCCTATTTCTACACATGACGAAAAACCAGTTAGTAAAACAACAATGAATCAATGATTTCCTTTTTTATTTGTTTCATGTACCTGCACATAACACAAACAAGTTAGTAAAAACAATGGATGATAGCTCTTTTTGGTGCCCTGCTTTTCCTTTTATCTGGTGAATGATTGATAGAGTGTTCATTTCATTTTTGTTGGTAATGTAGGAATAGGGTAGAATGTGATCCCTCATTTCTCTAACACCACTCATCTTACAGGTAAACCTTAAAGTTGGAGCCGACACCGATGCTAAAGATGGACATAAAGTCGACGCGACTGGCTGCAATGATGATTCGTCATTCCAGGCAATGACGAATCACCTTCTCCCCTTACTCTTACATTACTTTTAGTTGTGTAATGCATTTCTTTCTTTCTTTCGGCATTTGAAAAGAAACAAATCAGGCTACTCCCACGGCTTGTGTGGGATTACAGGACATTTTCTCAATAAATAAATTGTTCATGATATGCACTCTGCCTGAAACATTCAATGAGCTGATGAATTCGTTCTTTTTCCATAATGAAACAATGTAACTGCAATTGTTTGTAACATCCATTCTGTAAATCAAGGTTGATTTCTTGCTCTCCTATTCTTAAAACTGCAATACTTTATATAAAAATAATTGCTGCAAATGAGACTAAGCTTGAACATTGTTTTCTTCAATGAAATCTTGTTTGATTTGTGCTTTGCTAAACTATTCAACCAGTTTAGTCTAAATTGTTGAATGATTTTGCAAATAATTCCTAAACATACTTTCACTCTGAGAACAAAAAATTGGGTTGTATGACTTGTAATAAAATTTTTGTACCTCAATAAGTAATTACCCCTATGATTACTAATTTTAAGCCAGAAGCTAAAAATTGGTAACAGGTCTTCTCTAGACCCATCAGCTTTGCTTGCAAGGCATCAATTATAGGGCCATTTGTGGCTCCATACATTGGACTGATTGGTACACCATGGGTCCCCATTTGTTGTGAGTGGATGTTGGTGTGTTGTTGAGGTACGTGTTGTTGTGACATGTATGATGTGTTCTTATTTGCATGTTGTTGGTATTGAAAGTTTGGATTGGGGGGATGTTGGTGGGTATGAATATGGGATGAGTATGTCAGAATGTGTCCCCTAGCCATTTGGGTCGATATTGGAGGAATATGGTGACCATGAATATTTTGATGTGCGAATGATTCCATAGGTTGTGTGTTTTGATTTCCTTGTGCAAATTGTTGGGTTTGTACCAGAGGAATGGTTGTATTTTGTCCTTGGGAAGTGATGGCATTAAGTGGTGTTGATGTGTTAACATTTGGTTGTGGTCCTTGAATAAAGAGATGTCATTTACCTCCACTCAAAGGATTATGTGAGGTGCCAATGAGAGGATATGATGAGGATGCATTCATGGTATTGGATGTAGTCTTCAATGGAGGATTTGTATGGCTTGATGATGCCCCCATGGCATGTACCATAGTGGTAAAGAGAGGATTGGAATAACTTACCCACATTGCCAAGGACCCAAAGGTGGCTCTGGCTGATTGTGATGATATTGTGGATATTGTGGGCAATGTGACAGATTATGTTCCTCCAATGGATGTAGTGTTTATTGAATTGGAGTTGTTTGGAATGTTGGAGGTAGCACTCATGGTCGTTGTGACATTTTACGAGGTAGCATCAAAAAATGTATTGCTTGTGGTGTTTGGAGGTTGACCACTATTGGACATGTTATGTGTATTGTAGATGTTATGGTCAGGAGATGTCATTCTCAAAGTATTAATGTCGAATCCTTGGGGTAATTTAGCTCCTTGACTTAAAAGTATGGCCAAATATTTGTCTCTGTCATATAAGACCATTTGTTCTACGAAAAAGTCCGCCTCTGGATCTTGTGCTGCTACCGCCAGGTTTTCCTCAATTATTTTTCCATATTCATCCTTACGTAAGAATGGTTCAAAGGGGTTGTTTGATGAGGATGGTATGGTCGTGAGAGGTTGAGTATTTGTGTTGCTAAATGGGTCGTCAAAAGTCCAATTTGGGTCATAAGTGTGATTGGTGACATTGGAATTAGAATCTTGTCCAAAGTTTTCCATTTGTCTTTTCTTTCTTTGGAGTCTAGTTTCCACCATAAAAGGGAATTGCTCAAATGAGGGTAATGAAAATGATGACTAAATGCAAGGATGATACTAGCCTATGTTTTTTTTTTTGTATTTTTGTGATAAAGGATGCCAATGCAAGACTATGTTTTTGGAATTTTTTGATAAAAAGGGATGACAATGCGATAGTGTTTCCTAAAGAAAATGGCTAATGCAAAATGACGACTAGGATGACAAGTTATGAAAAAAAAATTGTATTTTGGAATAAAGGATGACAATGCAAGGTGATGACTAAGGAAATAATTGATGCAAAATGACAAGGTTGTCAAAGCCAAAGTGTCAAATGAGGACTAAGATGGCAATGCTGATGAAGGACTAAGATAATTAATACAAAGCCTAGGTTCAAAAATGAGGACTAGAGGTGGACAATGCAAAGTCTAAGTTTAAAATAATGACTAAGTTTGGACAATATTTGGAGAAAGGTTTTTCTTAACCACTCTAATATTGACTTATGTCTCAATTTAGGTTATCAAAAGGACTTGCTAAAGGGACTAAGTGGCAAGGTCAAAATGACGAGTGAGCCTACCTAACTAGACTGTTGAGTTGGAGGTTCTCACAAAAATGACAATGACCGAAAAGAGGGATAATGACTAAGTCCCAAGATAACCTAATTTTGAAAACAATGGTTTTGCAAAGTGTGGTGAGTTGGCCTAATCCAAAGTTTTCCAAGATGAAACCTAAGGACAAATTTATGCTAAAAATGATGATTATGATGCCTAGGGAATACAACTAACATTTGGAAAATTTAAACCTATGGTTAAGATGCAAGCTAATGAATGCCAATGATGAATGCTTTGAGAAATTTCAATTCTAGTTTCTGACAAAGACCTTTGAAAAAGATGTTTGACAGTAGGCTAAGATGTCTGGACTTAGATTCTGGTCTAAAATAGGGTTTACTTTGTTGACAGGAAAATGCGTCGTTACAGGAAGCAAATGCATTGCAGTGATCAAATGCAGCGTTGGAAATGTCAAATGCGGTTCAGTTTTTCAAATGCGGTTTTACAGATGTCAAATGCGATTTAGTTTTGCAGATGCGGCTTTAAAGATGGAAAATGCGTCTCAATACAGGAAAATGTGGTGTTTAGATTAGAAAATGCATTTGAATGGATTAGATGTGTTGCAAAATCTGGAAAATATGGTGTGACAGAGCGATTGCGTTTTGACAAATGCGTTGCAGAATGTAAAAAGGTCAAATTTTTGATGTTTTTGGTTAAAAACCCAAATTGTTGAAAGTTTGACTGTTTGTTTCAAGATGTTTGAGTGTTGTTCATTTCGTTTTAGTAACCAACAAACACTTGGCAAGCACAATATTCTGAAAAGTAAATAAACACACACGAGAACAAGTACAATCCTATGGTTAAGCTAGGATAGTATTTGCTAGACTCCACATGGGTTTCCCCAGCCACATATCAGTAGTGTGTGAATCCAGAAGCTTGGTTGCATAGGCTCCCTCTTACAGTGCACTCTCTTCTCAGGCCAACCAAGCTTCCAACCCCCATGAAACTCCCATGGCAGATTGATCACCTCTACTAAAGACTACGAAGACGTGGAAGGCTTCACACCGACTGGTGTTGTACTAGAAAATAGAAGGTTTTGGGCTTACTACACAATAGTTTTTAATTTGGGACCCCCATTCGAGTGGCCATACATGGGGTGCAAGATTAAGCTCCGTTTAGGAGGCACTCTAGCCACAAGAGGTTAAGCTCAACAGGATTTTGGGGAGTACTACTTGGTCTGTATGACACATCTGCACTCGTAATCTTAGGTTTTCCCTTAAGATTCACATTTATATACCGGTCGGGGGTAGCTTGGCTTTAGCTCCGTTGCCGGTTTGAGTCACATTGGGGTGATGAAATCCCCAGGTAGGCCCAATTTCTAGAGGCAATAATTATTTCTCTTACACCCAAGATTGCATGACTGCACAAGGGGAGAGGATACTTCGGTTATTGCATCAAGGTTACACAGGAACAAAGTGGGTCTGGCTTTCTGATCACCTAGTTTGCACAGGGTGAGAGCATATTCGCCTACCACTTTCAAACAAAATTAGACAATATGGAATACATGTTAATTTTAAATGCACCAAGAAGAAATGTGTTTTAATCTAAAAATCACAAGCACAATATTTTTGGAATGAATCTTGGACACTCGAACCTGCAAAATCACACGTTAGGAGTCTTATTAACTAGGCTTGGACCCACGAAAAGTAACCGCCACATGCTTCCACAAAGATTAGTAACATGAAAAAATAGAATGCAGAATGCAGAAGAAAAACCAAAATACAAAAAAGAACATCAGAATGCAAAAGGAAAAAAAAACAGAAAAACCGAATGTAGAAAAGAAGAAACAGTTACTAGGAAAATTTGTCACAGCACAGTGAATGCGTCGCTCTATTCAACAAATGTGTTTCGGTCCCGCATTCTGGTCTGATAGGAAGATGCGTCTCAAATATCAAATGCATCGTTTGAAGAATCAGATGCGGCTCGGTCTGTCAAATGTGTCTTTTAAGACTGCATATGCAGCACCTCAGAGCGATTCTGACGTTTTAACCTTCGAATGTGTTGCGACACAACATATGCAGCTCGATAAAAATCAAATGCAGTGTTTCATACCTGTACCTGCTATTAGCTCTCAAAAATGTAGGTGAAATGCCTCAAGAGGTTGCCAATCTCTTGGTACGCTTCAGGGTAACAGACAAGGCCAAATGGTTTAGACCTTCTTCTCTTCAGGTGCTGCTAGACCTAGGCGGGTGTACCTATATGAATGAAGCAGACTTAAAGTTGTATGACTTGACTGAATTGATGGATCTATTACAATGGCACAAAGTGTAATAGATGAAAGCTTACTGAATATTCCTATTCCTAATGCTAAACTTGAAATGTGAATGTTTTAATAATATTTTATAAAATTCTAAAATGTGGATGGTGAGACCAGTGCCTACTTCTGTTGGGCTAATGGAGTCAAGAAGTAAATAATATTTGTGTCCTATTTCTAGATACAATTCAAATTGTTTGGCACTTTTATGTTTATAACTTGTATAAACAGGAAAGAGTGTAATTATCAGATTCTTCTTAATAATCCAAATGGCCTTTTCCAAATTACAGTGATTAATTAGAAGGATTTAATCCTGTCTTGCAGGAACCAATTAACTGAACCACACAAGAGCAGCAAGTGTGCTTTGATAAATTGAAGAATATCCTTGATATTTCAATTTAAATAATCAAGAAGTGACAACCTTGGAGACAACCAAATAATATTTTCAAAGAAATTCAACAAACAACTGACACCATAATTGGATCACCAAATTTATGCATTCTTTTGGACATTACATAATTTGAAAAGATTTTACAATGTACAACATGATATTTATTTTGGAAATAGTTCACCCTATCCAACTACCCTACCTACTGATTTCTCCTAAATCTTCTAATCCTAATCTCCTCCTTTCATGATTTTACTGTACATATATACAATACACATTTTAGGGTTATGATCCTTCATTTGTTCCAATGCAACTTTTCAACATTCTTTCACAAAAATAAAATATTTAATTAATTGCCATTTTGGCAAATTAAAATATTTTAATCTTCGTGTATCTCCAATATGTCCTTCAGGTAAAAATAATTATCCCATTTTGTCCTCTTGATGCAAATTGATTTATTTACGCTTTCACATGAAAATATTTTTTAGGTAAAATAATTACCTAATTGGTTAATTCTTCCATAAAAGTATTTTACCTCCCAAAGCACTCTTACACCTTTGGTAAAAAATATCGTGCAAATATTTCATAATCTTTTACCCTTTATGCTTCTCGTGAATAAAATAACTCTCCACTTTTAAATCCCCTCAATAAAATGAATAAAATTTATTTTTCCTCAAAGTATTATCGATTTCCACCATACGCATATTTCGTTCAATTTTTTGTTTGCATTATGACCATATACACTCACATCGGGGTGACATAAAGCATCGGGAAGAATTATTTTATCTTACATCGATATCAGAAAGTCTTGCCGATTCAAATTGTTGTAGGAAGATTGTATCGCCGAGACATCAAACCAGTCTTGCAGACATCGCCAAGACATATGAAGTCGGAAAGACATTTGAAAACTCATTCATGTCTTGCAGATATCACCAAGACATATGAAGTCGGAAAGACATTTGAAAACAAATTCATGTCTTGTAGATATCGCCAAGACATCAAACCACTCTTGCAGATATCACTGAGACTTCATACCAGTCTTGCAGATATCGGTGAGACATATGAAGTCGGAAAGACATTTGAAAACTCATTCTGATAGCTCATGTCTTGCCGATATGTTTCTTTTTTCTTTATCGGTCAGACAAAATGAATGTATTGCTGATAAGATTCCATTAGCATGACATATATTCTCGGGCTAACCTAAAAATCTCACTCCGAGAGCATTTTTATTGTTGATCGGTGAGACCTCAAACCTGTCTTGCAGATTGGCGAGACCTCAAAAATGTCTTGCAACTTGGCGAGACCTCAAATATGTCTTGCAGATCGGCGAGACCTCAAACCTGCCTCTCCGATGAAATTTTTCTTTGCTGCACAGTGACGAAAATGAGCCAGGTAGCCTCCAAAATGGCTTTTGAAAACCGATCAAATGATGTCGAAAAGCCATGAAAATGTACCTGTATGTTGAGCCATGATAGGGGAACATGTTTACCGGATGATTTGGCACAAAATGATTCAGACTGAAAATTGTTAATGCTCAAAGTTGCCTATTCAGCATTTTTTGAAAAATTGCACCTGTCAAACTGTGTAAAACTCATTTGGTTTTGATTTTGAAAAAATACCAAATGACGTCCAAACACCCTGAAAATTTGCATGGAGGTAGAATTTGGTGTAGAGAATTGAAGGCACCAATCTGTTTGTGATTATCATCATCCATTTGCTTAATATTCACCCTCAAAGTTGATCATTTTAACAAATTCCACTATGCTGACAACAAATTTTCTAGAAAACCCTTCAACTTGTTGCTTCGAAACTTTGTCAAATCAGATTGTATGAGGCTAAAAATTGGCGTGCATACTCCCATGTGATAATTGAACATGTCTGCAAAGTGATTTCATTTGAAATTGTACTGACTTTGTTTTGTGATTTTTCAAAGTGAGCCACTCGAGCAGATTTTTCAATTGTACTCCTAAGTGTTAAAATCAACTTTTTGAATATGGGAGCCTAAAATTTGCATGAAATTTTAAGTCCCAATAGTGGATCCATCTAGGGATGAATGATTGTGAGATCTTTGTAAGAATCCAAATCACTAGAAGAGCAGACCAAATATTTTATTCACTTGAGTAGCAAACTTGAAACCTTTTTTTGTCATGAACTAACATGGTTTTTGAAAAACCATACCACAATTGATGGTACAAGGCCACCAAAAAGAATTGTCTTTATTTTCCCCTGTCATACACCTTGTTTTGTTTTGAATTCATCAGATTCCTCTTGAAGACATTTGTGCAATCTACTCTATCACTGTTATTGAAAACTTTCAGAGAATCATTGTGTTCAGCTTGACCAAAATTCCTTTCACCATTCTACAGTTCATATTCTCCATCATCATGGGATAAATCTCTGTCATTTTCACCATACAATGTGTATGCATATTCAATGCAACATTTCTCATTATTTTGCTCACTATCATGTACTGCAAAATGATCTCCCAACTGTACTGAAAACTAAAAATCTGAATGCTTCTCTTGAAAGTTTGAAAATTCAGTCACACCAACATTTTCTAAGATAATAAGATCTGAAAAAAATTCTATCTCTTTTATATCACTAATTAGCAATGACATAAATTTATGATCTACGTAGTTATCACTATGTACACTTGAACCAATTAATGTTGGGGATGAACTTTCTGAAGTTTTCTCATGTATATATTTCTGATATTCTATTGCCAACAAATCTAAAATTCGGTCACTATTGAGTGAACATGTTTCTATATTTATATAACTACAGTTGTATTCTTCACTTTTTTCATCATCAAAAAGAAGCTCAAGATCATTAGAGAATGACAAATCAGAAACATTACCAGAACAGTCATTTGTTCCATAATTTGACATATAATTTTGTTTGTCTGAAAATATCTCTTCCTCACCATAAAGTGGATTTGAAAATACCTGAAATTCATTCTTTGGCATACCTTGGCAAGATATCATCTGATCATCACCTATCTTTTCATCATACAATGGATTTGAAAAAAATTGAAAACCATTTTCAAGTGTACAAACCTCTTCATCATCAAATGTATCTTCATGGTACTCAACTACGGCTGGAAGTGTTACTTGTTCACTATCAAATGGATCCACATTTTCCATTGCTTCTTCTTCTTGATTATCACAAGAACTGCAAGAATCACCTTGTTGTAAATCAAAATCCGTAGATTCATCTTCACAATTTGAATACTCATTGGATCCCTCATAACATGCACTGACACAATATGTTATGCAAGAAAGACCTTTTGTATCTTCATCTTCATCATGCAGGCTATTATAAGAATTATTTTCACTCTCACATGTCTCATCTTCTAGCTATATTGCCTGATCAGTTTCTTCATACTCATCAGTGATTTCACTATTGGATTCAACATTTATATTGTCCTCATACTTTTTCTTATCTACGATGTCAATCCATTCATCTATCTGACCATAAGCTACTGGTACCCATGATTCAGGCCAATAAAGTGAATTGGGCTCATATACTCTCATGAATTGCTCAATGAACTCATACCTACTAGGTGGGAAGTTAATAGGTATTTTCCTATAAATATTTGTCATTCTTTTGTACAAAGAGTGTCCAGACTCTCCATCATGTCTCCTTATGTCATGAAGGGCATCCAAAATATTTTTTCTTCTCTCTTGAATACGTAAACGTACATCACTTTTCTTCATAGATTGTTGATTATGATATGTACCCTGCTGCAGATTTTGACTGACATTCCCAAGTGGGATGGAATTGTGTTGTACTTGACATTGATTATATTGATAATCTTGATAGCTTACCAGTATTTGTCCAGGAGGGACTAGATAAGCATTTATTTGTTTTGATGGTTGTGGTGAATAAATGTTTTGTTGTGAATAAAATGTATTACCTTCATTGTGAAAATTCCCAATTGTATTATGAGGCGCTTGTGGAATCCAAGGACCACTTGCATTTGAATATCCTTCCTCATCGGAGAATGGTATATATTGTGGTGTGTCTAAAATAGGAAAGATACCCAATTCACTCAGCTTTTGAAGTAATGCTCTCTTGCTCTCAGCTACTTCTACTTTCACTTTGTTTAGTTCATCACGTAGCTCATTCAAAGATTTTTCCAGAAGGTTGTTGTACATTTTTCATCAATTTTTTTCCAGAGTCGCCACCTACTTTTCCAAAAGTAGGAAAATGATTCTTTTGAAATTATTTTTTATTTTCCCCAGCGGAATCTCCTCACTCCAAATGTGAAATTTATATTGACTCTTTAAATGGAAAGGCTGGAACCAAATTTTATAATGTTTGTCCCCAATAGAGTCGCCAATTTGTTAGCTCTCAAAAACGTAGGCGAAATGCCTCAAGAGGTTGTCAATCTCTTGGTACATTTCAGGGTAACAGACAAGGCCAAATGGTTTAGACCTTCTTCTCTTCAGGTGTTGCTAGACCTAGGCAGGTGTACCTATATGAATGAAGCAGACTTAAAGTTGTATGACTTGACTGAATTGATGGATCTATTACGATGGCACAAAGTGTAATAGATGAAAGCTTACTGAATATTCCTATTCCTAATGCTAAACTTGAAATGTGAATGTTTTAATAAGATTTTATAAAATTCTAAAATGTGGATGGTGTGACTAGTGCCTACTTCTGTTGGGCTAATGGAGTTAAGAGGTAAATAATATTTGTGTCCTATTTCTAGATACAATTCAAATTGTTTGGCACTTTTATGTTTATAACTTGTATAAACAGGAAAGAGTGTAATTATTAGATTCTTCTTAATAATCCAAATGTCCTTTTCCAAATTACTATGATTAATTAGAAGGATTTAATCCTGTCTTGTAGGAACCAATTAACTGAACCACACAAGAGCAGCAAGTGTGCTTTGATAAATTGAAGAATATCCTTGATATTTCAATTTAAATAATCAAGAAGTGACAACCTTGGAGACAACCAAATAATATTTTCAAAGAAATTCAACAAACAACTGACACCATAATTGGATCACCAAATTTATGCATTCTTCTGCATTACATAATTTGAAAATATTTTACAATGCACAACATGATATTTATTTCGGCAACAGTTCACCCTATCCAACTACCCTACCTACTGATTTCTCCTAAATCTTCTAATCATAATCTCCTCCTTTCATGATTTTATTGTACATATATACAATACACATTTTAGGGTTATGGTCCTTCATTTGTTCCAGTGCAACTTTTACACATTCTTTCGCGAAAATAAAATATTTAATTAATTTCCATTTTGGAAAATTAAAATATTTTAATCTCTATTATCTTTGTCTCTCGTGAAAATTAATTCAATAATATTCCTTTGCTGGAAATCTTCACTTCACTTTTTTACCGGTATGTATCTCCAATATGTCCTTCGGGTAAAAATAATTATCCCATTTTGTCCTCTTGATGCAAATTGATTTATTTACGCTTTCACATGAAAATATTTTTTAGGTAAAATAATTGCCTAATTGGTTAATTCTTCCATAAAAGTATTTTACCTCCCAAAGCACTCTTACACCTTTGGTAAAAAAATGTCTTTCCTTCTAGTGCAAATATTTCATAATCTTTTACCCTTTATGCTTCTCATGAATAAAAAAATTCTCCACTTTTAAATCCCTCAAAGTATTATCGATTTCCACCATAAGCATATTTCGTTCAATTTTTTGTTTGCATTATGACCATATACACTCACATCAGGGTGACATAAAGCATTGGGAAGAATTATTTTATCTTACATCGATATTAGAAAGTCTTGCTGATTCAAATTGTTGTAGGAAGATTGTATTGCCGAGACATCAAACCAGTCTTGCAGACATTGCCAAGACATATGAAGTTGGAAAGACATTTGAAAACTCATTCATGTCTTGCAGATATCGCCAATACATCATACCAGTCTTGTAGATATTGGTGAGACATATGAAGTTGGAAAGACATTTGAAAACTCATTCATGTCTTGTAGATATCACCAAGACATCAAACCACTCTTGCAGATATCGCCGATACTTCATACCAGTCTTGCAGATATCGGTGAGACATATGAAGTCGGAAAGACATTTGAAAACTCATTTTGATAGCTCATGTCTTGCCGATATGTTTCTTTTTGCTTTATCGGTTAGACAAATTGAATGTATTGTCGATAAGATTCCATCGGCGTGACATATATTCTTGGGCTAACTTGAAAATCTCACTGTGAGAGCATTTTTATTGCCGATCAGTGAGACCTCAAACCTGTCTTGTAGATCGGCGAGACCTCAAATATGTCTTGCAGATCGGCGAGACCTCAAACCTATCTCTCCGACGAAATTTTTCTTTGCTGCACAGTGACGAAAATGAGCCAGGTAGCCTCCAAAATGGCTTTTGAAAACCGATCAAATGATGTCGAAAAGCCATGAAAATGCACCAGTATGTTGAGCTATAATAGGGGAACATGTTTACTGAACGATTTGGCACAAAATGATCTAGACTGAAAACTATTAACGCTCAAAGTTTCCCATTCAGCATTTTTTGAAAAATTGCACCTGTCAAACTGTGTAAAACTCATTTGATTTTGATTTTGAAAAAATACCTAATGACGTCCAAACACCCTAAAAATTGTCATGGAGGTAGACTTTGGTGTAGAGAATTGAAGGCACCAATATTTTTATGATTATCATCATCCATTTGCTTAATATTCACCCTCAAAGTTGACCATTTTAACAGATTCCACTATGCTGATAGCAGATTTTCTAGAAAACCCTTCAACTTGTTGCTTCAAAAATTTGTCAAATCAGATCGTATGAGGCTAAAAATTGGCGTGCATACTCCCATGTGATAAATGAACATGTCTGCAAAGTGATTTCGTTCGAAATTGTACTGAATTTGTTATGTGATTTTTCAAAGTGAGTCACTCGAGCAGATTTTTCAACTGTACTCCTAAGTGTTAAAATCAACTTTTTGAATATGGGAGCCTAAAATTTGCATGAAATTTTAAGTCCCAACACCTGCAAAAATGACAGAAAACAAAAAAAAACCGTACGGAAAACAAAAAAATAAAGGAGTCGAATTCACCAATATATCAATGGGTTAAATTTTAGGTAAAGGTTAGCGGATTAGATCAATAAACAAAACCCAAAGAACTATGAAGTACAATGAAAGCTAAAAACAAATGAAACAATTATACCAGCTGATTCGTGAAGCTTCCATGATTCACCTCCATAGCACCTTCTAACTTGCTGCAAATGTTGCCCTCAGATCGAGTGTGTGAGCAATCTTTGACTATGCCAATGTCCTAAACAAGCTTTGAAGGATTTGATGACTATGCCTATGACTATGAAAAATGACTATGCCAAGAAATGTCTAAGACTTAATAAAATCGAGTATGAAAATATCATAAATGTTGCGACTTGTAAGTATGAGCGTAAGTCGTGTGTGTGTAGTAAAAAATGTGAGAAAAATTGTCATTTTATAGAAAATACAATTTTGGACAGACGGATGAGATTGAAAGTTGACGAAATCCTAAAATCAGAGGTCAAGATTGCGTGTGACAACCCTTAATTAGGGTTAGGGAAAAATTATTAAATGAGTGGTCAAGATGTCATTTGATAAAATCAAATCAGCGGTATAGAATAAATGTGACAATTAGCCAAAAAGATAAAGATTTTCGAAAATCAAGAAGATAAAGACTGCTTGAGTTATGAGATTCAAAAAATCAAGAAGATAAGAGGTGGACTAAAAAGCAGATTTGGAAAATCAAGAATTTGCTCAATTACTTGATTTTTGGAAGAAGATTACCTTTCTGAATTAAATTAATTCAAAATAAGGATTTTGTGTGATAATAAATAATCTTTTTCAGATTATTTACCTAAATGAACAGACAGTTAAGAATGTGATATCATTTTAAATAATTTCATTTATTTAATTTAGAGGATTATGACCGATAATTAAATAAATTAATAAATCCATTTAATTATGAGAATTAGTGACATATTAAATAAATAAATAAAATTCATTTATTTAATAATTGAGAAGACATAAATGAATGAGGGTAATTAAATAAATTATGAAATTTATTTAATTGTAAGAGGAGAATAGACCCCTAGTGATGTATTGAATAAATAAATATTATTTATTTATTTAATAATCATGAAGAATAAAAGAGATATGAATTAATTAAATAATAATCAATTATTTAATTAACAGTGAAAAGTGGACCAAGGACATAATTAAATGTCATAATTATGCTAGGACGAAAATGGTAAAAATAGAGCTTGCAGGCCTAGGTCATTTTTAAGTGTCTACAAATATTACCCCACATAAGCCTAAAGTGAATACATTGTAAAATTTTAAAGAGGATAACAATAGTAGTAAAGGGGCATATGCTTCTAAGGTTAACATGATAAAGGAAAAGGGAAAATTCGTTCCATTACAACAATTTATGTACCTTTTTTCTTTTCTTTTGAGTCTAAATAATTTTTTTGGTATCCCATTACCAAATATATTCCAATAGATATGGCACAAATTCTTAGATAAATTAGATTTTTTATGCCTCTATTGGAGATAATGATAATAAACGAGCATAAAGACAAAATTATCTCTCATAGGTGATGTTTTACTAAGTATTTCCATTGAAGAGAAGAGTGATGTTTTGCAAATAAAAAGGAAAAATAGATTACAAAAAATGGTATAGAGAGTTGAGTATTGAGATGCTTGAAGTATAATAAGGTGCTACACTAAGCAAATGTACATCTCAAGTAGACCCATTTTATGTTACTTTGGTTGTAAATGATAATTTGGTAAGTAGCTATTTGATCTAATAAAAGTCATGAATTAGTTAGGTTTGCAAGTTACTAAGTCCTACATGGGAAATGCTTTGCAATGGATTCTTGGGAGGTGCTAGTCATTGGTGTCATAAAGGATGTGTATTTTAAGTTGTCAAATTTCCTTGAGAAAGGTTACAAGATGAATGCGACTGTTGTTGATATCTCTTCCCAATATGACATGCTATTATCAAGGAGGTGGTTCGTAGTCATAGGAGGAAGTATATAGATGAAATATTCCTTTGCACTCATTCCCATAAATGGTAAAGATGGAGATTTGGATTGGGAGGAAAGGGCTTTATCCATTATTAAAGTTAATGAGTACTATGAAGAAGAAATATGTTTCATTGATACTAACTTGGACAACTTTAGAGTAGAAATGAGTTAGTCAGCTCAATGTGAGCAATGTCCTTAGAGAATGGGTATTCAAGAAACTCATTTTAACAATGGTATTTGGTAAATGTATTTTGATGGATCTTTCTCCAAAGAAGGATCTAGAGTAGGAGTTATCCTCATTTATCCATCTGGCGAGTAATTCAAATATGATATCAACCTAGGATTTGAATGTGCTAACAATGTAGTTGAGTATGAAGAATTACTGCTAAGGCTGAATTTAACCATTAATAATAACATTAAAAATATTAGAGTCTTAAGGGATTCTAAATTGGTTGTGTTACAAGTAAGATCAAAATATACTTCTAATAAAATATCAACATCTTATCACTACTCCACGATTTAGATATGATGGCTCAGTGGAGTAGGTTATATTAAGTAGTGTTTAGGATGTTTTATGCTTTATGTGTGTTAAATAGTGCAGGGGAAGATAAGAGTTTCAGATAAAGCTGCTGCCCCACAAGAAAATCAGAATTTTCTTCATTGAAAAGTGTGGCTCCAAGTTGGAATTCAATGAATAAGCATGCAAGGTGGTTGGAGAATGATTTCCACAGTTGGTGCAAACCTATTCAAGGATTATTGAAGCATTTTCAAGGTGGCATGTGGTTTGGAAAAAGGTTTTTCTGTAAACCTCATTAATTGATGTGTTTATAAGCTAAAAATAAGGGTTTATGTTTTGAGGCCTATAGAAAGGCGTAAGGAATCAATAGATTTTGATTTTGATTTTTTTGCATATGATCTAAGACTGTTTGAGGTGAATTTTTCTTGTGGAATTGAAATGATGGTAGTTTCTTTGATAAAAAGGCCTAATTGAGCCTAGGTTGAAATAGTACAGTGAAGTTTTCTGATGTTCTCTTTCAAACAACAATACTTGATGTTGTAATATATTTAATGTGGATGCAATGGGTTCCTAAAATAGTATTTTTTTCATGGAGATTCATTAAGGATTGAATGGATTACGTGTTTTGTCATGTGCCAATACTACTAGGGTTTGGTGTTTGAATGCAAGAAAATGAGATTTCTATATAAACTGAGATGTAGATGATGGATATTGATTGGAACCTGCCTAAATGATGTTGAGAAAGATGTCTTAAGGTTTGGGGAAAGGTTTAGAAAGAAAAATTTCTACTTTGGGTGTTTGAGCAATGTGAACCTTATATGCAAGGTGGTATTTGACTACAAAAGTTAAAGAATTTGGTGGTTCAAAATTATGAGGATGTGTTATTGGTTTGTTTCTGACTCAGTATGATTGTTCAAAGGTGTTGATAGGTCTGGTAAAAGGTTTATAGCAAGAATGCATGGTTGGTTTTATTTTTTCCCTAAATGAAACAAGTTGCAATGAATGGTAATAGTGAAAGCGTGGTTGGATCAAAGTTTTCTATGAAGGTTAAGATGTTCTAGAGTCTTATAAAGGTTTGAAATCAGTTTTGATGATTTGTGGCTTTGTGAGATGAAGAATTGAAAGTGAAATTACATGAGATTTTGATGAAAAGATTAGTGAATCCATGGTGGTTGTTTAACTTGATCTTCTCCATTTGAGTTTGGGTTAGAAGTACCCCTAGTTGGTTTGAGGTTTTTGGTAGATGCTCTACATCAGTAACTTTGTAATTTCCCTTGTGGTGAAATTGTAATTGTAATTTTGGTGGGAAATATGCATTTATTAATATTTTTAAGGTAAAATTGGAAAAAAATTCCTCTTCAGTGTCCCATTCTTGGTGAGGACCATTTGGGGTGCATGTGCTTGCATGTTTAATTGCATGCTTTGCATGTTTGTGCCATAAACTTTGCATGTTGTTGCATGTCCGTATTTGGAGCCATCGGAGCCATTGGGAATCAAAGAAGGTGTCATAATTGACCAAGATCATTGGCTAAAAGTTAGGCACCCATGTGAAGGATATGAATGCAAGGAATTATTTAATATTTAATATTTTTATCTCTCCTCAATTTGGGCGTTGGATTTCAAGTTTGGTAATTGAAGGTTGTTTTGTAAACCAATAATGGTTTTCTCCTCACACATTCTCTATATATTGATGCATATTCATTTGGAGAAGGGAAGCTTTTGGAGAGTTTGTGGTTGCATACCCAAATACTACTAGAATGATGCTAGAATTTTGAAGACATTATGTTGCATATTTTTGTATGTATGAATCCCAGATTGTAAGGAATCCCATGAGCTTCATATTTATGTAATCCATTTTCAGATTGAGAACATAATACATATTGCAGATTTCTCTTTCTTATTTTGAGTTTCATAGTAATTTGTTGCCTTCTTGCATAGTCTATTGTTGATGTTTGATTTCAAATTTAAAAGGGAGAGACCTCTTCATCACATAGGTGATGGTTTACTAAATATTCCCATTGAAGAGAAGAGCATTGGTCTGCAACAAAATAAGGAAAAATAGATTATTAAAAATGATAATAGAGAGGTGAGTACTGAGATGCTTGAATTATACTAAGGTGCTACACTAAGAAAATGTACATCTCAAGTGGACCCATTTTATGTTACTTTTTTGGTAAATGATAAGTTGGTAAGTAACTACTTGATCTACTACAAGTCATGAATTTGTTAGGTTTGCAAGTAACTAAGTCCTATGGGAAGTGCTTTGCAATGGATTCTTGGGAGGTTAGTCATTTGTCTCATAAAGGATGTATTTAAGTTGTCAACTTTCCTTGAGAAAGATTACAAGATGAATGTGACTGTTGTTGACATCTCTTCCCAATATGGTATGCTATTATCAAGGAGGTGGTTCATAGTCATCGAAGGAAGTATATAGATGGAATCTTCCTCTACACTCATTCCCATAAATGGTAAAGATGTAGATTTGGATTGGGAGAAAAGTATCTCTCCATTATTAAAGATAATGAGCACTATGAAGATGAAATATGTTTCATTGATACTAATTTGGACAACTTAGAGTAGAAATGAGTTAGTCGGCTCAAAGTGAGCAATGTCCTTAAAGAATGGGTATTCAAGAAAATCATTTTAATAATGGTATTTGGTAAATGTATTTTGATGGATGTTTCTCTAAAGAAGGATCTAGAGCAGGATTTTTCCTCATTTATCCATCTGGGAAGTCATTCAAATATGATCTAACCTAGGATTTGAATGTACTAATAATGTAGTTGGGTATGAAGCATTGCTACTAGGGTTTAATTTAACCATTAAGAATAACATTACAAATATTAGAGTCTTAGGAGATTCTGAATTGGTTGTGTTACAAGTAAGATCAAAATATACTTCTAATAAAAGAGGCTCAAACAATATAGAGATGCTATCCAAGATAGTATAAAATTGTTTGATACATTCTCTATTGATTGGGTAGAGTGAAAAAATAATACTGTTGTTGATTTATTAGAAAATGTAGTAATTAGGTTAACATACCTAACACTTATAGGAATCTCAAAGGTGGAAGTATTGACAAGATCATTTGTGTCTAACAACATTTGTCACTAGCAAGTTTTTAATGATGATCATGATCTTTTCAAAAATTTCAATTGTATAGATTTTTTTTTGGTAAGCACCACTAGAGGGGGTGGCTCCCTATATTGCTTAAAAGAAAAATATTACAGCAGATTATGATACAAATGTCCTACTCCTTCTGCTATTTCTAGTACTTGGATTACATCTTCCTCAAAGACCAACCCTAGATTGGCCTCAAGAAAGTATAGAAAAGCAGTAACATCATTTGATTTTTCAACTCCCACTTTGAATAGGTTCCGAGCTTTACGTAGTTTAGCTTTCTTTTTTCTCCACGTTTATATTGAGCACTCCAACCATCAGATCAAAAGTAGGTTCACCTTCCACCATTTCTTCCACCATTTCCATCACCTATGTCACACTCTCCATTAGGTCATTGTTTAGTATCCTCTGAGTTATATAGGTTCCATTTACAAAGTATCCCCGTTACCTAACTGTAAATCGTAAAGAACTGCCTCAGTACCATTTCGTCGTGAGCATGTCCTCCCAGCTAGAAATCCTCACCAATCACCTTCAGCACTACCTTCTTTTCCCCAGCATCTGCTCTTGAAAACAGATAAGCTATCTGTTCTTTGATGGTCTACTACCTTGGGATGCTTCCCTCTTCCAGGTTGCATAGGCATTCAATCCCAAATTCCATCACCATTCCTTTCTACTTTGCGATAGAAAGAAAGCTACTTTCAAGATGTGTTTGAATGGAACACATGAGGAGAATATATAACCGAGCCCGATCTCTAGAAGCCTCTACATCAATTGTAAAACAAAGGAAATCAAATCATACCTGAGACTCAAAGGCTTCTCTAGAAAAACCAGACAATCGTCTGAAAAAGATTGTGCTACACTTGTCTAGGATTCCAACCATCGAATACAGAAATGATTAACATTGCCTAATATCGAGGGAAAGAAAGCAACAGTTCAAAATGACATTGAAATAGGTCTGAAACCATCTCCATATGATAACTAGGCCAAAAATAAACCAGTCATAGATCACGTTATGCTAGAATCTCTGCCGCTTCCTTTTCACTTTTAGCAATGGCGTGAAGATCACATGGGAGAGAAGAATCATCGTATAGAATTTCTACCATGTCCTGAGATACACCCACATTTTCCAGATGATCTTCCAATGCATTTGCCTCTCGGTACACATGTTTCAAAGAGAAGCCCTCCTTTTTTCCCAATATCTTCCATATTTTTAATATCCATGGCTTAAGCTTCCAATTGGGAGACCATTTCTTAACCACCGCATTTAGAAAAACTTGCGAATCCCCTTTCACCTTGACAAAAGTGATGCCTTTTTCCAAACATAATTATAGCCCACACACATGTGCTTCCAACTTGGCTTCATTGTTAGTAGCTATCCTAATCTTCCTAGAAAGAGCATAAATACACTTCCTCGTATTGTTCCTTATTGCATAGCCAACACCCGAGAGGCTAGGGTTTCCTTTTGAGGAGCTGTCAAAATTGAGTTTTTAGTAACCAGTAGTTGATGGTGTCCACCTAGCCAAGGATCTCTTTTTCACCACATTCAAAGTCAACTGTCCAAGTGGCTTCAAAGAACTCCATGCTTTTTACAAATTGTTGTCCCAATCAGAAAAACAAGTTGCCTTACATGTCTTCAAACTAGAATTTAGTACCTCCATGATGCTGAATTCTATCTTTTTTATAACCTCCCCTAGAGGAAGGCACAAATTCTTAAATGTCCAACGGTTGCATTCTTTCCAAATATACCACACTAGTAAAGAGGGGGCCACCAACCAGATTGCTACCTATACATTGTGTCTTTTATATGTTGGACAACTTCGCAGGAATTCTAGGAGGTCATTTTGTCTGGGAGTGACCCAACCTAATGGTTGGAGCAACCAATTCTAGCATTCTGCCATGAACGAGCAATTGACTAAAAGGTGATTTTCCAACTCTCCATCCTTACTACATCACACAAATGTTCAAACCAATGAACCCAAATTTAGTCAGTCTTTCATTGGTCAAAATTCTTCCATGCAATGTCGTCCAAAGAAAAGAGCCCACCTTAGGGAGAATTCATTTCTTCCAACATAACTTTACTGGCCAATTCACACCTTTTGACTGCTGCCTCTAGATTTCATAACCCATCTTGATAGAGTACTCTCCAAACTTTGACCCGTACCAAACCACCTCATCCTCCTCAGATAGGTTGATTTTTTGAGCAGCTAACAACTCCCTAAGAGGTGATTTATCATCTTCCAAAATTTTGATCATATTAACATCCACACACTGAAACAACTCTTCACATATCCCATTCTCTATGTGAATGTAGTCAGCCACTATCCCCCCATGCCCCCAGATTACTCTATCCATCCAAACTAGATTTTGTAAAGACTCAGCAATGGGAGGATATCCATCCCAAGAGTCCATCCAGAACTTCACACTTTTCCCATTCACAATTTTCCATGTTAGATGATTGGTGATAAGCGGGTGACTTTCCAAGATGAAATTCTAGATCGGAGAACCTCTAAGCGAATTTTCCATTGTTAAAATTCTCCTCAGGTCTAGACAATCCAAATACTTCCTTTGTAGTATTCTGCACCACCGTCTACCAGGCTCCCAATACATCCTCCAACCTGATTTTTCCCCAAGGGCTTTGTTTTGTAGGTTCCTACGCAATCTCGCCCCACTAGAACCTTTATCTTTATAGACCATCTCCTAGCTTAGTAGTGGAATTCTCCTTCCATCCCTGGCACCTTCCCATAATAATTTCTTGAGAAAGCTCTCCAAATCAACAAACGCCTTGTGTGTCATTCTAAAACAAGACATTACAAAAATTGGAATGACAGATAACATTGATCTGATCATCTGAATTCTTCCCGCTAGAGAGAGCCACTTGTTTTTCAAAGCCTCTACCTTGCTTCAACACCTGCCAATGACTTCTTACCAATGTTCTATTTTATAGATACCTTGAGAGCTCCTAGATGTTTCGATGAAGTGTTTCCATTGAGAACCACAACAAGACAACAATCTTCCTACAGGTGGAAGCCTTCGTATTAAAGTAATAGATCTTCGACTTTTCCTTGTTTATAATTTTCCCAAATGCGTTAACATACAACTCCAATGCCTCATTGATTAAATTTTCCTCCCTAAGTGAGGCAACTCCAAAAAGCATTGTTTCATTTGCAAACTAGGAATGTGTCATCGAATCTAGGTCTTTGTGATCTTTATACCTTTCTAGATTCTCGCCAATCTTAAGCTCCTTATATGCCTCCCCATTGTATCAACCATAATCACAAACAAGAAGGAGACAAGGGATCTCCTTGTTTGAGGCCGTTTATGGCTCCAAAAAATCCACAAAGAGAACCATTAACTAGAATTGAGTACTAGGGTGATGAAATGCACATTTCCATCATTTCCAGCCAATCTTTTGAGAAGCCAAACTTATTCATAACAACCAATAGAAATTTCCAACCAACACGATCATATGCTTTACTTACATCCAGTTTGATCAACATACCTTTTCTACGCTCTGAAGCAATCGTATGGATAGTTTCAAAAGAAGCGATAATGTTGTCCAATATTTCTCTACCAGGAATGAAGCTGCTCTATTCCTCAGAAATAACTTGATCCAAAACCATATTCAGTTTGTTCGCTAAGACCTTGGCCAAGATCTTATATATTGTATTGCAGAGCGAAATCAGATGGTAGTCAGGAAAGGAACAACATACATTTTTCTTGGGTATCAAAGCCACCAAAATATTGTTTGTCTTTAATGAATTTCTTCCTTTTACGAAAGTCTTCTACCAGTTTCCATAAATTCGAGCCCAAGAAATACTGGTCAACAGTTTTGGAAGAACCTTGCTATTAGTCCATCCGGACTCGGTGCTTTGTCAAGGTGGAGAGAAAAAACCACATATTTGACCTCCTCTAGGGAGAAGGGACTGCACAAAGCCTCATTTTGAGCCGCATCAATGCATTGTGGAATACAATCCAAAATTAACCAGTTATTTTCTCTCGAGTTTGGAACTTTTGCTGCCAACAGTGCTTTAAAATATCTAACTACTTCTTCAATCCCCTCATGATCCTTAGCAATCTTACCATCTGGACATGAAATATTATCTATTTTTTTCCATTCTCTCCGGGCTCTAGATGAATTATGAAAAGAATTGGTGTTTGCATCACCCTCCTTCAACCATAATTCCCTTGCTTTGTCCCTCTAGAACAACTCTTCTATGGCAAGAAGCTCTGAATGTCTAGATTTTAGATCCTTATCTTTTTGATATTTGTTGATTGTCATCCCCATCCTAGGCACTTGCTCATTAAGCTCCTCTAACTCGTGCTTAACCTATGATTTTTCCACAAAAAATTACTTGAAAGTGTCTTTGTTCCATTGCTTGAGTTTCTCCTTGATGAATGTTATTCTACGCATAAAACAAAATCTCACCATTCCTTCAAAGATGTCACCCTCCTGCCACCACCTTTCAATATTTTCAATCAAATTTGTGTCATGCAACCACATTAATTCAAACATGAAATAGCCACTAGCTGACTTCTCACTCAAACCAATTTCCAATTACACCGGGAAGTAATCAAACATAGAGATAGGAAAGATGCACGAAGAACATTTAAACTGCTCATCCAACCATCCCTCACCCACAAAAAATCTATCCAACCATTTCAAAATGTTTGTGAATCCCAATCTCCAATTGGTCCATGTGTATGTATCATTCTTTAGAATATAGTCCACCACCCCCAAGGCATTGACAAAATTTCAAAAATCCAATATCGATCTATTTTCCTTTGAGAGGCCTCCTCTTTTCTCCTTCAGATCTAGGATAGCGTTGAAGTCCCCTCCCACCACCACCATATTGCTATTCAATTCATCTGCTCTTGTTTTAATTTTTTTCCAAATCAAAGCCTTGTCAGTTGTTCTTGTCGGTTCATAAACATTGAAAAGAGGAAAAGTCATGTTTGATTGCTAGTGCCTCACAATGAATTGCATCCAATGAGGCAAGAAAACCTCTAGCCCTATGTCCAATGAGCCCACAGACCATATAACACCCAAATCACTAGAGGCACCAACCACACTAAAAAAAAATCTTGACCATCTTTTATAGTATTTTAGAAATTTACTCCCCTCCTTGCTTATTTTAGTCTCTTGTAGGATTACTATATTTGTTGCTAGTCGATCTAGGTGATGCTTAATTAAGCGCCACTTGTTAGGGGTAGTTAGGCCCCTGACATTCCATGTTATGATCCTTATGGATTCCCAAGGGAGGCCCTAGCTCCCTTGGTTTCCAATTTTTTTTTGATGTTGAGCAATCCCAACTCTTCCACATCTTCCTCCCTCTTTTGCTTCCTTGATTTTCTACAATGTCCCTTCTTGATTTTACTTGAGCATTTGGCTTCTGATTGGCTAATTCCTTGTGTCTCCACTATATCCAGGGCATCATCCTCTGATTCTTCCCCTTCAAACTCCAGATTAACTAGATCTTCCAAAAAAGGATCCGCATTTTGAATCTCCTTGGTCCTATTTTTATCGATCTACCCTCCTTGTTCATGATCTATGTCACACTCGCCCTTTTCCCATGAAAATGTGGATTTTCCCATAGGAGGTGGATCAGATCTATCTTTCTCATCACTAGTGTCCTTTGCAGTTCCTGCTCTAGAGTTTTTAGGGGGTACCATTATGATCTGATCATTGTAGGATGGGATTTCCAATGCTTGGATATTGCTTCTACCTTTTTCCGGAGGTTCCACCACCTTCAAGGTTGTCTTCTCGATAGGATCCTTTGGTCGCCGAACCATTTTTTTTTGGCTTGGATTTGCAATGGATTTCTATATGGTATATGCTTCCACACCTCAAGCAAAAGAACTTGTCCTCAATTTCAATTGGAACCACCTGATGACTTCCATCCATACACAAGCATAATTCCTTTGGAACCTTGCTAACTGTGATGATCTAGATCCTTTATAGATAAGAATCCCCATTAATGATTTCTTCATAGACTTGATTAGGGTTCCAATGATCTACCAATTTTTTCTATGCATTCATCGACCCAATACTCTAGTGACATATTGTAAAGACGGATCCATATAGGTTTGGAATAAGGCTCTAATTTCGTCAAATCAAAATTGGACACCCACTTTTTCATATAGATTGGATGCTCCTCCATCTTCCAAAGTCCCCCCTACAATTTTTTTCTTTTTCCTCTATTGAAATGAAGACAACTACAAAAAATCCTTTCAACATAAATTTCACTATCGCCATTTCTTTCCAGTTTTCTACCAACCATTTGCAAATTTCCTCTCATTTGAATCTTGGTCCAATAATTCGACAAATAATCACCAAATCAAAGATAATTTGTACATCCATCTGAGCCTCTAGCGATAAATATATTACCTAATAATCTTCATGGATCAGATCACTGCATTGGAGGAGATCTCGACTTCAGCTTACACTCCAACTTTCGCTTCTTTCCCTTCTACCATTTTTTGCTCGCCACCTTTTCGCTCCATTTTCCTTTGAATTTTCACTACTAATAATATATAAAAATGAAATTGAGGGTAAGCAATATAAATTGTTGACATGGTAGAGAGTGACCCTATGAGGTTTAACCTTGGTTGTTGGCATTACAAGCAAGAAGCCCCACCATTTCACCATAGGATCCCCCAATCTCAATTGTTGACATGGTAGAGAGTGACCCCGTGAGGTTTGAACCTTGGTTGATGGCACTATAGGAAAGAAGCCCCACCATTTCACCAAAGGGTCACCCCTAAAAAAATTGAGGGTAAGCAATCTCAATTGTTGACATAGTAGAGAGCGACCCCATGAGGTTGAACCTTGGTTGTTGGCACTACAGGTAAGAAGCCCCACCATTTCACTGCAGGGTCTCCCCTAATCTCAATTGTTGACATGGTAGAGAGTGACCCCGTGAGGTTTGAACCTTGGTTTTTGGAACTACAGGTAAGAAGCCCCACCTTTTCAACAAAGGGTCACCCCTTTAAAATTGAGGGTGAGCAATCTCAATTTTTGACAGGGTAGAGAGCGACCCCGTGAGGTTGAACCTTGGTTGTTGGCACAACAGGCAAGAAGCCACACCATTTCACCATAAGGTCTCCCTCAATCTCAATTTTTGACATGGTAGAGAGTGACCTTGTGATGTTTGATCCTTGGTTGTTGGCCCTACAGGAAAGAAGCCCCACCATTTCACCAAAGGGTCACCCCTTTTGAATTGTATAGATGATTACCATAGTCAGGAGATATATTTCTAATATTTTATTGAAATATTGAGGGAAAGGAAACTATATTTGGAAATGATACCATTCAATTAAATACCAATAAGATCCCTAAAGGGTTGGTTGCCTTGGAAAGAGTGTTTGATGGGGATAATAGGAACATATCTAAATCAATCTCTTTTCATGAAAAAATCTAGAAGAGTTCAATTTAGGTATAAATTCATCACCGAAAAAGGTTTACATTAGAAAGAAGATGAATCCTAAGACCAAGACTATGCTTATCACTTTGTTAAGAAAATATTATAGTCTTTACATGGTCATATGATGATTTGAATGCTTATAGAGAGGGCTCATTTTAGAATTAAATCCCTCTAAATATTGATGCCAAACCTTTTAGATAAAAACAAATACCAATCAATCCTAGTATAGCTCCAAAGATGCAACAAGAACTAGATAAACTCAAAGACGGTGGGATAATTAAGCCGATTAGAAATTTCACTTAGGTGTCTAATTTAGTCCTTGTAAGAAAGAAGAATGGTGATATTTGACTTGGTGTGTGAATTTCAAGAACCTAAACATGTCTTATTTGAAAGACAACTACCCCTTGCCAAATATAGAAGCAATGTTGTAGAAGGTAAATGGATATGAACTATTATTTATGATGGATGGTTTCTCTAGCTATAATTAGGTAAAAGTTAAAGGAGTACTCAAGACCACTAAGAGGGGGGAGGGGGTGAATCAGTGGTGCACAAAAACAAAGCAATTAAACAACTTTTGAAAAGCACAAACTTCAATGGGAGCACATAAGAATCACCATGACACAAGTTTTATAAGTAGAAAACCCTAGAAAGGTAAAAAACACTGAGTGTTGGTTGGGTTTGAAGAACCAATCCAATCCTCACAATTTGTTCACCATTAGGTCTCACTGACCAAATTCTCACAGAATAAAGTATGTCTAGGAGCACTAATTCCAATGAGAAATGAAGGAAAAATGTACAGAGTACTAATCTATTTACAATATGCTTCGGATCATCAATTTCCCTTATTTAACATACAAAAATTCAACACTTATCCCTCCTTGCATACATGTATAATAATTTCTTTACAACAATTCCATTATCTCAACAAACACAAACAAGAGTTAAACTGATGTATATATGAACAAAGAATCTGGTACAGGAGCACCCATAGGTTACCATAGTTTGTCTAGAAGGTCTTGTTTTGGCAATTTGTTTAGGCCAACTTATCATCTATTCATGTTCATATTTTGGTTGTGCCTTAGTGGCATTTTTGATTGGGTGTTGATCATCTGATGAAGGTCATGTTGACCATAGAATAGGTGTCATAAGGTTCTAGCTCAAAATGAGGTCTTCGATTTTTAGGAATTCTTGCAAAATATTTGAAAATGTTGCTCAATTGGAGCTACAAGCAGCCAAGAAGAGCCCAAGGGAGAGCATAAATGAATTTGTGACCTATTTATGGGATGCCTTAGCATTGGAGTGGGGTTGGAAGCATTTGTTATGTTTTGAAGTTTTGAGAATTCAAGAAAAAGCAATTGTGTTTGAGAGCGAATTTTCTGATTTTTGCATTAAAGTGTTGTTTTAATGGATTAATAATGGCACTGTAACTTGTGTAGGGTGTAGTGTAGTTGTTCTTCAAGCATTGTGTGACATTAGTTAGTTTCTTTATTCAATTTCAAGCATTGTTTGTAAATAGTTTTGATTTCATACTGTTGCTGGTTTGAACCAGGCAGTTTTGTGAAAATGGAGTGTTAGTTCACTTTCCCACCATCCAAATTGTACGGCCCTTTGGGAACAGTGACTAGACTCTATGTATGTACATATGGTAGGTTTTAGGGCCTTTGAAAACACAGGAGCTACTGTGGAGGTCTTTCCCTAGGCGAGCCATGAAGAGTCCGGCTAGGAAAGACTTTAGTGCAGAGCACTTAATTTGCAGGGATGTCAAATTCTTGACAAATTATCTTTTGGAGAAGGCAGATAAGTGCCTTTCCAAGAATTAGCATGGAGGAGGAAGCTCCATCAATCCATCTAGTGTGAGAAATACCTAATAGTTTGCAGTGAATTCAGGGAAGGGTTTGTAAAGGCCTAGTTTTTCCAAATTGTGGGTTAAGCCTTTGTACGGACAACTGAGACCCAAGACCCCAAAAATATTTGAGAGGTGTTCATATGAACCAAGAATCCCAAGGAAATATTGGGGTGTTCTTTGGAAAGATTTGGAGAACTAACCTGATTTCTCGGAGAAGGAGGCCTAATTGGGGCTCCTAGGGCTAGTAGCATTTTAGGCCTAAATGAGGGTTTGGTGGAAGCGAATAAGAAATGGAGTTAGGTGGACCTTCAAGAACTAAAGTAGGATGGATTGAAGTCATTAGAAACACCTCCACACCCCTGCAAAGCTAAATTCAATATTTTGGAGGATTGTAGCCTTTAGGGTGGATTAAGGGCTAAGGTTAGAATTGCAAGATTGTACCAAGGTGGACTTGGTAGGAGGAATTATGTTGGTAGTTGGGGTTGGAAAGACAAAACCAGGGGATCCTAAGTAAAGGAAGGTCCTATAGGTTGTAGTGGTGGAGTGTGACACCTTATAGGTTGTCCAAACAAGACCTAGAGCATGAATCGGTAATTGATTCATCCAACCTCCCTATCAGATTGGTATCAGAGCAACAAAAGATTTGGGATAGAATATTATATGTCAGAGATTGAGTCTAGTGGTTCTACAGACATGGTGACAAATGAAGAATTGGACAAGAAGGTCAAAGAACGGGAGGAAGACAATAGGCTATTGAGGGAAAGAATAGCCCAACTTGAGCAAGCAATGAATAATGTGCAAACTAGGACCGATGAGGTCAGTGATAGATTGGAAGGTAGGGTACCCAAGAGGGAAGAGGTTGCAGAGGAAGACAAGATCCTTGAACCTAACCCTATTTTGCAAGAAGAGCCTTACTTGAAGGCATTGAAGACTTTGAGTGGAAAAGAACTTGAAGGCATACCACTGTTTAGTGGGAAAATGGAAGTTGATCTAGTCATGGATTGGATAGAGGGAATGAAAAACCATTTTGAATGTGATGGAGTCACTGAAGCACAGAAGGTGAAGGTGGCAAAGTCAAGATTAAGAGGTTCTGCCTTGACATGGTGGAAGTTCATTCAGACAGAGAGGGAAAAGGAAGGTAAGAAGCCTATTTCTACTTGGAAGGGAATGGTTGCCAAAGTGAGAGAAGCATACATGCCAGATGATTATGAAATTCAGTTGCACAAGAAAAGATAGAGCTTGAGACAAAGAGACCAAGAT
>VDFB02281492.1:167807631-167848897 GCA_007258455.2 Sequoia sempervirens | reverse complement strand
ATATGTTTCTTTTTGCTTTATCGGTTAGACAAATTGAATGTATTGTCGATAAGATTCCATCGGCGTGACATATATTCTTGGGCTAACTTGAAAATCTCACTGTGAGAGCATTTTTATTGCCGATCAGTGAGACCTCAAACCTGTCTTGTAGATCGGCGAGACCTCAAATATGTCTTGCAGATCGGCGAGACCTCAAACCTATCTCTCCGACGAAATTTTTCTTTGCTGCACAGTGACGAAAATGAGCCAGGTAGCCTCCAAAATGGCTTTTGAAAACCAATCAAATGATGTCGAAAAGCCATGAAAATGCACCAGTATGTTGAGCCATAATAGGGGAACATGTTTACTGAACGATTTGGCACAAAATGATCTAGACTGAAAACTATTAACGCTCAAAGTTTCCCATTCAGCATTTTTTGAAAAATTGCACCTGTCAAACTGTGTAAAACTCATTTGATTTTGATTTTGAAAAAATACCTAATGACGTCCAAACACCCTAAAAATTGTCATGGAGGTAGACTTTGGTGTAGAGAATTGAAGGAACCAATATTTTTATGATTATCATCATCCATTTGCTTAATATTCACCCTCAAAGTTGACCATTTTAACAGATTCCACTATGCTGACAGCAGATTTTCTAGAAAACCCTTCAACTTGTTGCTTCAAAAATTTGTCAAATCAGATCGTATGAGGCTAAAAATTGGCGTGCATACTCCCATGTGATAAATGAACATGTCTGCAAAGTGATTTCGTTCGAAATTGTACTGACTTTGTTATGTGATTTTTCAAAGTGAGTCACTCGAGCAGATTTTTCAACTGTACTCCTAAGTGTTAAAATCAACTTTTTGAATATGGGAGCCTAAAATTTGCATGAAATTTTAAGTCCCAACACCTGCAAAAATGACAGAAAACAAAAAAAAACCGTACGGAAAACAAAAAAATAAAGGAGTCGAATTCACCAATATATCAATGGGTTAAATTTTAGGTAAAGGTTAGCGGATTAGATCAATAAACAAAACCCAAAGAACTATGAAGTACAATGAAAGCTAAAAACAAATGAAACAATTATACCAGCTGATTCGTGAAGCTTCCATGATTCACCTCCATAGCACCTTCTAACTTGCTGCAAATGTTGCCCTCAGATCGAGTGTGTGAGCAATCTTTGACTATGCCAATGTCCTAAACAAGCTTTGAAGGATTTGATGACTATGCCTATGACTATGAAAAATGACTATGCCAAGAAATGTCTAAGACTTAATAAAATCGAGTATGAAAATATCATAAATGTTGCGACTTGTAAGTATGAGCGTAAGTCGTGTGTGTGTAGTAAAAAATGTGAGAAAAATTGTCATTTTATAGAAAATACAATTTTGGACAGACGGATGAGATTGAAAGTTGACGAAATCCTAAAATCAGAGGTCAAGATTGCGTGTGACAACCCTTAATTAGGGTTAGGGAAAAATTATTAAATGAGTGGTCAAGATGTCATTTGATAAAATCAAATCAGCGGTATAGAATAAATGTGACAATTAGCCAAAAAGATAAAGATTTTCGAAAATCAAGAAGATAAAGACTGCTTGAGTTATGAGATTCAAAAAATCAAGAAGATAAGAGGTGGACTAAAAAGCAGATTTGGAAAATCAAGAATTTGCTCAATTACTTGATTTTTGGAAGAATATTACCTTTCTGAATTAAATTAATTCAAAATAAGGATTTTGTGTGATAATAAATAATCTTTTTCAAATTATTTACCTAAATGAACAGACAGTTAAGAATGTGATATCATTTTAAATAATTTCATTTATTTAATTTAGAGGATTATGACCGATAATTAAATAAATTAATAAATCCATTTAATTATGAGAATTAGTGACATATTAAATAAATAAATAAAATTCATTTATTTAATAATTGAGAAGACATAAATGAATGAGGGTAATTAAATAAATTATGAAATTTATTTAATTGTAAGAGGAGAATAGACCCCTAGTGATGTATTGAATAAATAAATATTATTTATTTATTTAATAATCATGAAGAATAAAAGAGATATGAATTAATTAAATAATAATCAATTATTTAATTAACAGTGAAAAGTGGACCAAGGACATAATTAAATGTCATAATTATGCTAGGACGAAAATGGTAAAAATAGAGCTTGCAGGCCTAGGTCATTTTTAAGTGTCTACAAATATTACCCCACATAAGCCTAAAGTGAATACATTGTAAAATTTTAAAGAGGATAACAATAGTAGTAAAGGGGCATATGCTTCTAAGGTTAACATGATAAAGGAAAAGGGAAAATTCGTTCCATTACAACAATTTATGTACCTTTTTTCTTTTCTTTTGAGTCTAAATAATTTTTTTGGTATCCCATTACCAAATATATTCCAATAGATATGGCACAAATTCTTAGATAAATTAGATTTTTTATGCCTCTATTGGAGATAATGATAATAAACGAGCATAAAGACAAAATTATCTCTCATAGGTGATGTTTTACTAAGTATTTCCATTGAAGAGAAGAGTGATGTTTTGCAAATAAAAAGGAAAAATAGATTACAAAAAATGGTATAGAGAGTTGAGTATTGAGATGCTTGAAGTATAATAAGGTGCTACACTAAGCAAATGTACATCTCAAGTAGACCCATTTTATGTTACTTTGGTTGTAAATGATAATTTGGTAAGTAGCTATTTGATCTAATAAAAGTCATGAATTAGTTAGGTTTGCAAGTTACTAAGTCCTACATGGGAAATGCTTTGCAATGGATTCTTGGGAGGTGCTAGTCATTGGTGTCATAAAGGATGTGTATTTTAAGTTGTCAAATTTCCTTGAGAAAGGTTACAAGATGAATGCGACTGTTGTTGATATCTCTTCCCAATATGACATGCTATTATCAAGGAGGTGGTTCGTAGTCATAGGAGGAAGTATATAGATGAAATATTCCTTTGCACTCATTCCCATAAATGGTAAAGATGGAGATTTGGATTGGGAGGAAAGGGCTTTATCCATTATTAAAGTTAATGAGTACTATGAAGAAGAAATATGTTTCATTGATACTAACTTGGACAACTTTAGAGTAGAAATGAGTTAGTCAGCTCAATGTGAGCAATGTCCTTAGAGAATGGGTATTCAAGAAACTCATTTTAACAATGGTATTTGGTAAATGTATTTTGATGGATCTTTCTCCAAAGAAGGATCTAGAGTAGGAGTTATCCTCATTTATCCATCTGGCGAGTAATTCAAATATGATATCAACCTAGGATTTGAATGTGCTAACAATGTAGTTGAGTATGAAGAATTACTGCTAAGGCTGAATTTAACCATTAATAATAACATTAAAAATATTAGAGTCTTAAGGGATTCTAAATTGGTTGTGTTACAAGTAAGATCAAAATATACTTCTAATAAAATATCAACATCTTATCACTACTCCACGATTTAGATATGATGGCTCAGTGGAGTAGGTTATATTAAGTAGTGTTTAGGATGTTTTATGCTTTATGTGTGTTAAATAGTGCAGGGGAAGATAAGAGTTTCAGATAAAGCTGCTGCCCCACAAGAAAATCAGAATTTTCTTCATTGAAAAGTGTGGCTCCAAGTTGGAATTCAATGAATAAGCATGCAAGGTGGTTGGAGAATGATTTCCACAGTTGGTGCAAACCTATTCAAGGATTATTGAAGCATTTTCAAGGTGGCATGTGGTTTGGAAAAAGGTTTTTCTGTAAACCTCATTAATTGATGTGTTTATAAGCTAAAAATAAGGGTTTATGTTTTGAGGCCTATAGAAAGGCGTAAGGAATCAATAGATTTTGATTTTGATTTTTTTGCATATGATCTAAGACTGTTTGAGGTGAATTTTTCTTGTGGAATTGAAATGATGGTAGTTTCTTTGATAAAAAGGCCTAATTGAGCCTAGGTTGAAATAGTACAGTGAAGTTTTCTGATGTTCTCTTTCAAACAACAATACTTGATGTTGTAATATATTTAATGTGGATGCAATGGGTTCCTAAAATAGTATTTTTTTCATGGAGATTCATTAAGGATTGAATGGATTACGTGTTTTGTCATGTGCCAATACTACTAGGGTTTGGTGTTTGAATGCAAGAAAATGAGATTTCTATATAAACTGAGATGTAGATGATGGATATTGATTGGAACCTGCCTAAATGATGTTGAGAAAGATGTCTTAAGGTTTGGGGAAAGGTTTAGAAAGAAAAATTTCTACTTTGGGTGTTTGAGCAATGTGAACCTTATATGCAAGGTGGTATTTGACTACAAAAGTTAAAGAATTTGGTGGTTCAAAATTATGAGGATGTGTTATTGGTTTGTTTCTGACTCAGTATGATTGTTCAAAGGTGTTGATAGGTCTGGTAAAAGGTTTATAGCAAGAATGCATGGTTGGTTTTATTTTTTCCCTAAATGAAACAAGTTGCAATGAATGGTAATAGTGAAAGCGTGGTTGGATCAAAGTTTTCTATGAAGGTTAAGATGTTCTAGAGTCTTATAAAGGTTTGAAATCAGTTTTGATGATTTGTGGCTTTGTGAGATGAAGAATTGAAAGTGAAATTACATGAGATTTTGATGAAAAGATTAGTGAATCCATGGTGGTTGTTTAACTTGATCTTCTCCATTTGAGTTTGGGTTAGAAGTACCCCTAGTTGGTTTGAGGTTTTTGGTAGATGCTCTACATCAGTAACTTTGTAATTTCCCTTGTGGTGAAATTGTAATTGTAATTTTGGTGGGAAATATGCATTTATTAATATTTTTAAGGTAAAATTGGAAAAAAATTCCTCTTCAGTGTCCCATTCTTGGTGAGGACCATTTGGGGTGCATGTGCTTGCATGTTTAATTGCATGCTTTGCATGTTTGTGCCATAAACTTTGCATGTTGTTGCATGTCCGTATTTGGAGCCATCGGAGCCATTGGGAATCAAAGAAGGTGTCATAATTGACCAAGATCATTGGCTAAAAGTTAGGCACCCATGTGAAGGATATGAATGCAAGGAATTATTTAATATTTAATATTTTTATCTCTCCTCAATTTGGGCGTTGGATTTCAAGTTTGGTAATTGAAGGTTGTTTTGTAAACCAATAATGGTTTTCTCCTCACACATTCTCTATATATTGATGCATATTCATTTGGAGAAGGGAAGCTTTTGGAGAGTTTGTGGTTGCATACCCAAATACTACTAGAATGATGCTAGAATTTTGAAGACATTATGTTGCATATTTTTGTATGTATGAATCCCAGATTGTAAGGAATCCCATGAGCTTCATATTTATGTAATCCATTTTCAGATTGAGAACATAATACATATTGCAGATTTCTCTTTCTTATTTTGAGTTTCATAGTAATTTGTTGCCTTCTTGCATAGTCTATTGTTGATGTTTGATTTCAAATTTAAAAGGGAGAGACCTCTTCATCACATAGGTGATGGTTTACTAAATATTCCCATTGAAGAGAAGAGCATTGGTCTGCAACAAAATAAGGAAAAATAGATTATTAAAAATGATAATAGAGAGGTGAGTACTGAGATGCTTGAATTATACTAAGGTGCTACACTAAGAAAATGTACATCTCAAGTGGACCCATTTTATGTTACTTTTTTGGTAAATGATAAGTTGGTAAGTAACTACTTGATCTACTACAAGTCATGAATTTGTTAGGTTTGCAAGTAACTAAGTCCTATGGGAAGTGCTTTGCAATGGATTCTTGGGAGGTTAGTCATTTGTCTCATAAAGGATGTATTTAAGTTGTCAACTTTCCTTGAGAAAGATTACAAGATGAATGTGACTGTTGTTGACATCTCTTCCCAATATGGTATGCTATTATCAAGGAGGTGGTTCATAGTCATCGAAGGAAGTATATAGATGGAATCTTCCTCTACACTCATTCCCATAAATGGTAAAGATGTAGATTTGGATTGGGAGAAAAGTATCTCTCCATTATTAAAGATAATGAGCACTATGAAGATGAAATATGTTTCATTGATACTAATTTGGACAACTTAGAGTAGAAATGAGTTAGTCGGCTCAAAGTGAGCAATGTCCTTAAAGAATGGGTATTCAAGAAAATCATTTTAATAATGGTATTTGGTAAATGTATTTTGATGGATGTTTCTCTAAAGAAGGATCTAGAGCAGGATTTTTCCTCATTTATCCATCTGGGAAGTCATTCAAATATGATCTAACCTAGGATTTGAATGTACTAATAATGTAGTTGGGTATGAAGCATTGCTACTAGGGTTTAATTTAACCATTAAGAATAACATTACAAATATTAGAGTCTTAGGAGATTCTGAATTGGTTGTGTTACAAGTAAGATCAAAATATACTTCTAATAAAAGAGGCTCAAACAATATAGAGATGCTATCCAAGATAGTATAAAATTGTTTGATACATTCTCTATTGATTGGGTAGAGTGAAAAAATAATACTGTTGTTGATTTATTAGAAAATGTAGTAATTAGGTTAACATACCTAACACTTATAGGAATCTCAAAGGTGGAAGTATTGACAAGATCATTTGTGTCTAACAACATTTGTCACTAGCAAGTTTTTAATGATGATCATGATCTTTTCAAAAATTTCAATTGTATAGATTTTTTTTTGGTAAGCACCACTAGAGGGGGTGGCTCCCTATATTGCTTAAAAGAAAAATATTACAGCAGATTATGATACAAATGTCCTACTCCTTCTGCTATTTCTAGTACTTGGATTACATCTTCCTCAAAGACCAACCCTAGATTGGCCTCAAGAAAGTATAGAAAAGCAGTAACATCATTTGATTTTTCAACTCCCACTTTGAATAGGTTCCGAGCTTTACGTAGTTTAGCTTTCTTTTTTCTCCACGTTTATATTGAGCACTCCAACCATCAGATCAAAAGTAGGTTCACCTTCCACCATTTCTTCCACCATTTCCATCACCTATGTCACACTCTCCATTAGGTCATTGTTTAGTATCCTCTGAGTTATATAGGTTCCATTTACAAAGTATCCCCGTTACCTAACTGTAAATCGTAAAGAACTGCCTCAGTACCATTTCGTCGTGAGCATGTCCTCCCAGCTAGAAATCCTCACCAATCACCTTCAGCACTACCTTCTTTTCCCCAGCATCTGCTCTTGAAAACAGATAAGCTATCTGTTCTTTGATGGTCTACTACCTTGGGATGCTTCCCTCTTCTAGGTTGCATAGGCATTCAATCCCAAATTCCATCACCATTCCTTTCTACTTTGCGATAGAAAGAAAGCTACTTTCAAGATGTGTTTGAATGGAACACATGAGGAGAATATATAACTGAGCCCGATCTCTAGAAGCCTCTACATCAATTGTAAAACAAAGGAAATCAAATCATACCTGAGACTCAAAGGCTTCTCTAGAAAAACCAGACAATCGTCTGAAAAAGATTGTGCTACACTTGTCTAGGATTCCAACCATCGAATACAGAAATGATTAACATTGCCTAATATCGAGGGAAAGAAAGCAACAGTTCAAAATGACATTGAAATAGGTCTGAAACCATCTCCATATGATAACTAGGCCAAAAATAAACCAGTCATAGATCACGTTATGCTAGAATCTCTGCCGCTTCCTTTTCACTTTTAGCAATGGCGTGAAGATCACATGGGAGAGAAGAATCATCGTATAGAATTTCCACCATGTCCTGAGATACACCCACATTTTCCAGATGATCTTCCAATGCATTTGCCTCTCGGTACACATGTTTCAAAGAGAAGCCCTCCTTTTTTCCCAATATCTTCCATATTTTTAATATCCATGGCTTAAGCTTCCAATTGGGAGACCATTTCTTAACCACCGCATTTAGAAAAACTTGCGAATCCCCTTTCACCTTGACAAAAGTGATGCCTTTTTCCAAACATAATTATAGCCCACACACATGTGCTTCCAACTTGGCTTCATTGTTAGTAGCTATCCTAATCTTCCTAGAAAGAGCATAAATACACTTCCTCGTATTGTTCCTTATTGCATAGCCAACACCCGAGAGGCTAGGGTTTCCTTTTGAGGAGCTGTCAAAATTGAGTTTTTAGTAACCAGTAGTTGATGGTGTCCACCTAGCCAAGGATCTCTTTTTCACCACATTCAAAGTCAACTGTCCAAGTGGCTTCAAAGAACTCCATGCTTTTTACAAATTGTTGTCCCAATCAGAAAAACAAGTTGCCTTACATGTCTTCAAACTAGAATTTAGTACCTCCATGATGCTGAATTCTATCTTTTTTATAACCTCCCCTAGAGGAAGGCACAAATTCTTAAATGTCCAACAGTTGCATTCTTTCCAAATATACCACACTAGTAAAGAGGGGGCCACCAACCAGATTGCTACCTATACATTGTGTCTTTTATATGTTGGACAACTTCGCAGGAATTCTAGGAGGTCATTTTGTCTGGGAGTGACCCAACCTAATGATTGGAGCAACCAATTCTAGCATTCTGCCATGAACGAGCAATTGACTAAAAGGTGATTTTCCAACTCTCCATCCTTACTACATCACACAAATGTTCAAACCAATGAACCCAAATTTAGTCAGTCTTTCATTGGTCAAAATTCTTCCATGCAATGTCGTCCAAAGAAAAGAGCCCACCTTAGGGAGAATTCATTTCTTCCAACATAACTTTACTGGCCAATTCACACCTTTTGACTGCTGCCTCTAGATTTCATAACCCATCTTGATAGAGTACTCTCCAAACTTTGACCCGTACCAAACCACCTCATCCTCCTCAGATAGGTTGATTTTTTGAGCAGCTAACAACTCCCTAAGAGGTGATTTATCATCTTCCAAAATTTTGATCATATTAACATCCACACACTGAAACAACTCTTCACATATCCCATTCTCTATGTGAATGTAGTCAGCCACTATCCCCCCATGCCCCCAGATTACTCTATCCATCCAAACTAGATTTTGTAAAGACTCAGCAATGGGAGGATATCCATCCCAAGAGTCCATCCAGAACTTCACACTTTTCCCATTCACAATTTTCCATGTTAGATGATTGGTGATAAGCGGGTGACTTTCCAAGATGAAATTCTAGATCGGAGAACCTCTAAGCGAATTTTCCATTGTTAAAATTCTCCTCAGGTCTAGACAATCCAAATACTTCCTTTGTAGTATTCTGCACCACCGTCTACCAGGCTCCCAATACATCCTCCAACCTGATTTTTCCCCAAGGGCTTTGTTTTGTAGGTTCCTACGCAATCTCGCCCCACTAGAACCTTTATCTTTATAGACCATCTCCTAGCTTAGTAGTGGAATTCTCCTTCCATCCCTGGCACCTTCCCATAATAATTTCTTGAGAAAGCTCTCCAAATCAACAAACGCCTTGTGTGTCATTCTAAAACAAGACATTACAAAAATTGGAATGACAGATAACATTGATCTGATCATCTGAATTCTTCCCGCTAGAGAGAGCCACTTGTTTTTCAAAGCCTCTACCTTGCTTCAACACCTGCCAATGACTTCTTACCAATGTTCTATTTTATAGATACCTTGAGAGCTCCTAGATGTTTCGATGAAGTGTTTCCATTGAGAACCACAACAAGACAACAATCTTCCTACAGGTGGAAGCCTTCGTATTAAAGTAATAGATCTTCGACTTTTCCTTGTTTATAATTTTCCCAAATGCGTTAACATACAACTCCAATGCCTCATTGATTAAATTTTCCTCCCTAAGTGAGGCAACTCCAAAAAGCATTGTTTCATTTGCAAACTAGGAATGTGTCATCGAATCTAGGTCTTTGTGATCTTTATACCTTTCTAGATTCTCGCCAATCTTAAGCTCCTTATATGCCTCCCCATTGTATCAACCATAATCACAAACAAGAAGGAGACAAGGGATCTCCTTGTTTGAGGCCGTTTATGGCTCCAAAAAATCCACAAAGAGAACCATTAACTAGAATTGAGTACTAGGGTGATGAAATGCACATTTCCATCATTTCCAGCCAATCTTTTGAGAAGCCAAACTTATTCATAACAACCAATAGAAATTTCCAACCAACACGATCATATGCTTTACTTACATCCAGTTTGATCAACATACCTTTTCTACGCTCTGAAGCAATCGTATGGATAGTTTCAAAAGAAGCGATAATGTTGTCCAATATTTCTCTACCAGGAATGAAGCTGCTCTATTCCTCAGAAATAACTTGATCCAAAACCATATTCAGTTTGTTCGCTAAGACCTTGGCCAAGATCTTATATATTGTATTGCAGAGCGAAATCAGATGGTAGTCAGGAAAGGAACAACATACATTTTTCTTGGGTATCAAAGCCACCAAAATATTGTTTGTCTTTAATGAATTTCTTCCTTTTACGAAAGTCTTCTACCAGTTTCCATAAATTCGAGCCCAAGAAATACTGGTCAACAGTTTTGGAAGAACCTTGCTATTAGTCCATCCGGACTCGGTGCTTTGTCAAGGTGGAGAGAAAAAACCACACATTTGACCTCCTCTAGGGAGAAGGGACTGCACAAAGCCTCATTTTGAGCCGCATCAATGCATTGTGGAATACAATCCAAAATTAACCAGTTATTTTCTCTCGAGTTTGGAACTTTTGCTGCCAACAGTGCTTTAAAATATCTAACTACTTCTTCAATCCCCTCATGATCCTTAGCAATCTTACCATCTGGACATGAAATATTATCTATTTTTTTCCATTCTCTCCGGGCTCTAGATGAATTATGAAAAGAATTGGTGTTTGCATCACCCTCCTTCAACCATAATTCCCTTGCTTTGTCCCTCTAGAACAACTCTTCTATGGCAAGAAGCTCTGAATGTCTAGATTTTAGATCCTTATCTTTTTGATATTTGTTGATTGTCATCCCCATCCTAGGCACTTGCTCATTAAGCTCCTCTAACTCGTGCTTAACCTATGATTTTTCCACAAAAAATTACTTGAAAGTGTCTTTGTTCCATTGCTTGAGTTTCTCCTTGATGAATGTTATTCTACGCATAAAACAAAATCTCACCATTCCTTCAAAGATGTCACCCTCCTGCCACCACCTTTCAATATTTTCAATCAAATTTGTGTCATGCAACCACATTAATTCAAACATGAAATAGCCACTAGCTGACTTCTCACTCAAACCAATTTCCAATTACACCGGGAAGTAATCAAACATAGAGATAGGAAAGATGCACGAAGAACATTTAAACTGCTCATCCAACCAGCCCTCACCCACAAAAAATCTATCCAACCATTTCAAAATGTTTGTGAATCCCAATCTCCAATTGGTCCACGTGTATGTATCATTCTTTAGAATATAGTCCACCACCCCCAAGGCAGTGACAAAATTTCAAAAATCCAATATCGATCTATTTTCCTTTGAGAGGCCTCCTCTTTTCTCCTTCAGATCTAGGATAGCGTTGAAGTCCCCTCCCACCACCACCATATTGCTATTCAATTCATCTGCTCTTGTTTTAATTTTTTTCCAAATCAAAGCCTTGTCAGTTGTTCTTGTCGGTTCATAAACATTGAAAAGAGGAAAAGTCATGTTTGATTGCTAGTGCCTCACAATGAATTGCATCCAATGAGGCAAGAAAACCTCTAGCCCTATGTCCAATGAGCCCACAGACCATATAACACCCAAATCACTAGAGGCACCAACCACACTAAAAAAAAATCTTGACCATCTTTTATAGTATTTTAGAAATTTACTCCCCTCCTTGCTTATTTTAGTCTCTTGTAGGATTACTATATTTGTTGCTAGTCGATCTAGGTGATGCTTAATTAAGCGCCACTTGTTAGGGGTAGTTAGGCCCCTGACATTCCATGTTATGATCCTTATGGATTCCCAAGGGAGGCCCTAGCTCCCTTGGTTTCCAATTTTTTTTTGATGTTGAGCAATCCCAACTCTTCCACATCTTCCTCCCTCTTTTGCTTCCTTGATTTTCTACAATGTCCCTTCTTGATTTTACTTGAGCATTTGGCTTCTGATTGGCTAATTCCTTGTGTCTCCACTATATCCAGGGCATCATCCTCTGATTCTTCCCCTTCAAACTCCAGATTAACTAGATCTTCCAAAAAAGGATCCGCATTTTGAATCTCCTTGGTCCTATTTTTATCGATCTACCCTCCTTGTTCATGATCTATGTCACACTCGCCCTTTTCCCATGAAAATGTGGATTTTCCCATAGGAGGTGGATCAGATCTATCTTTCTCATCACTGGTGTCCTTTGCAGTTCCTGCTCTAGAGTTTTTAGGGGGTACCATTATGATCTGATCATTGTAGGATGGGATTTCCAATGCTTGGATATTGCTTCTACCTTTTTCCGGAGGTTCCACCACCTTCAAGGTTGTCTTCTCGATAGGATCCTTTGGTCGCCGAACCATTTTTTTTTGGCTTGGATTTGCAATGGATTTCTATATGGTATATGCTTCCACACCTCAAGCAAAAGAACTTGTCCTCAATTTCAATTGGAACCACCTGATGACTTCCATCCATACACAAGCATAATTCCTTTGGAACCTTGCTAACTGTGATGATCTAGATCCTTTATAGATAAGAATCCCCATTAATGATTTCTTCATAGACTTGATTAGGGTTCCAATGATCTACCAATTTTTTCTATGCATTCATCGACCCAATACTCTAGTGACATATTGTAAAGACGGATCCATATAGGTTTGGAATAAGGCTCTAATTTCGTCAAATCAAAATTGGACACCCACTTTTTCATATAGATTGGATGCTCCTCCATCTTCCAAAGTCCCCCCTACAATTTTTTTCTTTTTCCTCTATTGAAATGAAGACAACTACAAAAAATCCTTTCAACATAAATTTCACTATCGCCATTTCTTTCCAGTTTTCTACCAACCATTTGCAAATTTCCTCTCATTTGAATCTTGGTCCAATAATTCGACAAATAATCACCAAATCAAAGATAATTTGTACATCCATCTGAGCCTCTAGCGATAAATATATTACCTAATAATCTTCATGGATCAGATCACTGCATTGGAGGAGATCTCGACTTCAGCTTACACTCCAACTTTCGCTTCTTTCCCTTCTACCATTTTTTGCTCGCCACCTTTTCGCTCCATTTTCCTTTGAATTTTCACTACTAATAATATATAAAAATGAAATTGAGGGTAAGCAATATAAATTGTTGACATGGTAGAGAGTGACCCTATGAGGTTTAACCTTGGTTGTTGGCATTACAAGCAAGAAGCCCCACCATTTCACCATAGGATCCCCCAATCTCAATTGTTGACATGGTAGAGAGTGACCCCGTGAGGTTTGAACCTTGGTTGATGGCACTATAGGAAAGAAGCCCCACCATTTCACCAAAGGGTCACCCCTAAAAAAATTGAGGGTAAGCAATCTCAATTGTTGACATAGTAGAGAGCGACCCCATGAGGTTGAACCTTGGTTGTTGGCACTACAGGTAAGAAGCCCCACCATTTCACTGCAGGGTCTCCCCTAATCTCAATTGTTGACATGGTAGAGAGTGACCCCGTGAGGTTTGAACCTTGGTTTTTGGAACTACAGGTAAGAAGCCCCACCTTTTCAACAAAGGGTCACCCCTTTAAAATTGAGGGTGAGCAATCTCAATTTTTGACAGGGTAGAGAGCGACCCCGTGAGGTTGAACCTTGGTTGTTGGCACTACAGGCAAGAAGCCACACCATTTCACCATAAGGTCTCCCTCAATCTCAATTTTTGACATGGTAGAGAGTGACCTTGTGATGTTTGATCCTTGGTTGTTGGCCCTACAGGAAAGAAGCCCCACCATTTCACCAAAGGGTCACCCCTTTTGAATTGTATAGATGATTACCATAGTCAGGAGATATATTTCTAATATTTTATTGAAATATTGAGGGAAAGGAAACTATATTTGGAAATGATACCATTCAATTAAATACCAATAAGATCCCTAAAGGGTTGGTTGCCTTGGAAAGAGTGTTTGATGGGGATAATAGGAACATATCTAAATCAATCTCTTTTCATGAAAAAATCTAGAAGAGTTCAATTTAGGTATAAATTCATCACCGAAAAAGGTTTACATTAGAAAGAAGATGAATCCTAAGACCAAGACTATGCTTATCACTTTGTTAAGAAAATATTATAGTCTTTACATGGTCATATGATGATTTGAATGCTTATAGAGAGGGCTCATTTTAGAATTAAATCCCTCTAAATATTGATGCCAAACCTTTTAGATAAAAACAAATACCAATCAATCCTAGTATAGCTCCAAAGATGCAACAAGAACTAGATAAACTCAAAGACGGTGGGATAATTAAGCCGATTAGAAATTTCACTTAGGTGTCTAATTTAGTCCTTGTAAGAAAGAAGAATGGTGATATTTGACTTGGTGTGTGAATTTCAAGAACCTAAACATGTCTTATTTGAAAGACAACTACCCCTTGCCAAATATAGAAGCAATGTTGTAGAAGGTAAATGGATATGAACTATTATTTATGATGGATGGTTTCTCTAGCTATAATTAGGTAAAAGTTAAAGGAGTACTCAAGACCACTAAGAGGGGGGAGGGGGTGAATCAGTGGTGCACAAAAACAAAGCAATTAAACAACTTTTGAAAAGCACAAACTTCAATGGGAGCACATAAGAATCACCATGACACAAGTTTTATAAGTAGAAAACCCTAGAAAGGGAAAAAACACTGAGTGTTGGTTGGGTTTGAAGAACCAATCCAATCCTCACAATTTGTTCACCATTAGGTCTCACTGACCAAATTCTCACAGAATAAAGTATGTCTAGGAGCACCAACTCCCTATGAAAAATAGGAGCACTAATTCCAATGAGAAATGAAGGAAAAATGTACAGAGTACTAATCTATTTACAATATGCTTCGGATCATCAATTTCCCTTATTTAACATACAAAAATTCAACACTTATCCCTCCTTGCATACATGTATAATAATTTCTTTACAACAATTCCCTTATCTCAACAAACACAAACAAGAGTTAAACTGATGTATATATGAACAAAGAATCTGGTACAGGAGCACCCATAGGTTACCATAGTTTGTCTAGAAGGTCTTGTTTTGGCAATTTGTTTAGGCCAACTTATCATCTATTCATGTTCATATTTTGGTTGTGCCTTAGTGGCATTTTTGATTGGGTGTTGATCATCTGATGAAGGTCATGTTGACCATAGAATAGGTGTCATAAGGTTCTAGCTCAAAATGAGGTCTTCGATTTTTAGGAATTCTTGCAAAATATTTGAAAATGTTGCTCAATTGGAGCTACAAGCAGCCAAGAAGAGCCCAAGGGAGAGCATAAATGAATTTGTGACCTATTTATGGGATGCCTTAGCATTGGAGTGGGGTTGGAAGCATTTGTTATGTTTTGAAGTTTTGAGAATTCAAGAAAAAGCAATTGTGTTTGAGAGCGAATTTTCTGATTTTTGCATTAAAGTGTTGTTTTAATGGATTAATAATGGCACTGTAACTTGTGTAGGGTGTAGTGTAGTTGTTCTTCAAGCATTGTGTGACATTAGTTAGTTTCTTTATTCAATTTCAAGCATTGTTTGTAAATAGTTTTGATTTCATACTGTTGCTGGTTTGAACCAGGCAGTTTTGTGAAAATGGAGTGTTAGTTCACTTTCCCACCATCCAAATTGTACGGCCCTTTGGGAACAGTGACTAGACTCTATGTATGTACATATGGTAGGTTTTAGGGCCTTTGAAAACACAGGAGCTACTGTGGAGGTCTTTCCCTAGGCGAGCCATGAAGAGTCCGGCTAGGAAAGACTTTAGTGCAGAGCACTTAATTTGCAGGGATGTCAAATTCTTGACAAATTATCTTTTGGAGAAGGCAGATAAGTGCCTTGCCAAGAATTAGCATGGAGGAGGAAGCTCCATCAATCCATCTAGTGTGAGAAATACCTAATAGTTTGCAGTGAATTCAGGGAAGGGTTTGTAAAGGCCTAGTTTTGCCAAATTGTGGGTTAAGCCTTTGTACGGACAACTGAGACCCAAGACCCCAAAAATATTTGAGAGGTGTTCATATGAACCAAGAATCCCAAGGAAATATTGGGGTGTTCTTTGGAAAGATTTGGAGAACTAACCTGATTTCTCGGAGAAGGAGGCCTAATTGGGGCTCCTAGGGCTAGTAGCATTTTAGGCCTAAATGAGGGTTTGGTGGAAGCGAATAAGAAATGGAGTTAGGTGGACCTTCAAGAACTAAAGTAGGATGGATTGAAGTCATTAGAAACACCTCCACACCCCTGCAAAGCTAAATTCAATATTTTGGAGGATTGTAGCCTTTAGGGTGGATTAAGGGCTAAGGTTAGAATTGCAAGATTGTACCAAGGTGGACTTGGTAGGAGGAATTATGTTGGTAGTTGGGGTTGGAAAGACAAAACCAGGGGATCCTAAGTAAAGGAAGGTCCTATAGGTTGTAGTGGTGGAGTGTGACACCTTATAGGTTGTCCAAACAAGACCTAGAGCATGAATCGGTAATTGATTCATCCAACCTCCCTATCAGATTGGTATCAGAGCAACAAAAGATTTGGGATAGAATATTATATGTCGGAGATTGAGTCTAGTGGTTCTACAGACATGGTGACAAATGAAGAATTGGACAAGAAGGTCAAAGAACGGGAGGAAGACAATAGGCTATTGAGGGAAAGAATAGCCCAACTTGAGCAAGCAATGAATAATGTGCAAACTAGGACCGATGAGGTCAGTGATAGATTGGAAGGTAGGGTACCCAAGAGGGAAGAGGTTGCAGAGGAAGACAAGATCCTTGAACCTAACCCTATTTTGCAAGAAGAGCCTTACTTGAAGGCATTGAAGACTTTGAGTGGAAAAGAACTTGAAGGCATACCACTGTTTAGTGGGAAAATGGAAGTTGATCTAGTCATGGATTGGATAGAGGGAATGAAAAACCATTTTGAATGTGATGGAGTCACTGAAGCACAGAAGGTGAAGGTGGCAAAGTCAAGATTAAGAGGTTCTGCCTTGACATGGTGGAAGTTCATTCAGACAGAGAGGGAAAAGGAAGGTAAGAAGCCTATTTCTACTTGGAAGGGAATGGTTGCCAAAGTGAGAGAAGCATACATGCCAGATGATTATGAAATTCAGTTGCACAAGAAAAGATAGAGCTTGAGACAAAGAGACCAAGATGTAAATTCCTATACGGAGGAGTTTCAAAAACTTTGCATGAGGTCTAATGTATCTGAGGATGAAAATCTTAAGGTGGCTAGATACCTTAACGGTTTGAAGTGGAACATTCAAGAGGAGATGACTCTTCTAAGTCCCAAAATAGTGCACCAATGCTATCAATTGGCTATAAAGATTGAAGAGAGGAGTAAGAGAAAACAAGACCAAGCTTCTAAGAGCAGAGGTAAAGGTAGAGATCAAAGAGGACATAGAGGTGGATACCAAGGTAGAGGGACTGAACAAAGAAGTCAGGAAGAGTCTAAACTCACGGAGCATGGAAGTGAAACAACTTATAGAGGAGGTTATGGAAGAGGTAGAGGACCTCAAGGAGGTTCAAATAGAGGAAAAGGAGTAGGCAGAAGTAACTCATACTTTGATAGTATGAAGTGTTACAACTGTGGTCAAGTAGGACATCCAGCTTATAGGTGCCCAGAGAAAGCATCTTCATCAAATACAGAAAAGAGAGTAGCATATGCTCAAGAGGACACCATGAGTATCAAGTCACTGAAGGTTAGTCACATAGAATCAGAAATGGGGGAGAACCTAATGTTTAGAAGAGTTCTAATCAGACAACCAGTCAAGGAGGAGCCAAATCAAAGGAGAGCCTTATTCAAGGTAAGATGCAAAATACTTGGAAAGGTGTGCAAAGTTATAGTGGATTTAGGGTCTACTGATAACATTATCTCTGAGGAGGCAGTGAGGAAGTTAAAGTTGGCGAAAGTACCCCACAATAACCCTTACAAGGTGACATGGTTGAACAAAGGGCAGAGTGTTCTTGTGAAGGAGCAGACAACAGTGGAGTTCTCCATTGGAGGGTACAAGGAAAAGTTGATTTGTGATGTGTTTCCCATGGATGCATGTCATCTTCTATTGGGCATACCATGGCAGTATGATAGAGGAGCCATCTATGATGGAAAGGAGAACACTATCTCATTCAAGAAGGATGGAAAGACATTCAAATTGCAGTCACTATCAGATGAGGAAGAAGGACAGTCAAAGACCCCTAGTGTCTTGTTAAGTAGTGGCAAGGAGTTAATCAATACTCTACAATGAGGGAAAGGATATGTGGTCATGGTGCAACCCAAGGAGGAAGATAAGACTAAGAAAATAGTCATACCAGGAGTAGTCTAGAAGTTGCTTGAACAGTTCAAGGACATAGTCAATGATGGAACACCAACAACCTTACCTCCAAAGAGAGCCATTAGTCATCAGATTGACTTCATACCAGGGGCTTCATTGCCAAACAAAGCAACTTACAAGCTTACACCAGATCAGAACCTAGAAGTAGCTAGACAAGTGCAGGAGTTGTTAGACCAAGGACTAATTAGGAAGAGCATCAATCCGTGTGCAGTACCAATGGTCTTAGCAACCAAGAAGGGTGGTAAGTGGAGGCTATGCACTGATTCTAGGGCTATAAATAGAATTACAATAAGATATAGGTTCCCTATTCCTAGGATTGAGGATTTGATGGATTGTCTTGGAGGAGCTCAATATTTTACCAAGGTGGATCTCAAGAGTGGATACCATCAGATCATAATCAAAGATGGGGATGAGTGGAAGACAACCTTTAAGACAATTGATGGGTTATATGAGTGGAGAGTTATGCCATTTGGCCTCTCAAATGCCCCTAGCACATTCATGAGGCTCATGAATGAAGTGCTTAAGGATTTCATAGGTATATTTGTGGCGGTATATCTAGATGATATACTCATCTTTAGCAAGACAACAAAAGAACATCTAAAGCATGTGGAGTTGGTTCTTAAAAGATTGTAGGAGGAGAGGTTAGCCATCAACTTAGAAAAGTGTGAATTCTTCAAATAAGAGCTTGTGTATTTAGGGTTTGTAGTATCCCAAGGATCATTGAAGATGGACCCAAGCAAGGTGGAAGCTATCCTAAATTGGCCTACACCAACCACTGGGACAGAGGTAAGGAGTTTTCATGGGTTAGCTCAATTTTATAGGAAGTTTATAAGGAACTTTAGTGGCATATGTGCACTAGTACTTGATACAATCAAAGGTGGCCTAAAAACTAAGTTCAAATGGACTCTTGAAGCTGAGAAGGTTTTGAGAAACTGAAACAAGAAGTGGAAAATCAACCCATCCTTTTGTTACCTAGTTTTGATAAGTTATTCATTGTGGAATGTGATGCTAGTGGAATTGCAGTAGGAGTACTAAGCCAAGAAGGCAGGCCTATAGCTTTCTTTAGTGAAAAGCTCAATGAAGCTAAAAAAAAGTATTCTACCTATGACCTAGAACTGTATGCTCTAGTACAGTCACTTAGAAAGTGGAGGCATTATCTCCTACCTAAAGAGTTTGTAGTGTTTATTGATAACCAGGAACTTAGCTACATCAACACACAAGAAAAGTTGAGCAATAGACATTTGAAATGGATGGAATACCTCCAAGCCTTCACATTTACCATCAAGCACAAGAAGGGACAGTTGAATAAGGTGGCAGATGCATTAAGTAGGAGGTTGCTGACAGTACAAGAGATACAAATAAAGAGCATTGGGATAGAAAGTTTCAAGGATCTCTATGAAGAAGATGAAGACTTCTCGGAGGCATATAAGGTATGTTCTAATTTTGAGAATCACTTTCATAGTCAATTCTCAGAGTATACATTGCAGAGTGGACTTTTGTTCAAGGGGAATCAGTTATGTGTTCCAAAAGGTTCAATGAGAGAGAATCTTATCTAGGAGAAGCACAATGGTAGTCTTAGTGGTCATTTTGGTATCAACAAGACACTGGAATTAGTGTAGAGGTTCCATTATTGGCCCAAGTTTCCAAGGGATGTCAGAAGGTATGTGGAGCAGTGTGTAGTTTGTATGAAAGCCAAAGGGGGATCTAGCAATGCAGGTTTGTATCAACCTCTACCCATTCCCAATAGACCATGGGAATGCATTAGCATGGACTTTGTGGTAGGACTCCCTAAGACTAAGATAGGGTTTGATAGTGTTTATGTGGTGGTAGATAGGTTCATTAAGATGAGTCAATTTGTTCCTTGCAAGACCACCCATGATGCTAGCTATATTGCTCATCTTTTCTTCAAAGAGATTGTGAGGATCCATGGATTTCCATTGAGCATTGTCTCAGATAGGGATGTGAAGTTCATGAGTCATTTTTGGAAGACTCTATGGAGAAGATTAGGTACTAACTTGTCTTTTGGATCAGCCTACCATCCTCAGACAGATGGACAAAATGAGGTGATAAATAGAGTGTTAGGTAACCTTCTCAAGTGCCTCACCAAGGAGTATGGACAAACATGGGACTTGGTCATATCACAAGCTGAATATTCCTACAATGACAGTGTGAATCGGACCACAGGCATAAGTCCTTTTGAAATAGTGTATGGAATGCACCCAAGAGGTGTGTGTGAACTCAGAGATCTAGGAGCTATGGAGCATAGGAGTGGCCATGCAGAGGATTTCTCTCAGACCATGAAGGAGATTCAGGAGCAAGTGAAAAAGACAATCACCGAGGCTACTCACAAGCTGAAAGCTAAGGTGGATATGTCTAGAAAGGATATCCAATTTGCAGTAGGTGTCTATGTCATGGTCCATCTCAAAAAATCTAGGTTGTAGAAAGGAACATCAACCAAGTTGCAGATGAAGAGAGTGGGACCATGTCAGGTGTTAGCAAAATATGGAAAGAATACCTACAAGGTGGAGCTACCTGCAGACTTAAGCATTTCACCAGTGTTTAATGTGGCTGATTTGATCAGGTATAAAGGACCAGTCATTGACTTGGATCAAAAAAGTGTGGATGTCTTGAAGGATGTGAGTAACTTAGCCTTACCTCCTAAATACAAGCTGCAAGTAGAGAGGATCTTAGAATCAAGGGTGAAGAAGTCTACCCGGCATAAGGAATACATGGAACATCTCATCAAATGGAAGGACAAACTAGAATCTGAGGCTACATGGGTGGATGAAGCTCAGTTCAAGAAGTAGGGTATTAATTTATCTCTGATCTCTCCCCACATTCCTTAGTTTTTGTGCAGAGGGGGGGAGAATGGTGCAGGAGCACCCATAGGTTACCATAGTTTCTCTAGAAGGTCTTGTTTTGGCAATTTGTTTAGGCCAACTTATCATCTATTCATGTTCATCTTTTGGTTGTGCCTTAGTGGAATTTTTGATTGGGTGTTGATCATCTGATGAAGGTCATGTTGACCATAGAATAGGTTTCATAAGGTTCTAGCTCAAAATGAGGTCTTGGATTTTTAGGAATTCTTGCAAAATATTTGAAAATGTTGCTCAATTAGAGCTACAAGTAGCCAAGAAGAGCCCAAGGGAGAGCATAACTGAAATGGTGACCTATTTATGGGATGCCTTAGCATTGGAGTGGGGTTGGAAGCATTTTTTATGTTTTGAAGTTTTGAGAATTCAAGAAAAAGCAATTGTGTTTAAGAGCGAATTTTCTTATTTTTGCATTAAAGTGTTGTTTTAATGGATTAATAATGGCACTGTAGCTTGTGTAGGGTGTAGTGTAGTTGTTCTTCAAGCATTGTGTGACATTAGTTAGTTTCTTTATTCAATTTCAAGCATTGTTTGTAAATAGTTTTGATTTCATATTGTTACTGGTCTGAACCAGGCAGTTTTGTGAAAATAGAGTGTTAGTTCACTTTCCCACCATACAAATTGTATGGCCCTTTGGGAACAGTGACTAGACTCCTTGTATGTACATATGGTAGGGTTTAGGGCCTTGAAAACATAGGAGCTACTGTGGAGGTCTTTCCCTAGGTGAGCCATGAAGAGTCTGGCTAGGAAAGACTTTAGTGCAGAGCACTTAATTTGCAGGGGTGTCAAATTCTTGACAAATTATCTTTTGGAGAAGGCAGATAAGTGCCTTGCCAAGACTTATCATGGAGGAGGAAGCTCCATCAATCCATCTGGTGTGAGAAATACCTAACAGTTTGCAGTGAAGTCAGGGAAGGGTTTGTAAAGGCCTAGTTTTGCCAAATTGTGGGTTAAGCCTTTGTACGGACAGCTGAGACCCAAGACCCCAAAAATATTTGAGAGGTGTTCATATGAACCAGGAATCCCAATCAAAGATTGGGGTTTTCTTTGGAAATATTTGGAGAACTAACCTGATTTCTCGAAGAAGGAGGCCTAATTGGGGCTCCTAGGGCTAGTAGCCTTTTAGGCCTAAATGAGGGTTTGGTGGAAGCGAATAAGAAATGGAGTTAGGTGGACCTTCAAGAACCAAATTAGGATGGATTGAAGTCATTAGAAGCACCTCCACACCCCTGCAAAGCTAAATTCAATATTTTGGAGGATTGTAGCGTTTAGGGTGGATTAAGGGCTAAGGTTAGAATTGCAAGATTGTACCAAGGTGGACTTGGTAGGAGGAATTATGTTGGTAGTTGGGGTTGGCAAGACAAAACCAGGGGATCCTAAGTAAAGGAAGGTCCTATAGGTTGTAGTGGTGGAGTGTGACACCTTAGAGGTTGTCCAAACAAGACCTAGAGCATGAATCAGTGATTGATTCATCCAACCTCCCTATCAGAATCCTCAACCTCTGCACATACCTTGACTGTAACCTTCTTTGAATGAACAAATAGATGACACAAAAATGAATTTTACACTACCATGTCCTCTGTTATGATAAAAAAACCTAGACAATGTTAGACTTCAGTCACATAGACATTAGCACACCCATAGCACTATTATGCAAATTCACACACCGTCCTTACTTCCAATCAAACCCTAGTCACTTGTGATCTCATTCAAATCACACTAATTTGGAAAAGAAATCACATTTCATGAATATAGTCAATAGAGGCACCATATAACCCTTTTATATTTTGTTATTCAAGTCTCCTTCCTTGTGTATTTTCTTGACAAAAACTTAGTAGCATAGTCTTCAATCCACTCTCACAGAGCCCAAACCATAGTTATAATACCCTTAAAGCACTGACAGAGATCCACATTCCTTCATTGCCTCAATATAGTTACAAAAATTGTATGTAACTAAAACAAGGGTGATGCCACCCATATGCCCATCAATGTGAAGACCTTGGGAAGTAACTATTCTTCAATTTTAAAAGAGGAATTTTGATCTTTAAAACCCACCAATCCATCAATTAAATAATGACCATCGATCTTACTATGGGTGGTAAAACATAATTATTTAACCTATCTATCTGGTAACACTTAAGAGTAGGAGTTGGTTGTTCGATGAGCTTAAACCCTCAAGTCCTCACTTAAGCAACTTTCCACCATGTATAGCTAGTCAACAAGCAAATATAACATACATATAACTTTACATTGATGAACTTAATAAGACATAAACCCTAGGTATTCAAGGCTCTTAGGGTAATGCTTAGTGTTTTAGGTTATAAGATATAGAGATTTCAACAACCAAAACCCTAAAAAAAGAATTACCACCATAATATTTTTCCCTCTATCAATCTTTGAAATAGATAATAAGGAATGGAAACAATGCCAACTTTTTGAAAGGTACTAGATGATAACAACCCTAATCCTCATAAGAACATCAAGAGAAGTCAAAAAAATCATTGACAGTGATCACTTTGCAACTTTCTGAGGTTCAATTGACAATGACTCTTCAGGTCCATTCTGTAATAGATATTAATAACAATCTATGCCCATATCTTTGCCTTTATCAATCATGCTTTTATGCAAAACTCTTCCACTGAATACCTAATTTATGAAAGATGACAACTTGTGATATGATGAAATATTCTTGTGAAAAGAAGACTCCATGAATGAACAATAACACTACCAACTCACCATCTCAATATACCTCTGAATGATCAACAATCACTTTGTATGAAGCAACTCTGTCATAAAGATGACATCAAAGGACAAAAGCCACTTTTGTATCAACACCATGAAATGAATGAACAAGTACCATAACACCAATGAAAAATTAATGAACACGACCTTTGACATCAATGACAAACATTAACAAAAGTTAAGGAGCCAAAGTAGTACAATATTAATTTTACTATTACATGGCGGATATATGTGTATGTTTAGATGCCTTTTGGTCTAACCATTGTTAGAGATACTTTTCAAAGGACCATGGATGTAGTATTTTTTGATTAAATTGATATTATAATGGTGGTTTTTTAGGATGATACAAAATTCTTTTCCAAGAAGGTTGAGGACCATTGTGGTTATTTTGAATTTATTTTCAAAATATTTATGGAATATGGTATCTCCCTAAACCCTAAAAAGTGTATATTTTGGGTTACATAGGGTAAAATTACTAGTTAATATTTTGTCTAGATATGGAACCAAAATTGACCCTAAAAGAGTGGTTGCAATTGAGAATATTCCTCAGTCTTTCTTTGGTTAGATAAATTTCCTTAGGAGGTTTGTGCCAAATTCTATCAAGAAGACTAAATCCATTTTCATGATGATTAAAAAGGATAGACCATATCTTGGGAAGGGGAATCCACTAAGGCATTTTGAGATATCAAAGAAGCAATCAAATAGGCCCCAATGTTAGCATATTCTTCTTTCTCAAATCCCTTTCAATTGTTTTCATTTTCTTCATTCCATATAATTGTTGTGATATTATAGAAAAATCAAGATGGCTCTGAATAAAATATTTTCCTTTTAACAAGTCCCTTCAAGCTATACAATTGCAATATGTTACTATGGAAAATCATGCTTAGGCCCTAGTTAAAGAAACAAATAATTTTATACCTTATTTGGTAGGAATGATAGTTGTCACCTACGTACCATATGTTGCAATGAAATATATTTTCACTCAACAAGAAGTGTTGGTGGAAGATGAAATTTGATCAACAAAATTCAAGAGTTCAATATTGAGATCAGGTAACCAAGGTAGTCATGGGAAAAGGTCTAGCAAGGCTAATGGTAGAATCAAATTTATAAGTAATTGAGATAAATCGATTGGATATGGAAAATGACAAAGAGGTATTAAATTAGAGAAATCAATATGGTATGAATATATACTATAATTTTTGCATCATCTACTATCCAAGGAGAATGTCTGAGATCTAAAAAAAACTTTGAAGCTTCATGCTATAAAGTATGTTCTTGTGGGCAATAAATTATTCTAGAGGAATAGAGATGATATTCTTTTGAAATTCCTAGATAACAAAGAAGTTGTCAAACTATTACAAGAGATACATAGTGGGGATTGTGAAGTCTATTTTATGGAAAAGACATAACCCACAAGATCATTTGAGTAGGATATTGGTGGCTATCCTTGTTTACTGATGCACACAAAATTGTTAAGAGGTGTGATGCTTGCTATATATTCTCTAGTAAATTAAAGGGATATGAAGATTTTTTCTTAAGACCATTAACAATGGAAGCCCCCTTTCAAAAATGAGTTATTGACTTCATTGGTATCATTGAGAAGTCTAGTGGTGGATTCAAATGAATATTGGTGGCTATTGATTACTTCACAAAATAAAATAATGTTGTTCCCACTAGAAATATTACCAACAAGGTAATGATTAAATTTGTCATGGATCATATTGTTAGAAGATTTGGGGTTCTAAATAAAATTATAACAAATAATCCTATATGTTTTAGATCCTTAGAATTCATTGACCTTTGTGTTATTTATGGGATTAAATTCTACCATTCTTCTCCATATCATCCATAGGGAAATGGAGAGGTTAATTCTAGCAATAAATTTTTGACAAATATCACTAAAATAATGATAGGAAATAATAAAAAGATTGGGAATCAAAATTGAGCTTAGCTCTTTGGGTTGACTGAGTCATACCCATCATCATATAAATTAGTATATGGGATGAATAGCCTATTAATAATATTACTAGTATGTAAATTCATATAAAAATCATCTAAGGAATTAGATGATGTCATTTTTTACAAGATAAACTAGTTCATCAAGTTGGATTAAATCAAAAGAAGATATTAGGTTGTCAATGCAAAGAAACAACAGGTAAACTATTGGTTTCATAAAGGAGCTAGTATCAATAAATATGAATTTAGAGACTTGGTCTTAGTGTGGAATGATAGGTCACATGAGAAATGGAAACATGGTGAATTTGATCTCTTGTATTTAGAACCACACATAATTGTGAATTATCATGGGGAGGATTCATATTTTATTGAAAGTCTAATTAGAAAATTTTAGGAATTAACTATGCATGGATAATTTTTGAAACATTTTTTCCCCTAGGATCTGACCATTCTTTGTCTAACTAGGGAATTTTAGGAATTATCGATACATAGATAATTTCTAAAACATTTCTTCTCCTTGGATCTAACCATTCTCTTTCCATATAGATTTATTTTCTTTTTGTTTGTGTATTGTGCAACCATGGTTGTATGTGATCCATAATGAAGTATGTGTATGTTTATGTGTTGGTCTACATCCTAGAGTATTTCTTAATCCTTGTTATGTCTCACTAGAAGATACATCCTGAACTAGAGCTATAGTTGGGACTTAAATATATAATGGAATTTTTACTTAAGTCCCTTCTATTTTGTGTCTTTGTCATATCTGACTTATTATTTATAACTAATATAAGATATTCTAAATGGGTACCCTAAGTGTCAAAAGATACCAAAATCCACAAAAATTATAAGTTTGGTTGTTTCCCTTGGTATTCTATTATTTTATCATACTCTCAAACTTTTAGTTTGTCCATACCTACATACCTTCCCTACCGATCTCAACAACCTGCTTGAGTCCTTGTTAAATTTTTTTCTAAGTTTTTTTATGTCAAATTTTTAGAGTTTTTGAATATTCAATACTTCTATCCTTGGTATCAAAATTCAAGGATGTCTAACATACTTGTCTTTTCCTTGCATATACCAATTTCAAAGTTTATAATCCCCTCGTACCATTCCTTTGGAATTCAATCCTTAAATCCTAAAATTCTATTAAAAACATAAGTCATTTGCATTTTTTAGACTTTCATACTTCCTCATCCATCCCATCCCTTGATACCCTTTCCCCTTCATTTCCGCTCCTTGAAATCTAATACCTTTCACTCTAAAAAGTTTCTAAGTCTTGTGGAGTTATAATTTTTGTCATCCCTTATTTAGGTACCTTTTTCCATCAAACCCTAAATATTTGAAACTATAATATTTTTATCCAAAATGTTTCTAAGTCTATAAGAGTTAGAATTTCAATCATCCCTTAATCAGATACCTCTTTTTAGTAAACCCTAAAATCTTAAAACTTTATCAATAAGGTTACTATGTCTATTAGAGTCAAACTTTCAATCATTTCTTATTTGAATACCTCTTCCATCAAACCCTAAAATATTGAAACTCTACCATTTTATTTATAACATTTATTAGGGTTAGAATTTCAACACTCCCTTAACTTGGCATCTCTTTCCATCAAACATTGAAGCCCAAAACTTTGTTGTTTTCTCCTTAAAAAATATTTGAGTCAAAATTTTAGAATTCCCCTATTTAGCATATTGTTAATCCATGTATTGACTCCATGATCTTGAAATATCTATGCCTTATTCCTATTGAAATTATTCATCCAACCTTCTCTCATAGAGCATGACTTCCCTATCACCCTTGATTCCTTGATGCTATATATCCTAAAAAAGTCTTGAAAGGTGTCAATTGGTTTGAATTCCTAAAAAGAGGCTGAAATTAGTGTCTGGAGAATGTGGTAGAGATGTTTTAAATAGGTTCTAATTTTTACAAATTATCAACATGCAAAGGGACATCCATATATGTTTAGTGACAATATTTGTGCACTACATCCTCTCATCAACAACATGGTTGTGATGCAATTGTATTCTAACCAAATGATCTATCAATTTGAAATAAAATAGTTACTCATCATGAAATTATAACATGACAAGTGTCACTCATCTACGGAGCCTTCTCCTTGAAGTCTCCCTTTAAAAGGAGAAATATTTTATGTTATAAGACAGTTGGATAATTGGAAAAAGAGGAGGGAAATACTCGTATTGTAATAGTGTCAAGTTTCTAGAAATACATAGTGTCCATCATTGTTGAAGTTGTATTGTAGTATGATTTTTGAAGAGTTAATATGAATGAATATTCTTGGCCTAAATTGCATCCAATTGTAATTCTTTATTTCTTTGAATTGATGAGCTAAGAGATTTTAAATTATTTACACACATTTTTTGCGATAAATTATTATTTGATATTAGTTATTAGTTAAGGAGTAATGTAAATTTTTTACTAATGATAGTAGGAAATATGGAATTTATAAGGATTATTAAGTGGAGCTTAGGTCATAGTGCTATATGTAACTAGTTTAATTATTGTAAGGTAATAATAAGAAATAAACTAGTATAAATATTGTAATGAATACATCAAGTTGGTGACTCTGTTGCTCTACCATAAGGCACCAATATGTAGGATACATAACTTCTCCCAACCCATAATATATAAATAATGGAGAATTCATCAAATATAATTTAATTATTTAAATTATTGTTGCATTCACACTTGAGAAGTTAAACATACAAGTAAGTCATTGTTGCTTGTAATCTCACAAATCCTTGTTATTTTGTATGAATATTTACACATTCTAAGCACTTTTACATCAATATGTTGTGTATTTTTAGCTTGCGCATCTTATAGGTCTACCCATCTAGACTTTGCAAAGCTTGAAGTGTAGGGGATAGTATCCAATTTTCTCTCATTTGTTGGCCAACTTGATAATAATCTTGAGCATAGATCCTATAAACTTCTTAGAGACTATTTGTTAGTTGGAGAACCAACAAAAGTAATTTATATATAATTATATATAGCCTATTACTAGGTTTTTTTTTGTATATATTAATGTAGTTCAAATAAACAAAATAATTAAAATAAAAAAATCCTAATATGGAACTACTCATTGAATGCAAGAGTTGGGACTTATGGCAAGATAAGACACAACTTAGAAACACACAAAAAAAACAAGACTATGAAATTACTTTGAAAGGGTCAAAAAAAAGAACTTGTGCACCTAGGAGAGATAAATTTTATGAAATTAGAATGCTTAGAATAAATCTTAAGACATTCCCAAAAAAATGGAGGCTCTACAAAGTGCCCTCTAATAAAGAGGTGATGCTAGTTATGCCCAGGGGCAGATGTCTAAGGGGCAAAAATAGTTTTGTGTCAAAATAATCCCAAGTTCGTAATCCTAACATTTCCTTGGTTTTTGAAATGATATTTACTTTTATTGGAACCACATAGATAGAAATATACAAAAAAAAAAAAGGTGATCAAAACACATTAAAAAATGGTAAAATTTTTGAAGGTAATGGGAAGGAAGTATCACTTATCCTGTAGATTCTAGAGGATTAGGGGGGTCTAAAAAATCCATATGCAAGAATTTACGATCTTAAATATGATGGCATGGGTCCCTTAAGATCCTTATGTGAGAGGGGTGGCAAGATGAGTTGTAGTCTACCAAAGGGTGTCTCTGGTCAACTAACAATTAATATTTCTTAGGTAGAGATTTTTTTAGGGAATGTATTAAACTCGAATGTTCCATGTGTTGAAGATATATATCCTTTGGTTGATATTTTTTTAACCATGAAAGTTTCAACAAAGCTTATCAAGAAAGCCTATTTATATATGGAGAATTATATAATTGATAATTTCATTACGAGCAATCCAAACGTTGATGTTTTTAGGGATTGAGAATAAGAAATGTAAGTTAAAAAGGTATTGGGAGATCATTGTGATAGCTAGATATTTCTTCATACCTCTCTTTTTCACTTAAAGAGGGTTATTACATCCTATTAGGAAACTGCTAGTTCCTTGATAAAGCCTTCCTTATCAAATTATGGAGCTCAAGCTTCACCCTATAAAAGGATAATTTCAATGAACGTCCCATATGGATTAGGATTTGGGGAATGCCCTTGGAGTTTTGGGAGGCTAAAATCTTGTTAGGGATAGAAAAACGTATTATTTATGTTGACCTAGTTACTAAATCAAGTAAATATTAGTCTAGCACATTTTTTTTGGTAGCATTCATCTTGATAAACCCACTCCAACTTCCATCAATATTTAATCCAAATATGGTGAATGAGCTTAAGTGATATAATATGGAATGTTCTAATCCTACTACTAGTCCATCATGAGAAATTGTTTCCCTATGACTATAATTTTTGGTTGAAAATAAGCTTACTTGAGGTCTTGAAGAGTTTGAATCTCAATGCCCCAAGGTGGTTTCTCCCTCTTCCCCTTTGAAACCCCAAGCCTATAAATTGTTGCTAGATTAAGTGAAGAATCAAAAAATTATCTAATTACCATGAGACCAAGAAAATAATTAGCACATTCTCAAGAAGTGGTGGCCCTAGGAAATGCATGGCTCTACTATTTTTCCTAGGTTGACCTATTCATGCTTGTAATAGAGATAAATCTAAAATATGTAGAGCTTCCCCTAATGTTTGATAAACAAATGTAGATAGCATACATATGACTTAACAAACCTATCAATCCCAAATTAAGTAGTCATTATTCAAAAGAGGGCTTCATTAAAATTTCAACTAGGGAATCGTAAACTTAAGATGATGTTGGCACTATGTAGAAAGTTAAGAATCCTAGATTTTCTTAATCGATTGAGTATAGTTAATTGAACAAAATTAAATTCATCTAAAATATTCCTAACTCAAATTAACTCCTATTTAGATAACATGGAAATCAAATACTAGTTATTCTAAGCGACTTTTAGTAATTGCTATAGGTACTTATCTTTTCACAAACTATAACTAGTGACTCTCTGTGATGCAACATTACCTATTTCGACTAATCACTTAATAACATTGAATAGAATGTAAATTAGAAGCTTCAATTTAGAAATCATAATATAGCATTCAATGCAATGTAAATTGGAACACTATAATTCAAATATTATAGTTTACAATCTAAACCATCTAAGCTAATATGGATTCTATAGTACCTCAAGTGGCCCTTTCTTGAGCTGTTGCAATCCGTAATTGTCTCCTTCAAATACTAACTCAAAAAATCATGCAACTAAAGTATCCTTCTTTATTGTAATCCGAACATACACAGAGCTTCCAAATAGAGTATAAAAAAATTGATATTCAATTTAATCCTATGTAAAAATATAGCTAGCCAGTCTCTCACAAGAGTATCCCCTTATATAGGGTCTATGGGATTCCTCTTATTCAAAAACTATAAACAAAATATGAGCAACTGTCAAATCTTCCAAAAATGTAAGAAGAGGACCAAGTCTAGATTTAACAAAATATAACAAGTGGAAGTAAGAGTGTAAAAGTTTGATAAAGACTCTACACTAATTAAGTGGAATGTTATAACTGGAGAATATTCCTAATAGGGTAGTCTTTATTATGAACTATCATCCCTTGTTAGAACATGTCTCTTTTTCCTCCATGATTTATTGAATGGATAGAATGACATGGATATTTGTGTGCACATCCTTAGACCATCACTCCTCAGACCATCATCTACATCATCTTCAAAACATACACATGTGCTAAAGTTGGTCACCTCCTCTAGTTGTGTTAAACCGATATCCTTCTGTTGTGGGTAAATAGGTTCTTGAATATAGGGGGTTAGTCTTGTTTCAAAGGAATTTTTCATTATTAACAACTATAATTAGTCATACTATTCTACTAAATCCCATAGAAATTAAAATATCATTTATTCATTCATTAATATATTATATTATCTTTAATGTTTATTAAATACTTAAAGTATATATAGAGGTTTAGAAATGTCTTTTAAACTTAGTAGAAATGAGATAAAAAGACATGAAACTAAATCAATGAACCAAACATTTTTCAGGCTCATCAGAATATGTTCTTTTGCATTTTTGAAATAAGTAAAGCTAATTTCCTCCTAGAAGGTATGATATGGGGAATTTTATCCCACTCCCCATTCTATGTGGTGGCTTCCCCTAGCTAAAATTGTATCCTTAGGAAAATAAGAAGCTTTAGAGTGAATACCAAAAATGATAATAATAAAGGTGAAACATCCAAAAAAAAATTGGGTTAGAGAAGTAGCAAAGAAGGTCACAAATGTAACTCAAAGAACCTTGGAGGTTTTTAGGTTCCCTCTTTCTTCCAAATCTAAAAGATGAAAATATATATTTTAGAATTTAAAAGGGTTGAAGAACCTAAATAAGAATAGGATTGTTAGATATCTTAGGAAGAACCATAGTTCTAGTATTTTTTGCAGCAACAGATTAAGTTAGTGAAAAATAATTTTCCTTTGGTTAAGGAAATAATCTAGAAGATATCTTGATGATAAGTTGTTATTTCTATGGAGGATTTGAGAGACATATCTACTTTATGTAACCCTCAATTTATGGAGGGGGAAGTGTTTTTGGAGACTAGTATCCACTTGGAAATTATATTCACCTATAAAGATGATAACAAATCTTGGAATTTATCTAATATTCATGCTCCTAATTGTCATTCAAGGAGAAGAGTTACTAGGAATCAACTACAACATTTTAGGATTTCCTATAGAGAGGTGGAATATATGGTGGTAGGGTACTTTAATTCCTCTTTTTACCCCCTAGAGAAGCAAAGGGGATGCTCCCTAGATTACTTGGATAGCATGAAGGAAATGACCACCATTTTTGTTGAGAACTAGTCTAGTGTATTTGAAACTTAGAGGTTCTAGGTTCACATGGGCCAATAGGATATTAGGGGATAGTATTATTAAAGTGAGACTAGATAGATTTGTAATTTCAAAATCCACACACCTAGGACACTAGCTAACCATTTTTTTTTAAAGAACAACATCAACGATTAAGATACAACAATGATAGGCCATATTGAACACTAACATGCACACTAAGCATTATGTCAAGCATAATGAAACACATAAGACAACATCATAATTTCCCAAAGAAAGGTGGCACAAGTGGAATAATTAAAAATCATGTTACAAGCCACCATGATGAACTTATGAGAGAGTGAAACCCCATGATGATGATGATAATGACTGGGTTATAATTAACGATCACATTATCTTACAAACACAATAGAAGGGTAGGATGAGGGAATAATATACCTAAATTACACACCCTAACCACACTCTAATACTCTCAAATTTATCCTATCTTAGCATTAATTAAATAAAGAATTACTTAATTAACCTTTTTAAACATCCATTAGCCATTTATTTTTTCCTTAGATTTTACCCCTTTTTTTGGAGGTCACCCTTTTTCTTTGACCCCCAATACTCCAACAAGGTATTGGAATTCATTATTTTTTCATACTTGATGAAGTATTAGATGTCTCCCTTCTTTGATAAGTTATTAGAATTCTCACATCTTTGATACCTACAACAAGATATTTGACTTATCATTTCTCTAATTCCCTACAAGGTATTAGAATTAGTCCTTATTTAATACCCTAATAAGGTATCAAATATTATCCTATTCATTCACCTCTCAAAACTCTAGCAAGATGCTTTCCAAGAATTGGGAGGCCAATAAGGGACTTCAAGACAAGAGTAATAACATGAGAGAAAAGGAAAAAATGTACAAAGATGAAAACAACACAATCCAAAGATATCATACTTAAAAAATTATATCACAATACATTCATTTGAGTCTTGCATGAAAATGTTCTCTAAGTTTTTATCAACATATCCACAATGATGAAAATCACATAAATGACGTGTACCTTTGACACCAACATAAAAATGTGGTAAATGTAATAATCACACTATTGCCACTTATGTGGGTGGTTTATATTATTTCTACTTAGAAGGTATTAATATAAAGTTATAATTACATAAAAGGACTCAAATGTGCTAAATTATACATGTTACATCTTTGATACAATAAAATGATAAATGAGAATATGAGGCCTTCTTATACTTTATGTGTTATCCAATGTTGCTCCAACGAATTTTCTAGTCTCTAATGATGGTTAAGTGTGACCCAACTATGTGATACTCATAGGCACACCCCACTATGCTAGGAGGTAGTTGAATAGGAAAAAACACACAAAAAGGGAGTAAGGCTTACACACATGCCAAACATTGTACATACAAAACAAGCATGAAGACATACAAGTCAATATCTCAATTGAATATGATACACATGGATAGATACATACCTCTCATTGGATGAAAAATCCAATGATGACAAGGATGAAAGTTGTAGAGGTAGGGAAAGGGGTGTCATTGTAGTAGCCTATGGATCTATATGATGGAGTATGTGGCCCTTGTTAGGAGGTGAGGTTACCCCCTAATATCCAATTCTTCTCATGGAGTGTGACATATCCTTGGAATCCATATTGAGCCTCTATAAGCACTCAAGGTATATGGTCAATGAACCAACATAATGGTGTCTATACCAAGCCTTCATAATCAGTGAGTATGTAATTGAATTTAAACCTCTTGGTTAATTTTATTTACCCACTGTGTTTTTAGCTTTCACTTAGTTAATAAATATCACATGTTGAAGCCTCAAAATCAATTGTGGATCCAAGACAATATGGGGAGCCACTCCTTCCCAAACCTTTATAACTTAATCCTAGACCCATCATGCCATAATTCACTAATTGAATGTGGCACAAAAAATGACAACAAAATTAAGGTAACAATTTGAACATGGCCCCAAAAAATTTCACGTGGAAAATTAATAAGGAGACTTATTCCCCCATTATAATTATTTTGGAGCATTCTAAATGTAAATAAATTTTACATAGGAAAAACTAATAAACCTCCCAGTCCTCCATTGACAAATGCTTGATAATCTAAATTTTTCAAAAATGAAAATTTCCAAAATCTAAAAATACCCTTTTGATTCATACATGCACAACAACACTCTTTTGCACTAAAATTCATGTTTTCTAATTTCATAAAAATAATTCTATAGTAAGGGTTATAGAATGAACATTTTAAAAACTTATACAATAATTATTCTTCTTAACAAAATCTAATAAATTTAAATTAAACTAAAGCCATATGCTACCACTTAAGTGGCATAACATTCATGAGTTGAAAGGATCCAAAGTTTAAGAGAAAGGAAGAGAATTTACCTTTAATTGAAGCATGCAAAATTGCCAATTTTCATGCAACAAATCAATCTTTGAGAAACAATTTTACACAAACTCCAACAAACCTTCAATACCTTCAATCTTTAATCAAATCCAAGTCTAAACAACTTCTCAATCATAAAATTTAATGTATTTTCAAAAATATAGGAAGAGGGCTTTGAGAGACCCCTTTTTGTTTTTTTTTAAATAAAACAATGAATAAAGAAACTATCCTTCCCCTTCTATATTTTTTTTTTCACTTTGATTTCTATTTTCTCATATAATCTTTTACCCTTTTATTTTTATTTTCATAATTAGCATTCATATAAATTGACTTAGTGCTCAAATCAATTCCTTAATTTTAGAATAAATAAACAATTGAATTAAACTTATAAACAAAGACTATATAACTATTTAAAATAATTTTATATAATTTTGTAATGTAATTAACTAGAAATTCCCATTTTTCCTTTTTGATTTATCAATTCCCAAAATGCATCATACAACATTAACATGCAAATATTCATCCATCCAATTAAAATAAAATTCCACTAAGAAATAAAAAATCACAAGTACAATCATATAATTACAGTTTGACCACAACACAAGAATACAATAGAATTACCACCAATTCATATCTAAATAAACTTGGGGTCCCATAAGACACATATCACACTTGATTTGAGTAAAATAGTGGTTAAAAACACATTAGACCCAATTTGATATCTTTGATATAACCACCATTGGGAAGTAATCTAGATCTATGTTAAGGTGTGGAAATACCCTTATACCCACACACTCAAATCACATGTCAAGTGTACCCCCACACATATACAATAGTTAAAGTAATATAAAATAATTCAATGGGGTACAAAATCATCTAATAATCTCATCCAAATTACTCCATGCTAATGTACATCATCTAAACATGTAAATATGATAATCGATAATAAATTAGAAAGCCAATTCATTAATATCAACATCCATCTATGAAAATTTATATATATATATATATATATCCACAAAAATAACTTAAAATATGAACACTATAAAATCTAAGCATGAGAGTATCACTTGCATCACACGATATACAATTATAATCTAGATACAAATATAAAATTATTTTGATAACAAAATAATAAAGGACAATGATCATCATAGCTAAATCCATAATTAAAAAAAAAGGGAAAATACTAGAGGCATTACATACCACCAAGACTGCTCACTCCTAAAATATTGTAAAAATACAGTGATGCATAACCCTCAACTACTTTGCATCATCCCAAATAGTTGAAGTCCCATCAAGTGGGTACCACTAGATCCTTATTTTATTTAATTCATCCTTAAAGTACCAACCTCTAATCCTACAATATACAAATGGGATCCAAAGAAAATTTTCCACCCTCCTCAACTTGCAAGGCATCATAATCAAGTACATGTGTCCCATATGACATAATATCTAAGAACTAAAACATGGAACACATCATGGATATGTGAGACACTAGGAAATAAAACAAGACAATATGAAATTAGACCAATCCTCTCAAGGATATCAAATGATCCAACAAAACATGGTGCAAGCTGAGAACCTTCTCATAATAAATTGGGATCTTGTATGATCACACTCTCAAGAACATATAGTCACCCATTGAGAATTATCAATCCAATCTCTAGGCATTGTCACAATCCTTTTTCCTATCTCGGGTAGTAAAAAAAGTCTCTCCAATTTGAACCATTTATTGCTCCATATCCTAGAAAATTTTGGGATCTAAAATAGCATGGTCCTCCAACCTATTCCTACTTAATAGGGTAGAACAAGGACAATCATACAACACATAAAAAGGTGCCATACTAAGAGAATTATGGTACAAATTATTATAGAAAACTCAAAAAGGTATAAATAATCCTCCCACGTGGAATTCTCATCGATAACATACATTCAAAGCATGTCCTCAAGCATATGATTAACTCTATCTCTATTTGATCATTTTTCTCATAATGGTAAGAAAATTTGAAATTAGATTGAGCTTTCAAAGCTTACTACAAGGAATTCCATAATGTGGGTGTGAGCTCTAGATCATATGATAAAAAATAATTTTTCAAGGAACTCCATGCAAGTAAAAAATCTCCCCCATAAGACATGTGATTCAGATGTAGCACTATAAGATGATCTCATAGGTGAAAAATGGGAAACTTTGGTCAACTTGTCTATTGTCATCATGATTGCATCATGATGATACAAAAACATAGGTAGATCAATGAAATGTAAGGAGATTTTATTCCATTTATACTTGGGAATAATATGCAGTTGCAAGAGATCTATTAAAGACTAGTGCTTTGCATTCACCCTTTGATATTCCAAGAACCCAACCACAAAATTAGCAACATTACACTTCATTTCTATCTAATAAAACAACTATCTAAAATTGGAATTCATCTTCTTCAAATTGAGATGCACTATATATGGGGCATGATTCACCTCTAATTTAATAACCATGTAAATCTTACCAAAAAATGGAACATAAATATGACCATGTCATATCTCGATTTAATTATTGAATTTTGAATATTGAGGAAATTGAAATATTTGGAAAATAGAAATTATCATTTTTATTTATGGAATTTGATAATAAAAAAAAGCAATGACGAACTTGAAAATGAATATTATGCAATTTTGTGATTAAAGAAATTATTTCATGAGATTATTAGTTAAAGGTTACTGATAAGTGGACAAGTGTAAGAATGTGTGTGTAGGAAATAGGTTGAAGGACGGGAACTTGATTGAGGTAGGCATGCTTAGCTGGATGACCATAGTAAGCAAGAATGGAATATGGAATCTCACACACTACAATAGACCATGGCATTTGCATATTTTAGAAAAGTTGATGAATTTCATTATATTCAATGTGAGAATTTTAAATTATGAAACGAATGAATTAGTGCATTATTGCCTTACCTTGTTTGATCCAAATTGATATTCAATGAAAATTTGAAAAGAAAACTCATTTCATCACATATAATTGTCATGTGCAAAAGTACTTGCATTATATATATATATATATATAAGTATAGATGTATACATATATACATACATACAAATAAATATGCGAGTACATGAATATATATGACGGTTTTCCTCAAGTTTAATTTTTAATTTTCATGGAAAAACAATGGAATTGTGGAATGAAATCTATAACTCCCATCATTAATGGGATAGAGGCCAACCCCTTCCATGAAAAAATCTACAATCAACCATCAGAAATGGGAGGAGTGGGCAGCTAGGTAAGGTTATGGAGAGAGAGGAATTCATGACCACTATCTCCTAAAATTAGCAAGAGGAGATTTGAATGAAATAGGGAAAATTAATCAATGACCAAAAGTGGAGAAAATAAAGGAAAAATTGAAGAGGATCGACTGAAGGGAAAAAAGTAGAGGAATCAAAACATAATTTCCATTCTCATCATCAGTTTTACAGAGAAAAGAGGTAATGCAAAATCCTTTATTGTTGTTACTTGAATCAAATGAATTTTCTTCTTTGTAACATTGTTAAGCATTGTGCAAGCTATAAATCAATATGTCTTCTCTATTGGCCTATTTGTGTCAAACTATTTTGGCTTAGCTGGGGGCCGAAGCCTTCACAACAAGCCTTTTTCCTTGTTTTATCTTACATGTGAGGGTATTGAATAGAACCCCATGGCGGCACAATTGAATTTGACACCATTTTCCAACGGTCGTTCGTCGGTCGTTCGACAAATCTTTGTCGGAAGAGCGACGAAATGGAAAAAATCTTTGCGTCGCTATTTTTTCATCGAAAGGCCGATGATGAATTAAACGTCAAAATAAATGCGAAGAATCGTCGGTCGATGGCATCGTGAAATGCCTCAGACTTTCGTCGGAATATCGATGAAAACTTCGTGTATCCACCGACGAATTACACCAGAAGTTCATTGCCAGTTCGATGAAATGGGCAAGCAGTAGCGTCGAAACAACAGCAGACATTCGTTGCCATTTTGACAAAATGGGCAAGGAGTAGCGTCAAAACAACACCAAGAATTTTTCGACTTTGCAACAAAATTAGCAATGAGTAGCGTCGGAAGAACACCAAAAGTTCGTCGACTTTGCAACGAAATTAGCAAGGAGTAGCGTGGTAGCAACGCCAAAATATTGTCGAAATTGTGACAAAATGGGCAAGGAGTTACAACAAAATCTTTGTCACAGCTATAGCAACTTCGTCGAGCCTTTCTATTGATTCATTGGTGGTGGTCGTCGAAATTGCGACGAAGCATCAATTTTTTTTTTTTAAATATTCGTGGAAATGTACCATTGCAGAGACTGACGACTGATCATACATACAAATTGCATATTGGTTTGATGCTTCAAACGATGCATTTCTTAAATTGAAAAGTGCATTACCTTATTGAGCTTCTCTTTGTTTCGAGAATAGTTTAATATTCTCTACTTAACAGGGCCAACCACGTGACAGTGGAAGCTCATTTGGCCCTTCCCCCCCCCCTCACATCACTCTTAATTCCCCATACCCAATCATATAACATTAATCATTCATTCATCCATTAAGAACATATAACATTCATTCATCCATTAATAGCATATAACATTCATTCATTAACATATAACATTCATTAATTAACATATTCACATTCATTCATTAACATATAATATTCATTCTTTTAGTTTTTACATATTATCAAAAATATGGTTGTCATGATATGATTACAATCACTTTTTTTTTGTTTCTTTTTTAAAGCTACATAAAGCTGAAGTGGAGTATCTTTTCTAAATCAATATCTATCCCCCTTTAGTTGTTCTACCCTCTGCTTGTGATCTTAATGTGCGTACTGCTCATGACGTGGATGCCGCTTCAAGGGGGGATCTGCTGCAATAAGAAATAAATGTTAAACTGATATGTTTTATTATTATTGTTACAAGTATTTCATTAATTAAAAGAACATTAGAGTGGTTCTCTTTACGATGGGTCCACATCATGTTCCGAACTTTTGTTATAGACTCATGCTCAACATGTTGAACACCCTCTAAATCTGATCTGTAGTTGAAACATGAAAGGTTACATTAATTAATACACCAATTGAAATTAAATATGTTTAAGAGAACATGAGGGTGGTCCTCTTTACCTGATGGGGCCACATCATGTTCCTGATCTTCTCTAGCCTGATCATGCTCAACACGTTGATCACGCTCTACATGCTCTAAAGTTGAAACATGAAAGGTTACATTAATTAATAGACCAATTGCAATTAAATATGTTTAAAAGAACTTTAGAGTGGTCCTCTTTACCTGATGGGGCCACATCATATTCTGATCTTCTCTAGCCTGATCATGCTCAACATGTTGATCACGCTCTACATGCTCTAAAGTACGGGATACACACCATGACCTTCATCTACACGTTGTGCTCCACTCCTCACCAGGCTGCATTCCAATGTCATGTGCAGTATTATCATTGCTTGAATGTTTAAAACAAATAGGCATGTAATTACTTTATGGTGGAAATTAATATTGAATAGATTGCACAAGTATTCAATTTTAAATAAATTTTATTGAGTTTATTTACTGCATGTCGGATGCAATGGAAGATTGTTTGACCAGTCAAGACTCTTAGGCATTCAACCCGCGGCTCCATAGCCTTGCTAGAAGGCAATCTTTAGGTCCTCTTCTGTGGGAACTCTGTTGAATTCAGAGCCCTACATTTTTGCAGAAGATCATGAATTTTGCTTCTATGGTGTGATAAAACCAAAATTGTTTTCAATTTATTATAATTTGGATGCAATATTCCATTTATTGATACTTACAATCCGTGCGGCTAATTTAATATAATCACCAGAGCCAAGTTTGTGTTGCCCATGCTTTTCTAGTCTTGCCTTTGTTTCCTTCGATGTGTCGGGCAGCCTATGAAAAGTTTGAAATACGTTAGATTATGTAAAAAGAAAGAGTAATTTAGTATATAATTACATTGTTGATAGTATCACACATAGCATACTACTTTTAAAAAAAAAATTAATGACATTTCCATAGCATATAGACATTGAGAGCATATAAAATACAGAGTTCAATCCATGAATTATAGAAAATAGATTTTTGTTGGTTATATTCATATCGCTGATTACATTGCACAAAACATACTACAA
>VDFB02281492.1:167513073-167807531 GCA_007258455.2 Sequoia sempervirens | reverse complement strand
TATATATACATCAATATACTTAAAAATAATTAAATAATATGGGTGATTAATATATTTACACGTACCTGTTTATCTCTTAAACCATATGCTAAATCAATTTTCCTTTGTGTAACATTGGAATCTCCATTACGATGAGCTTCTTTAACCAATGAAGCCACACCTTCCCATGTTAATGCGCGACCAGATTGTTGATATCGTTCAATCCATACCATCATCCAATCAAGATTGTTGGCGATGTATAAATGTAGTGCATCCCACTCTCGACCAACTGTACCAAAATAAATTGAAATTCACAAACGATGTATAATTAGTTAAATACCAAAGTATATGACCTTAATTTATAATTGATGTATATTGACGATTAAAAATTAAATAAGTACAATATACATAAAAACCATATGTAAAATGCATTCCAATTAATCTCCATGACCATCTTATAATTACCTCACTTTCCTCAATCTACCTTTCCCCAATAGGTACTCCCCTTCGAATTTGTTAATAGAGTTGGGATCCCAAATGCGATCTACATGGATCTTTGCTGCAAACTTAGGAAAATATTCACTAATGTACACCATGGTCTTGTATACCATATATCCCCCCACCATAGAACCCTCAGGATGTGCTCTTTGTCTAACCAAAGCCTTCAAAAATTTCAAGTGTCTCTCAACCATCCACATTGACCTTGTGTGTACAGGTCCACACAATTCAATCTCCTCAACTTGGTGTACGAGGTAGTGTTCTTGTGCATTGAAAAATGTTGAAGGTAGACACATTTGCATTTCACATATTAGACGAGGAATTTTTCTCTTCCAATAATTTATATCTTCTTTATGGATTTCTTTAGATGACAATCATCTACAAGTGATTCAAGGCACAAATATATTAATGATATTTAACAAAAATATACAATATATTATATAACAAGTAAAACAAATGGAAATTATAAGATGTATATAGCGAATTGAACAAATCTCTCTACTTACCTCATGTATTTTCCAAGATCATATATAACTTGCTTCACATTGTTGTCAAAGTTGTCTGGGAGAGATAGAGGTAGAACGTACTGCAACAATTATAAAATGATCTTTTCATTATTTTTCCAAAAGTAGTAAACACAATACACTGAAAAGTACATGCGTTATACAAGTGTATATAATATACCAGAATAATTACCTTAATGAAGGTATGTCAATCATGTGTTTTCATCCCTTACCCAAATTCACCTTCCTTTGTTATTATATTGTTTATGTTGGTAGGAATGCGAAATCAAAATTACATATGACTTATTTTATAGCATTGCTTTCTTTGCTCTATTAATAACCAAGGAAGGGCATATATTAATTTGGTCTCCATCACTATTTAATTGAATGACATTTTCATTGCATGGTAGGCTGCGGAATGTCACTAGAATTTTGACAATTTTTCTTTGTCATGCCTTCCATCCAATATTTTCCATAATGTTTATGTTATATTCTTTCCGATATGCATTGTATCAAACAAGCTGCACAATTTGTAGTTAACCATAATAAGGGCAACCCTACTGTTAATGCGGGATAACTTTTCGATCCACAGTAAGGGAGCCGACCATTAATGCCTTGATGACCTTCATGAAGGCATATAAGTTAAACAGGTAACAACGACAATCATTGTCAATTACAACGCGGTAAACACAACACAATATAAAAATATAAAATTCAAAACATATCATGTGATGAATGAAACAATTTGATCCGATGTATAATCTTGGCGATTAATTCTATATTCCAACTTCGCGGTAGGGTGACATTCTTCGTGGTTTTGATGTAGTCTCTTCTTTCCCATTGAAAAGATGTTTTCAGTAATTTGATACTTATGATTTCTATGGAGGAAGTTCCTATGCTCATCAAACACCTACTTTCCTAAACTTGTTGAACGGCGAGATTTCATCTTTGGACCACAAATTAGACATGCAAATTTTCCCTTTGTTTGAAGACCTGCAAGATAATATATAATTGGATTAAATATGTCAATTTTTATAATTATATATGAATAATTATTTTAAAAAAATTCATGATATCTACTTCATCAAATTAAATATTGTTAAAGAAGTCACCCGGTCGAGGCGTTACCAGCATACCACAAAAGAAATGTGTTGACCCTAGAGGGCATCATGAAGATTGTCCATACAAGCATTGCATGGAATTGAAATTGTCTTTGCATTACTATTGGTGCGGAGATGTCATACATAGTGACTCATAACTAGTAACTAGTCGATAAAGAATTTCGATATATACATTCATATCTTTAACTTGGTACTTACCTAGTTGAATGAACATAAACATTACATAATTATATAACCATTTTACTGCAATATATATAAATTAATGTACATGACTATTGAATGAAAAAAATATAAGTCATTATGCAACAAATAAGACAAATGAGATGCTACTACGTTAAAGAAAATTGATGTAAACAAATACCTAGAACAGTCATTGACAACATTATGTGCTCCCTCTTTATTGACATCCATGGAGGAATGTTATTGTTGATAACAAAAGCAGGCCACACTAAGTAAATAGATCTCAGCTCTCCAAATGGATTGACACCATCCACTCCCAATGAAAGCCTGAGATTACGAGGTTCTTCTTTAAAGTGTGGCCATTTTCCCTCCATGTCCCTAAATGCAGAACCATCTGTAGGAATTTGAAGAATGTCATCTCCACTTCTATTTAGATTGCATGGTAATCCATCAGTGTATTTGACTTTTACTTCTAAATAATCGATGGAATAATGAGAATATAACGAAGAACCTTGCGAGACCTTTTTTGTTAGTTGATCTATTTGATATCTACTGATATGACATTCTGGGCATTCTGTTGCAAATTCCTGTTGTTTATGATATATAATATGATCATTGGGACATGCATCTATTGCTTGATACTCCATTCCGATGTCTTTCATAATGGCACATAAATCTAGGTATGAGCGAGGTAAAATATTTGATGGTGATAACAAAAATTCACCAATCAATCTACAACAAAAAACAATTTGTTCATATAAAGAATATTAATGGTACATATTTCATCCTTTATTTACTAGTGATGAACTAACAACAATTAAAATAGATGAAAAAGATGACATATATGACATACCTTAACATCCATGAGATTGCTATGTTTGATAAACCATTCATAACCTTCAAGTTCAACAGCAACAATACAACAGAGAGAAGAGTTGTTTCCGAGCCTTGATAAAGGGGCTCGTATGCTTGTCAAGTACAGGTAAATCATGAACATCATCAAAGTCATCTTGATCATCATGATCAACTCTGCCACTAAATGTGGCATGGATCAATGTATTCATACCATCATCTTCAACTGTGTTTTCTAGCACATGATCATCTTCTTCCATAGGATCATTAACTTCATCTTTGATATTGACAGCTCCATGTTCGTCCGCTTGCAAAACCACATTCTTCGGGCCGTGATAATCCATATCATTTGCCCTAGGGTGCCCCACCTTTATAATAATGAGACACAAATAAACCATGATCATGATCAAGTGATTATATATATATATATATATATATTAAAAAAAATATAAACATTTACAAATTCAATCAATATAAACACATATAATGAACAACTTACCAATGGATGATAATCATGCCCCCTTCAACGTGACCATGCTGCCTACAATGTTTCTCAGCTATTGTGATTAAAAGTTTCTCGTCTTTAAGCCCTTGCAATTATTGCAAGGACAATAACATTTCCCATCACCCTTTCTTTTCAATCTAACCCACAATCTATCAAGTGTCTCTTCATTTTGTTCTGGACTAATATTATCTGACATGATTTTTCTTTACCAAGCTTGACTATTTAGATCTTCAAAAAATATCAAACTCACACTCCAATAATTTTTATTCATAGACAGGTAACATAATCTAATAATTCTGATATTTTACACCAAAAAATTTGGCATGCAACCACCCCTGCAAAAGAGAAGATAGTCTGAAGTTAATGACCCCAAAAACACTTTACAATGCTAATTCCAAAACTTATTAAATTCTATTTTTTACTATGATTTCCAACCATTAAGACTCCTAAAATCAAAATATTGAACTTGATCACAAAATTCCTACAACAATGGAGGTAGTGAGCTAGTAAGAGCAAGTGACCCATTCCTAAGGAGCAACAAGTCTAATCATCATTGCTAATGTCAATACGATTTATCCTTTTAGTTAAAGATGCAATGTGTCACTTCTTATGACGAGCTTATCCCTAGGGCCCTCAACATTGAGAGAGCCCTAATAAAAACAAATGTAAGCATTGGTAAGAGCATGATTAGGGTACAAACCCTAGGCCTCCGTAGAAACATAAACAATAACTATAGCGGATTAGTGAGGTTGCAATACCAGAAAGATTAAGACATTGTAGGTAATAACAAAATCTTGCAATCTAAAGATTGTAGCCAATAACAAGAACACTATGTAGCTTAGTGACATTTGTAAATGCAATCTACGGTAAGAAGAATGACAATCACTTGAGATGTGACAGTCAAAAATAGGCTCAAGCAGTGACAAGATAATAAAGCTCAAACCTTGCATAGTAAAGTGGAGATTTTAACAGTGAGTTTCCTTACCCCCTTGCTGACCTTAAGGGTTTTTCAAATGATTTTGGTAGTGTTAGACAAGGAAAATGCAATCAGGGAATGACTGTCCAAATAAAGTAACAGTGGTAATCATAGGTTCAATGTTTCTTCTTAGCCATTAATATTGTATAATCGAGGTAGTGGATTTCATGTTTGAGCAGTGTTTTGAGACTCACCAAAGATGGGATAATAGTGAATAATACCTTGTGGACTGTGAAGTAGTGTCAATAAGGTTGAAGGATCTTAAGAACTACAATACCATGAAACAATGAGTCCCCTGTAGTAAGTAGGTAGTCTATAGGGCATAGTTTGATTTTATAAAAGGATGCTCATGAAAGGAATCTTCAAGTGATAGTGAGTGAGTTGTTTGAGATTGCAGCTGAGGGTACAATACCTAGTCTTAAAGGAAGTTAGCAAAGCAAAAATGTGTAAGAAAATTGAATCATACACAACAAACAATTCACAATGTTATCTTCCATAATGCCTTGAGTTTGAAGACAAAAATATCATTGTATCTTCATGATGAAAGTGGTGACCTTAATGGTCAATCACTGGCAACCATGATTTTAAAACATGCTATTGTGCTTATGGAGGCAACATTTTAAGCAAGGCAATGAGTGGTGGTTTGGAACAATGGCAGGTATGAAGGACTTGCTTTATATGCATACTATGCAGTCTAGCTTAAGACATCGTTCTTAGAAGAGATTGAAGGTGGATTATGGAACTCAAGGGTTACCATGAAAAGGATTAAAGCAAAGACTGAGATCTATTTAAAAGCCACGGTCATGAAGATATTAAAGATGTCACATGCAAAAACCTAGTAGCTGGAGTAATGAATACAGTGCCAAAGAGGATAGTGTGTTGGGGTAGATTTAGGAGATCTCCACATTATCTAATTACAGGGAAATACATCATTTATTTATTTTTTTAATTAAAAGAAATCATTCTAAACCCTATATAGGATACATTGATACTTCAAAAGCCTCTGAAGGAATTTGAGATTATGCAAATATATGCCAAGTAACATTCATAAGGTTTAGAAAATCTTGATCACTCTCTAGAATAGCCCATTAAACATGGGTTGTGCTTGAATGCACTACATAATTGATATAACACAACCACTCTGCATATCAACCAGAGTTATAGGCTCTTTATTGCAGCAAGAGGTAATCACTCTTTGATCATGCAATAATTACATCCTAACCTGTTAAACTTGAGACAACCTGAATGCACCCAATGATGATTGACACCTACATTATACAACCTGAATTAACTACATTATATGAGTGCCTCCATTTCTATCACAACATAGCCACATTAAACTTGGGTCACACATGAATGCATTTTGTATTTGTTATAGCACAACTGTGCCACATGACCAATAGAGTTATGGATCACATAATTACAGTCACAAGAATCTGTTCCTCAGTTGTGATCTTATGGTGATTCCACACAACAAAATCTGGACATGAAATTCTCAAAACCCTTAACCTCTAAAAATGAAATATGATAAGATGTTGCTTTAAAATATGATTTTCAAACCTCGAACTACAAATCTGACTTCACAACTGAATTCTGCAAAAAGACAATGACTACCCTCACCTTGGCGATATCTTCTTGAATTTTTTCTGATTTTTCCCAAGAAAATCGTCCTTAGTTCTCCACAAACTGTCTCAAGTAGAGCAAAACACTGTCACAATAAATCAGGCGCGAACTCACTTTTCTTTATGTCAGCCACAATTTGATTTTTTTTAATTTTTCATGTTTGTCGAAAATTCGACGAAACTGATAGCCAACATTTCGATGAACCCCAGGTTCGTCAAAATTTCGACGAACGTCGGGGATAAACTTTCAAAAAATTGGAAATTACACATCAAATTTTACAAGCACCCAACGAACATCGAATTTTACATATTTCGTCAGACAGTTTCGTCATATTTTGCAATCAAATGTATTAGTGCGGATTCATACCTGTTGTTTATCTTTTACAGGGTCGAGGCCATTCGACTAACCCATTATAATGTATTATCATATCTTTTTTTGTGAAGCAATGTATGTTCTGCTCAACACCATTTGGTGACTGACTTGTTCTTTTTATCACTGCCCTGTGGGTGCAATGTCTCATGTCCGAGTGATACATATCACTGATGGTTTCCAATAGAGAACAACACGCATCATTCTATTGTTTTTTTTATGTTTATTGTTCCTTTATTTTTGTGGATATCTGTGGCAAAAACCACACATGGCCGAGCTAAGACCTTACTGTCATTTTGATAGCACTCATCGTGCTCTATGAAGGTTAAACTAAGAATGAAGTATCGTTCAATGGTAACTTTGGCCGAACGACTTCATTGTTCGATGATATCTCTCAAACGAATGAGTCAACGTTCGTGTAAGTTTAAATGTTAATTGATACTATGAAATAGTATTCAACCTTCCAATATCCATGAGATATAGAATCCCTTTTGGGTTTAACATGCAAATGTTAGTGCCTGCATATATGTATATATACATATATATATATATGCATACTTTCTTGTGATTCTCTGTTGATTCATTTTAGAGTTTATCTAGGGTCAAAGAACGATCCATTGTGCTTATTTTTATATGAGAATTTCATTGGGTTCTTCCATACAAACATAGACCCCATCATAGCTTTTATGCTATGGATTTATAATGAAGACCTTGTTGTGGAATCGATAGAATGTTATCATTTTTATGATAGCATACATATTGACCATTACATCTTCCTAAAAGTGGAAACTTGTTTGATAGTTCTTAATGGATATGCTAATTCAATTTATTGATGTTCTTTATGAAATGATACAATGGAAAATCTCAAATTGAAAACAAACAGACATGGATAATCTGAAACAAACGTTCTAGAAAAACAAAATTTGAAATTGATTGAATGTATTCTTCTTTCTGAATGATTTGATGTATCTTTGGTTATGATTACTAGGAGAATTATAAATAAATCATGTTGGTTAAAGGTTTGTGGATAAATGTTTCTGAATTATTAAATAAAGCATTTGAACAAGTTGATCTTGCATTTTTCTGAATATGGATTTCCTGTATGAAGGATAATTTGTCTTTTTCTATTCATAATGTATACGCATTCTCCAACTTTGTTCACTTTAGGCATATATGTGTACGTGCATAAATGCTTCTTTTATGCACATGTACATACATGTAGTATACTTTCTGATTCATATTGATTAATCTTTGAATAAGATTTTTAGAATTGATGCAAAGAAAGGAACTGTAATGATAGAACAATATGTTTTTGCAACATGAAACTGATAGACTATGATGAATGAATGAATGGTTGTACCTATGAAGTGACTAATTTATGGACAATTAATGAAATGGAATGATACATGAATTCAATGGTAGACTATAGCACACTAGAATATGTTGCTAATAGATGGTCTAAAAGGGATGGATACCCCTTTGATATAAAAAGGTTCTCTTATGAGAATAGGTACCATAGAGTGTATATTTTCTTTTCCAAATCTAACCAAAGTTGAATTTTATGTATCATGAGCTTGGCCAAGCTTTGCAGTCACTTTAATATATTTGTATATGGAACAAATTTTGTTATTTATCCGCTCTTTGATGTATTGATTTACCTAACATGGAACTTGCATATTCTAAAAAAAGTAGATAGAAATGCATGTAGTTAGGCATGCACAAATTCCACCTTGCAAACTATATATCTTGCTAAGTGTTCCATGCAGGGTCAGGTATTCTTTGACTGACTGAAGAATTCTGGGGAAGCAATACTTCGTGGTTGGGTGGAAAAGCACCTCAATCATGTTCTCATCCACCAGTGGAGGTAATTTGTCATAAGGAATCGTATTAGAATTCTATATGTATTTATATCATTGATGTAAAAGAATAATTGATGTAGTAGAAAGAAAAACTATGTAATTGAGAATTGACTTTGAGGCATTGAATGCAAAGTCAAACTTATATGTAACCATTGACATTTGGAAATGAATATTATTTTATTTCAGATTTATTGATGATTTATGAACATAAAAGTGCTAAATGGAATTAGCTATGGAATTTGTGTCATAAATCTTAATATTCATAATGTCAATTTTTGGTTTAATGGTAGAAATTTAGTTGAGCATGTAACATTTGGTATCAGAGATCGAGGTTCAGCTCTAGGACTATGAGCCCATGATGACTAAACTAGGGAATAGTAGAACCTTAACTAGATTTGAGATACCGAGAGAAATGACCAAATTTGAATTGGTTGTAGGAAATGGGAAGGTCGAAGTCGGGAAGAAAGAAATGGAAATCCAATAGGGCTACAAAAAAGAAAATTATTATTGAGGAAAATCTCAAACCCAAAGAGCAACCTAAGATTCCTAATGAAGAAACTCCAACATGCACCCTCACATATCTCAAGTTGGAGAGAGGAAAAAATATAGAGGAGGCCAAACGAACTCCTAAGACCAAGAAACCCTCTGCATTTAGAGATTGGCTAGTAGGATGTGGACCTAATGTGCCACTAATGACTAAGGAGGAGAAGGAGTGCTTGCGCACACATCCTACCTCACCCAAGAGGGAAGATTTAGATTCAGATGAGAATCCTGAGGAATGTCCTATTTCCGATAATGAGGGAACTGCTTAGAGTAGAGAAACTTTGTAAATAAGGATCAATGTAAATCCAAAACTTAATATAAATAAAGAAATTTTTTTGTTGATTAAAGGCATGAAGCTTGAGGGCTTGTCTTGTTGAAATGAATGTGTTTATATTATTTTTCTAAGCTTGCAAGTTGTGTGCTTTGTATTTCATAGATACAATAACATAAACATAAAACCTTGTTCTTGAACGCTAAACACAACTGTGATGAAGGTCGAGTGTGAGTCACCATGGTGACCACTAGAAAAGATGTAGATGATAGCAGATAAAACAATGGTCCAAGCAAGAGGCTAGAAAAAATCTTGGAACTCTTGAATTGACAAGAATCCTAAATGGACCATTTGGAACAAGAGGTTTGAGGTGTGCAGGAAGATCGAAATATTATGAATGAGGTACCCGACTAAGGAGAAGGGGATCACAATCAAGGTTGGATTGAGGAAGAATTAGGAAAGGAACTTAAGAAGGTAGCACCAACGAAGTTTGACAGAAAGGCCATTAGAGATGGGGCTGAGGCTTGGATCATAGAGATGGAAAAATATTTTGGCCTTCACAACTTCTCAGATCAAACCAAGGCTACTTGGGAAGCATATCAATTGTCTGGAGAGGTAACTACTTGGTGGGACAACGAGAAGGCCAAAGGGAGACTTCTGCAAGAAGAGATTATTTGGGAGTTTTTCCTTGAATATCTTACAAAGAGGTGGCTACCATAGCTTTTATTTGACAAGAAAATGATTGAATTTTAGAATCTAACCCAGGGAGGCCTAACAATAGTGTAGTATTGTGAGAAGTTTACCGACTTGCTTAAGTATGTGCCCCAGTATCAATCTGATGAACATTTATGGATTTAAAAGTTTATATTTAGATTGAGACCCAACATTAGAGTTGAAGTGGATCTTCACAATCCTCATACTATGGTAGAAGCTTTTGAGAAGGCTATTAAGCAAGAATAGAAGTTGTAGCAGTTGTCCAATTTCTACAAGGGATCATACTCCAAGCCTCGGTTCAGAAACAAATTTTTTTTGAAGGGTGATGGATAGAAAGGAAACAAGTCCCATAAGATTAGAAGCTTGAAAAGGGAAGTTGACCCTCTGAAAAAGGAAGAATGCAATCAAAGCAAAAGGAATAAAAGGGATAACAAGGGAAATGATGCCTACAATAGCACCCAGAGGCACTCAAAAGAAGATAAGTCTAGAATTTGAAAAGGACCATGTGATGGATATTACACTTGTGGGGGAGGTCATTATGCATCTAACTGCCCTCAGAAGCCTAGGTCACAAAAGGAAGGAAACCAACAACAGAACCTGTAACACAAGATCCATGCAGTGGTGGATAACATGCAAGCAGAGTATCAGGCTTCTCCGATATGATTAACGTGTAAGATCTATGGCTGAACCATTTCTATTTTGATAGATACTAGAGCTACTGGGTGTTTCATAGACCCTAGAATGATTTCTAAGCTACCCATTCGACTTGGTTATATGAAGAATTCATGGTTTATTCAGTATGAGAATTGAGTAGAGCAGGTAGTAGATTCATGTCTCTTTTGCAATGAGTTGGAACTTCCCAACTTCATGACCCAAGATAACCTTTATGTTGCACCATTAGGATCCTATGATGTAATCTTAGGAATCAACTAGTTGAATGAGCACAAGGATATTGTAAATTGTGAGGATAAGATGGTGAGTTATTTGGATGACTATGGGAACCCAATTGAGATGCATGGGGTACAACGACCCCTATAGCTTAGAAAGATATCAAATATGCAGCTTAAGAGAGCTTAGAGGAAGGGTTGTGTCATATATGTTGTACATGTTAGTGAGCTTGACAATGAGAAACCATATCTTGATGACTATCCAATTCTTAGGGAATTCTGAGATGTGTTTCCTAAAGATCTCACTAAGATGCCTTCAAAGGGAGAATTCAATTTCTCCATCAACTTAGCACCAGGATTCGAGCCACATTCTAAGGCCTTGTACAGGATGACCACCATGGAACTTTATGAATTGAAAGCCCAACTATAGGAGTTATTACGTAAGGGGCTTATTAGACCTAGTGTGTCACCTTGGGGAGCACCAGTTATCTTTATGAAAAAGAAGGATGGAACCTTGCGTCTATGTATAGATTATTGGACGTTGAACAAGGTGACCATCAAGAATCACTACCCTCTTCCGAGGATTGATGAATTATTTGATTAGATGAAGGGAGTGACGGTATTCTCAAAAATAGATCTCAGGTCTGGTTACCATTAGTTGAGAATAAAGGAGGAAGATATTCTGAAGATGGCTTTTCGAACTCGCTATGGGAATTATGAGTTCACCGTTGTACCCTTTGGGTTGACCAACACACCTACAGCCTTCATGAATCTCATGAACAATGTGTTCTAGGATTGTCTAGATGATTTTTTCCTAATCTTTATTGATGATATTTTGGTTTATTCCAAGTCTATTGAGGAACATGATCGACACTTGAGGACAGTCTTACAACATCTAAGGGAAAAGAAGCTTTTTGGAAAGCTATCCAATTGCTCATTTTATCATGATAGGGTACATTACCTAGGCCACATTATCTCAACTAAGGGAGTCTTAGTGCACCCTGAGAAGATAAAATCCATTGTAGAATGGTCAGTGCCTCAAAATGTGTCAAAGGTGAGAAGTTTTATGGGCCTTGCCAATTGCTATAGAAAATTTGTGCAAGGGTTTTCTAAAATAGTAGTGCCAAAACATCTCTTCAAAAGAAAGGAAAGAGGTTTGAGTGGACTAAGAAGTGTGATCAAGCTTTCTAGCTCCTTAAGGAGAAGCTCATTGTAGCTTCAGTATTAATTATTCTAGATCCTAATGGTCAAATTTCAATTATCACGGATGCGTTAGGAGATGGAGTAGTAGCAGTGTTAATGCAAGAAGGGAAAGTGGTGGCATATGAGTCTATGAAGCTGAAACAACATGAAGTAAACTATGTGCCACACGACTTGGAATTAGCAACTATAGTGCACGCCCTGCAGATGTGTAGACATTATCTTTTGGGAAAGCCCTTTGAGCTCAAAACAGATCACCTAGGATTGAGATACATTTTTACTCAACCTAACCTTAATGCGCGTCAGAGGAGGTGGCTAGAATTCCTTAGCGAGTATGACTTTGGAATTGAGTATATAAAAGGAAAGAAAAATTGAGTGGTGGATACTCTTAGTAGATGAAGACATCTGGCAGCCATGACCTCTATGAGATTCAATCTAAGATAGTAGGTGATGCAAAACTTGCAAGGTGATGAGCATTATGAGAGGGTGAAAAAGGCTCTCAAAGAGAATCCATTAGACCATCAATTTGATGGGTACGAGTTTGAACTAAACGGTATCTTAAGATACCAGAGATAGATGTACATTCCAAATTCTGGAGAGCTTAGGAAGTTGGTCCTAGATGAGGTCCACAATACACCATATTCAAGACACCCTAGAGTTACAAAGATGATTGCAAAATTGAAAACCTTATACTTTTGGCCAAAACTCAGAGGACGTAGTGGAATATGTAGCCAGATGCTTGGAGTGTCAGCGAGTCAAGGCTGAGCACGTGCATCCAACAGGGCTCCTTTATCCTCATGATAAACCTAAGTATAAATGGCAAGTGACTAGTATGGACTTTGTGCAAGGGTTACCTTTAAAAAAGAATAGGCATGATGTCATTCTGGTGGTAGTCAATAAGTTGACTAAGGTGGCACATTTTATCCCAGGGAATCTTGAGGATGGATCGTTGACCTTGGACAAGAAATTTGTCTAAGAGATATTTTGTTTACATGGAGTGCTAGAGACCATTATATTTGACATAGATACACAAATGACATCAAGGTTCTGGACCACTTTGAATGCGACATTAGGGACTAAGTTGAGCTTTAGTTCATCATACCATCCTCAGATCAATGGTCAAACCGAGAGGGTGAATTAGGTAGTAGAAGATCTCCTTCGGTTGTACTATATGGATTAGTAGTATAAATCGGAAGAGTATCTACCACTAGTAGATTTTTCTTATAACTCACATCATGCATTCTTAGGTATGACACCTTTTGAGGCTCTGTATGGGAAAAAGTGTCGTACTCCCATCAGTTGGGACATATTGGAAGACAAGATCATAGTGGGTCTTGCGATGCTGAAAGAAATGGAAGAGAAGATGAGGCTTATTAAGAGAAAACTGAAGGAGGCAATAGATAGGAAAAAGAGCTATGCTGAAAAAAATAAAACCTTTAGACAATTTTCAATTAGGGACAAGGTTTTTCTAAGAGTCAATCTACATAAGAGCTCTAATACCTTCAGGAAGTCATCCAAGCTGGCTCCAAGATACATGGGCCCATTTGATGTGTTGGAAGTAATCAACCTGGTTGCATATATACTTGCTCTACCCCTTGCTATAGCTTGACTCCATAATGTGTTTCATATACTTGATTGGCATTCTTTACAGGTGGAGGATCCAGGAGTGGTGCTAGTGGAGCTCAATAGAATTATGGATAGATGCAACATCAAGTTGTGAAACAAGGACATTGTTCAGTATAAGGTCCAATGGGACTAGTATCATGAGGATAATGCTACTTGGGAGGATGTAGAAGAGATAGAATGCTCCTTCCCTCATTTTCTTTCTTAGATATAATATAGATGATTATATTTATATTGTTGCCTAATGTTTTGGATTGGTATGCTATGATGATGTTTTAGCTTGAAAACAATATGATTGATAAATATGTGAAACAATTTTCTTTGATTAGACATCAGGACGATGTCTCTTTCTGGTAGGGAAGGATGTCATATCTCAATTTTATTACTGTATTTTAAATATTGAGGAAATTAAAATATTTGGAAAATATAAATTATCATTTGTATTTATGGAATTTGATAAAAATGCAATGACAAAATTGAAAATGAATATTATGCAATTTTGTGATTAAAGAAATTATTTCATGAGATTATCGGTTAAAGGTTACTGATAAGTGGACAAGTGTAAGAATTTGTATGCAAGAAATAGGTTGAAGGATGAGAACTTGATTGAGGTAGGCATGCTTAGCCGAATGACCACAATAACCAAGATTGGAATTTAGAATCTCACACACCACAGTAGATCATGACATCTACATATGTTAGAAAATTTGATAAATTTCATTTATGTTTGATGTGAGAATTTTAAATTATAAAGAGAACGAATTAGTTCATTCTTTCCTTACCTTGTTTGATCCAAATTGATATTCAATGAAAATTTGAAAAGAAAACTCATTTCATCACATATAATTGTTGTGTGCAAAAGTACTTGCATTGTTTGTTCTTTAAACAAATTTGAATTTGTATTTGAACGAGGAAAATAAAATATTTGTGTCCCTTGAATATATGTGCATATGTATATAATCTTAAGGAAGGAAATTGTAAATATAAATGTACATGTATATATACATACATATATACAAACAAGTATGTGAGTACATGAATATATATGATTGTTTTCCTCAAGTTTAATTTTTAATTTTCATGGAAAAACATTGGAATCGTGGAATGAAATTTGTAACCCCCATCATTAATGGGATAGGGGCCGACCCATTCCATGAAAAAAGATACAGTCAACCATAAAAAATGGGAGGAGTGGGTGGCTACGTAAGGTTATGGAGATAGAGGAATTAATGTCTCCTAAAATTAGCAAGAGGAGATTTGAATGAAATAGGGAAAATTAATCAGTGAACAAAAAAGTAGAAAAGCAAGAAAAAATCAAAGAGGATCGATTGAAGGGGAAAAATCAGAGGAATCAAAGCATAGTTTCCATTCTCATCATCAGTTTTGTAGAAAAAAGAGGTAATGTGAAATCCTTTATTGTTGTTGCTTGAATCAAATGAATTTTCTTCTTTGTAATGTTGCTAAGCTTTGTGCGAGCTAGCAATCAATGTGTCTTCTCTGTTGGCCAATTTGTGTCAAACTATTTTGGCTTAGCTAGGGCCAAAGCCTTCACAACGAGCCTTTTCCTTGTTTTATCTTGCATGTGAGGGTATTGAATAGAACCCCATGGCAGATTCATACCTGTGTGTTTATCTTTCACAGGGTCAAGGCAATTTGGACGACCCATAATAATTTATTATCATATATTTTTTTGTGAAGTAATGTATGTTTTGCTCGACGTTGTTTGGAAATTGTCCTATTTTTTTTTATCATTTCCCTGTGGGTTCCATGTCTCATGGCCGAGCAATACATTTTACTGATGGTTTCCAATAGAGAACGGTTTATATTTATCGTTCCCCCTTTCAGTGGATATCCATGGGGAAGACCGCGCATGGCCAAGCTAAGGAATTACTGTCATTTTGATAGCACTCATCGTGCTCTATGAAGGTTAAACTGAGAAGAATGAAGTATCATTCAATGGTAACTTTGGCCGAACGACTTCATAGTTCGATGATATCTCTCAAATGAACAAGTCAACATTCATGTAAGTTTAAATGTTAATTGATACTGTGAAACAGTATTCGACCTTCCAATGGCCATGAGATATAGAATCCCTTTTCGGTTCAACATCAAATTTTAGTGCCTACGTATATGTATATATGTATGTGTGTATGTATATATATACACACACACATACTTTCTTATGATTCTCTGTCAATTGTTTTAGAGTTTATCCAGGATCGAAGAATGACCCATTGTGCTTATTGTTATATGAGAATTTTATTAGGTTCTTCCATAAAAACACAAACCCCACCACAGCTTTTATGCTATCGATTTATAATGAAGACCCTGTTGTGGAATCGATAACATGTTATCATTTTCAAGATAACATGCATATCGACCATTATATCTTCTTGAAAGTGGAAACTTGTTTGATAGTTCTTAATGGATATGTTGATTTGATTTATTGATGTTCTTTATGAACTGATACAATGGAAAATCTCAAATCGAAAACAAACAGGCATGTATAATCTGAAACACACATTCCAGAAAAAAAAAATTGAAATTGACCGAATGTATTGTTCTTTCTGAATGAACTGGTGTATCTTTGATTATGATTACTAGAGAATTATAAATAAATCATGTTGGTTAAAGGTCTGTGGATAAATGTTTCTTAATTATTAAATGAAGCATTTGAACAAGTTAATGTTGTATTTGTTTGAATATGGATTTCCTATATGAAGGATAATTTTTCTTTTTCTATTCAAAATGTATATGCATTCTCCAACTTTGTTCACTTTAGGAATATATGTGCATGTGCATAAATGCTTCTTTTATGCACATACACATACATGAGGTATACCTTCTGATTCATCTTGATTAATATTTGAATTATATTGTTAGAATTGATGCAAATAAAGGAACTTAATGATAGAGCAATCAACATGAAACTGATAGACTATGATGAATGAATGAATGGTTGTACTTGTGAAATGAATAATTTGTGGACAATTAATGAAATGGAATGATACATGAATTCCATGGTAGACTGTAGCACACTAGAATATGTTGCTAATAGATGGCCTAAAAGGGATGGATACCCTTTTGATATGATAATATTTTCTTCCGAGAATGGGTGCCAAAGATTGTAGATTTGCTTTTCCAAATATAACCAAAGTTACATTTTATGCACCATGAGCTCCAAGCTTTGTAGTCACTTTTATATATTTGTATATGGAATAGAATGTGTTATTTATCCTCTCTCTGATGTATTGATTTACCTAACATGGAACTTGTACATTCTAAAAAATTAGATAGAAATGCATGTAGTTAGACACACACAAATTCCACCTTGCAAATTGTATCTCCTGCTAAGTGTTCCATGCAGGGTTAGGTATTCTTCAATTGGTTGAAGAATTATAGGGAAGCAATGCTTCGTGGTTGGGTGGAAAAGCACCTCAATCATGTTTTCATCCACTAGTGGATGTGAGTTGTCATAAGGAATCATATCAAAATTCTATATCTATTTGTATCATTGATGTAAAAGAATAATTGTTGTAACAGAAATAAAAACTATGTAATTGAGAATTGAGTTTGAGGTGTTGAATGCCAAGTCAAACTTGTATGTAACCGTTGAAATTTGAAAATGAATATTATTTTATTTTAGATTTATTGGTGATTTATGAACATAAAAGTGTTAAATGGAATTAGCTATGGAATTTGTGTCATAAATATTAATATTGATAATGTCAATTTTTGGTTTAATGGTAGAAATCTAGTTGATCATGTTACATACCAAGATATCATAATAGTCCATCTAACTCTAAAAAATAGCCAACATATCTACCCAAAAGGGTTCTTTTCAACTCAATATTTTCTCTAACCTCTAGATACCATGAATAATTTAGAAGTTTCTCTAAAATATGAATACAAAAATCCATGCTCAAGGTCAAAATTAAGATCTCATGACACCTTTTACTCATGGAATAAATGACCACATTCTCATTCCTTTTGATGTACTAGACACTAAATTCATACTCACAAAGAAGTTCCATCCATAATCATTGATAATCATTAAAATTTTGCTAAGTAAATATATTGTAAGTTTCAATTATCAATATTAAGCTTGAATTGATGACCCACAATAAAATGTCTCCATCACACAAATGCATGAAAGATAATTTCCAGCTTTAAATCATGGGTGGGATAGTTTAACTCATTATCCTTAAGCTTCCATGACTTATAAGCAATCACTCAACCCTCCTGCATAAGGATAACCCTCAAACCATCTAGCAATACATAAAACAAAACCACAATATCTATTGTAATATTAGGCATTTCAAGGATGTGTGCACTAGTAAACCATTCCTTAAGAACTTGAAATGATGACTTGCACTTCTCAAACCAAAAAAAAAATCTTCCCTTTTATCTTAACAAAAATAATGATATAGTTCACTCTAGAGATTTCCTTGATAAATAAATGGTAATAATCCACTATCTTATGGAATTGTGGACCTTATAAATATTTGTGGGTGTTTTCCAAATCCATAATGAATCAAATTATAAAGGATCAACTGAGATGACCTCACCAAATATCACATGACCTAGATAATTTACTTTTGATTAAAATAATTCACACTTTTCCAAGTTTCCATAAAGATGATGCTTATGTAAACATTGTAGAACTTGATGCAAGTGGGCTCCATTCTCCTTTATTATCTTAAAATACACATGTAAGAGAGGGGGACCAACCACATCAAGACTCCAGGTCATAGAGAGTCGAGAGGGGAGGGCTGCCCTAACTTACCTCAGTCTAAAAGATGCCTTAGGGTAAGGATCAAGAATGATGAGTACTATAATGTACTTCTACCACCCTACAAATCCTGAACTCAGGTTTGGGCTAGGTGAGCTGGTTTTTGGAGTCAGTACTGTGTCTTAGACAACTCTCTATCTGAGGATGGCAACATGGTTCTGGGATGACAGCATGACACACTGGCTTCTCTTGGACGCACTGGCATCTGTACGGTCAGAAAATAGTAAACACAATACAAACTGCCTAAAAACTAACTAACAGCCTAGCTAGTTGATTTTGACGGGAAAAAATAGAATTATAAAGTATGAAAAATAGAGATGAAGATGATAAAGCAAATAAATAAAAGCTAGAGTGATGAAGATAATCTCACAAAAGCGCCTGTTCACCAGCTAGCTCCACATGTATGTTCACCTACACACACACAAGAGGGGGAAAAAATTTTGGGGCTGTATAGGGGCCTGCCTCAGTCAGACCCCCATTTTGGTGTTTCCACCTCCACGGACAACCAAAAAGCAATGGAGTAGAATATGTGATAAAGGAAAGAAAATATAGCAATACACACTACAAAACAATACAATGCTACTCAACCAAATCACAAAGGAGAGGAGTGAAATGTTACGACCTCCACCCAAAATCTCACTAGCCAATGGAGGAGATATGGACTTGGCAAGGTCACACAACCACAACTATGATGAAGGGAGGTCTCACAAGACTCTAAGCACATGCTTCTATGGCTTGCTTCACACTTACAATGTGGAGTTGATGGAGTGTTGTTGCTACAATGGAGTGTTGAAGTGCTACTTGAGAGTGAAGTGAATGCTAGAGAGTGAGATTGAATTATTAGGAGATGTGTAGAAGATCTAAGAGGATCAAATGAAGTGAGAATGGATGTTTTTGAAGGAGAGTGAAGAAGAATTTTCCATTTTCAGGGTCAGTTGGTCGAAGAGGGACATTACAATTCGAACCCAATCGAGTGTGTAATGCCTCTACCAACTTTAGATGTAGGAATCCATCAGGGATAAGAGTGCACCACGCAGATGTCCATGCACCGTGCATTTGTCCCTAAAAAATATTCTCTCATTGACACAAAGGATAGATGCCAAATGGACAGAAGGTAGTTGGGTGATGTGGAATTTTTCCTTCGGATTTGATTTTCTAAGGTGAGGGTATGTGAAAGGGGAATTTGTGTAAGGGGTGCAAATTCTCTCCTATACATTTTTCCCCCACTTTAGCGAGCACAAGTACTAATGAGTGCTTCGGTAAAGTAGATCGAATAGTTAGTAGGGTTAGAAATTTATACCTGAACTGCCGAGGAAGTAGACCACAATCTGGCGAACTCAAAATTGTAGGGTAGGAAAAGGTCTCCATAGGTATTCTCCTTAAGGATTTTTAGGAAAAAGACTCGATAGCCCTGCAGAACTATGAAACTGCACAAAGTACACCAAAGGCCCTTAGACCAATGATGGACAAATCTCGCAGGATGAAAGCGTCTCATAGGCCCACATACCTACAAGGAGGTAGCCCCCAAGATCTCTCACATGAAGGAAACCCTAAGAAGTAAGCACCTTACAGGCCCGCAAACCTACAAGAAGGAAACCCCCAAGATCTCTCACATGAAGGAAGCCCCGAGAAGTAAGTGCCTTACAAGCCCATAGACCTACAAGGAGGCATCCCCCAAGATCTCTCACATGGAGGAAACCTTGATGAGTAAGCATCTTACAAGCCCACAGACCTGCAAGGAGGAATCCCCCAAGATCTCTCACATAGAGGAAACTTAGATGAGTAAGTGCCTTATAGGCCCGTAGACCTGCAAGGAGACATCTCCCAAGATCTCTCACATGGAGGAAACCCAGATGTAAGGGGACTCCACAGAGTTGGAAATTGGACTCACAGGCGCACCTGCAAAGTGACATGTTAATCCATAGATAAAAACATGTCGGGAAACAAAAAGTAGCCACGAAGGTGGTTAAGCGAATAGCCACATAGACCTTTGACAAGTTGGAAAGCTTTCAAAGGCGTCCCTCGAGGACCTAACATGAAGAGGAGTCCACTCGATGGATGCGTTGTTTGAAAGTGAAAAAGAGGCACTTTTTCTCAAATCAATTCATCATCAAAGAATACTTTTGAAAGATGTTCACTTTATCAAGGAATTTGAAACGAAGAAAATGCCCCCTTGTGAGAGGAAGGTTGAGGCTTCTTCAGCAGGAAAAAGCGGCTCCCTTCTCGGAGGAAATTTTTCAAACTCTTTCTTTATGAACCCATGGTGAAGGAAACACGTTCTGTTAGGGGTCCAAGTCGAGAATGCGATTTTCGAAGAAAAAAGAAAAGTTGCAAGGAATTTCAAGAAAAGATTCGTTGGTAATGAATGTGTTTTCTAAAAATCAAAGTATCATAGAAATGGCATTGTCACACATGAGAGGGACAACTCAAGTAAAGGAGAGAGAAAGATAAGAAAAGAGTGAAAGATAAATCACACACAAGAAACACATGGGGATCTGGTTTCATGGGGTCAGATCTGCTCATGCTTATATAAATAATAGGTAACCATGGTGTAAGGTGAAATATCATCAGTCCCCACCAGATTAGGAAGAATGTACAGAAAACAAAGTAAAAATAAAAAATTCGGTCAACATAGAAGGGGAGCATAAATTCCCCCAACACTTTGCATTGTCCCCAATTTTTTTGGAAGTCAAACACAAACATAGAAGAATGATGATTAAAATAGAAGAAGGTTCACGACAAAAAATCACTCCTGTATCCAAGCACCAACAAGGGTGATAAGGGTCATCCAGGAACATATAATGCAATCATAGGGGAACACATCACATCACACACACACACACCTAATCTAAAGATAAAGAGGCATCCCCCTAACACTCATCGACCAAGAGGTCATTCAATTCCAAATCTAGATCATTATAAGGGGAAGGAAGATGAGCCTATAGTGGTGGAATATTAAGGGGAGGAGCTTCCAACCCTCCTGCAACAAGGGCTAAGGAAGAAGGCCCTGTAAGGTCTTCTCCACTATGCTCTTGTGGAGTTATGGTTAGTGATTTTGCGAAGATCATTGACAAGGCCAAAAATTCATCTAGAGAGTTGAACATGCACTTTATAGGAGTGCCATGTTGTATCTCAATGGATGGAGAAGACTGTGAGATTCACCAGTTGGATCACCGAATGACTCAGGAGTGATGACAAACTCGGGGGAAGCTGGGACTTGCTTTGTTACTAAGATAGAACAAGCTAGTGTAGGACCACCTTTCGAAGAAGGTGGGCTCCTCTTACACCCTCCATTATTGGAAGGGCCATCCTCTACCTTTTGCTTCATCGGGGGATGTGAACTCCCCATGGATGAGTGAGAGGCACAGAGGAAGAGGAGGAGGAGAAAACCGTGACAGATACCACAAAAGTATTCAACATATCCATGGGTTTTGGGAATAGCAGGATGTCCGAGAGGGACATCAACAAGGGTGGTACAATTGAAGGAGCGATAAAAACCTTCACCCTTTTAGGTCAGGCACACTCACACTCACAACGGGAGCTGGAAGCAAGAATGAACTTGTTTGAACGGAAGCAGAGGGGAGGATGTAGTAGGAGGCCCTGATACAGGGGCAGTCCTCTCCTTTTCCTTCTTTTGAAAAGCAACCTACTCAGCTGCCAGAGCCTTTCATCGATGCTTTCATTCACATGCAAGGAAATTTTTGTGACTCTTCAATCTAGAGGCCAGGAGCTACAAAGGGGTGGAAGATTCCTGCTCAACCATAAGGGTTTCCACTATAGTCATTTCCAATGGAGGGATAGACTCCTGAACGAGAGTAGGAGGAGCAGGTTGAGAAACAACAGGCGGAGTCAGCTCCAGTGCCTCAGTAGTGGGCCTCTTCCCGTTTACTTTTTTGGGAGCAGAAGTAGTGGGAGGCCACAGAGGCTGAGACATAGAAAACTCCCCTTGGGGAACCTTTCTCTTGCCATACCGAATGAGCCTAAGCTCCGTGGGAAGAACAAGAAACTCAAACGTAGGATGCTTGGGATTTCACCAAGTGGGAACCATAGGATTCTCTCACAAACGCGAAACAAAATCTGATGGCACCACAGTGGGGCGAGAGGAAGTGTCAGGCTAGACGATAGAAGAGGAAGAAGAGGGATCTTGAGAGCGCTTCTCTTCCCTTTTACGTGCCTTGGTGACATCACTATCAACTTTTAGGCAAGCCCTATGTGAAATAGCATAAGGTGATGGAGGGTATCTCACATTAGGTGTTAGGCGCCCTTTCTTGTACTTTTGATATGTCTGGTATAAGAGGTCCTTGCTAGGTGGGAGCAGACCAATGAGTGCAAGCCAAAAGTGGTCTAAGGAGTAAGTACCATGTTCAACTAGCAGTTTATATCTAGTGTTGTGGATCACATGTACGAAACCCTCATGAATAAACTTTAGGCATTTGTGCACAACCGAGGGAACTGAATTCATATTTTTAGCCAATGGATACCCAACTTCACTTTGAAGAGTTTGGACCCTAGGATTATGTCAAACAACATATTAACAGACTTAGGTCCAATAAGGACCGACAAGGTGATGCTACCCAAGGGAGGTACGGAAAGACCGTTATGCATACGAATGGTGCTCACAGGTGCGTTGTACCCATCTTTATGTAGGAAGTTAATTAACATGATCTCCTCAGTTATAATATTCACCTGACACATCAGGTCAATAAGAACACCAACTACATTATTTCCATTAATCCATGTAGGGATATAAAGAGGATATGGTTCTCTATTATAACCCATTGATAGGTCCTGCGAGGTGAAGGTTATACCAGTAGCACTACCCACATGATGCATAGAGGGGATAAATAGATGCAAGAAAGAGGCCATCACACACACTAAATGATAGTTCTCACAAAGCCCCCTGAAGGTTTACAATTGGACAGTGACCCAATTAAGGTTTCATTACACAACACTTACGGAACCTTCCAGCTACGCCTACTAGGGGTCATAGGTTGGGTTGCAAGATGAAGGGCCCCACAACACTCACACCTACAATGCTCCTAGAACACGGGGAAAGGATCTTTCAGTACTACTAAATGGAACCAAAATGGTTCATGTCAGGTTCACCAAAAATGTAAGAGAGGGGGACCAACCACGTCAAGACTCCAAGTCACAAAGATCTCAGAGAGGAGGGCTGCCCTAACTTACCTCACTCTAAAAGATTCCTTAGGGTAAGGATTGAGAATGATGAGTACTATATTGTACTTCTACCACCCTACAGATCCTTAACTTAGGTTTGGGCTAGGTGAGCTAGTTTTTGGAGTCAGTATCATGTCTCAGATAGCTCCCTATCTGAGGATGGCAACGCAATTCTAGGATGACAACACAACACGCTAGCATCTCTCAGGTGCGCTGGTGTTTGTACAATCAGAAAATAGTAAACACAATACAAACTAACTAAAAATTAATTGATAGCCTAGTTAGTTGGTTTTGGTGGGAAAAAATAGAATGATAAAGTATCATAAATAGAGATGAAGATGATAAAGCAAATAAATAAAAGCTAAAGTGATGAAGATAATCTCACAAAAGCACATGTTCACTAGCTAGCTCCACACGTACGTTCACCTACACACACACAAGAAGGAGAAAATTTGTTGGGGCTGTATAGGGGCCTACCTCAATCAAACCCCAATTTTTGTGTTTCCACCTCCATAGACAGCCAAAAAGCGATCGAGTAGAATATGTGATAAAGGAAAGAAAAGAGAGCAATACACATTGCAAAACAATATAATGCTACTCAGCCAAATCATAAAGGAGAGGAGTGAAACGTTACCACCTCCACTCAAAATTTCAATAGCCAATGGAGGAGATATGGACTTGGCAAGGTCACCACATCCACAAGTGTGATGAAGGGAGGTCTCGCAAGACTCCAAGCCCACGCTTCTATGGCTTGCTTCACACTTGCAATGTGGAGTTGATGGAGTGATGCTGCTACAATGGAGTGTTGAAGTGCTGCTTGAGAGTGAAGTGAATGCTAGAGAGTGAGATTGAATTGCTAGAAGATGTGTAGAAGATCTAAGAGGATCAAATGAAGTGACAATGAATGTTTTTGAAGGAGAGTGAAGAAGAATCTACCATTTTTGGGATTGATTGTTCGAAGAGGGATGTTACAATTGGACCCCAATTAGGTGAGTAACGCCTCTACCAACTTCAGATGTAGGAATTTGTTAGGGACAACAACGTGCTGCATAGATGTCCATGCACCATGCATTCATCCTCGATAAATATTCTCTCATCGACACAAAGGATAGATGCCAAATGGATGAAAGGTAGTTGGGTGATGTGGAATTTCGCCATCAAATTTGATTTTCTAAGGTGAGGGTATTTGAAAGGGGAATTCACTTAAGGGGTGCAAATTCGCTCCTATACAAAACCAAGATTTCATTTAAAAATATAAGGATAAATTATTCTAAGTAAATAATACCTCATTCATCTGACTCATAAACACTAAAGAATAATTTTAAACCTAAATGGGATGATCATAAACTCATAGTGCTCATAACAAGTTCAAAATTTAGTTCTATGAATGTCTACCTCATGAATGTAAATTTGATGGCATCTAGACTTCAAGTTAGTCTTAGAGAATACTCTAACTCCCTTCACCTATTCAAACAAATCATCAATCCTTAGAAAGGGATATCAATTCCTCATTATCACCTTATTTAATTGTTGATAATTGATATGCAAGTGAATGGATATTTTCTTCTTCACAATGATAATTTGTGCACCCCAAAGGTATAAACTAGGATGAACATGATCATTCTCTAATAACTCTTCCAATTACAATCAAAGTCCACTAATCTCTATAATTTTCAAGTAGAATGACACAATAGAGATAGGCTCTTCTCTTAAAATAAGACTAATACATAAATATACATCTCATTTTAGTTGCATACTAAGAATATAACTTAAAACACACCAATACATTCCCTAAAAAGGGGATGATCATCAAGAAATAATCCATGAAACTCATCCTCAAAGGGATCACTCACTGGGACAAAAAGAAAATTGTATCCCTTCTACATGTTCTATTTGAGCTGCATAGCCAAAATCATACGAAGTGATATATATCTTTGCTCCCCTCTTATCTCTACTCATTAACCAATATCATCTACATAGTTTATTACCTTACATTGAAAACCAATGCTCATTTGATGAGCCTATAAATAATTCATATTGAGTTCAATCCCACAAGATCCCAAAGGTGGGATACACAAATTGATGGTGGTGGTGAAGGTTTTTAATTCCAACACATCACCATGCACACAAGTGAGTCCACAAACACCTTAACACTAGTAGCTAACTCCACTTGCCGCTTATGATTTTGAATTGCCATACAATCCCACAATACACCACTAGGTATGGGGATATAAAAGAATATAAAGCACCAAAATCAAATAATATAGAAGCATGAACTCCACCTAACATACCTAAGGTCTCCACAACAACAACTTGATGCTCTACCTAATAGATCCATTACTACAAACATCTAGTGAGACCTACCAACATCCCCCATTGTTAGCTCTAAAATTATAGGAATCTACTTATCAAATTCTATAGACCTCTAAGGATATGACCTCATAAAGTGACCCTATTGGTCATAAGAGAAACTTGATCCCCTAACTCATTTTAGAGCTAACAGAGGTGCAATCAACTACTAAAATCTTGGTCAACTAGAACTAGGATGACCACTCGAGGATGAATACCAATAATTGAAGTCCCTCATCTTCTATGCCTTAGGATCCCTTCAGGTATGCCCTTTAGAACCTTTCCCACCCTAAGGGCGTATGGATTCCTTTTCCTTTTTTAATTACTAACTAGTCCTAGAAATTGTTAAAGGTGTCTTAAAAGATCCTACAAATTGAGGTTGAGAACCCTAAAACCTTGATTGATAAGGAACCATTTCCTACACTTCAACATGACCACCATAACCTGTAGCCAAATTCTCTTTGATGATTCTAGCCTTATCTATGATAACTTCCAATATTTTCAACTCAAACACATAGTCACCACCACTGATATAGGCATTCAAATTTCTAATAAAACACTTAAATAACATCTCCTCATCCTTAATTGAGCTTTCATACCACTTAAGTTCAAATAAGTGGTTCTCATATTGATCCAAAACCACGACAAGATTCCTAAGCTCAAAAAATCATTTGCATGCCTCTACTTGTAGTGATAAAAAGGTAACATGAATGAAACCTCTCTAAAGAGGTCTCCAAAGAGACTATGAAAATATCCAAATGATAGTTTTTCTCCTCCAAGTGCTATCAAGTGGAAGCAAAGACACATAGGTGCATGATGGTATATCAAGCTTTAATATTAATACCATAGGGATGTATCAGAAAACATATGTCAAGGGCCAATAGCTAATTCTTTTTTTTTCCTTTTCCAAGAGATAATTCTTGAAAGAAAAATTTATAGCCATATAGGACTATTTCCACATAACCCAAAGAGAGAAACTCATGCAAAAAAGTATTCAAAATACAAATGCAAAAGAATAGAAAAATATACCATCAAATATGACACAAGACGGAAAGATTATTCTTATATCACTTTACCATTGATGGCAAAGGGGGAGTACAAACAAAATATAATTATTACAATTAGCGGGAGTACAATCAACACAAATTTACAGTTTTTACACAGAGGGATATTGAAAGTTTGTTTCAATCAAACATTCATAGTAGTTAATGTTAAGTGTTGCTATCAACGACAAAGGGGAGATTGTTGGAAATATGCTTGTTGAAGGGCTAATGTCAAGAGCAATTTTGTAAATGGTGTTTGAAGTGTTGTAAAAGTTGTCATTGATGTCAAGGTGTGTTTTGTTGCTTTGAATATGGAGGTTATCTACTTCAATTGCTCTAATTTGTTCATGACTACTAGTAGTAGTTATGGTTGTGGTATACATCTAATATCTTTAGCTGGTGTGGATTGGATTGCTTCTAGGGTTTTCACACTTGGTAGGGTTTCATCCCTAATTCCCTTAAAACCCTAAGGGTTTTCTTGGTCGATAACTTTATATTCTATTTTTTATTGATTAGCTATCGAAGATCCTAGGTCACCTAAGTTATGACTTAAGCCTTTTAGTATCGTTGTTCACCAACCCTGCTTATGATATGATCCAGTTATTACTACATGTGAAATTGCCAAAGTTTCCCACTTAATCCCTATCAACACCACTTGGAGTCATCTGGTTGAGTCGTGCTAGCTTTTTGTTTCCAAAGTATTATTGCAAAGTGTTGAAACACAAAATGAAGGTGGTTTGTGTAGTAGAGACATGTGTCTGTGTTTGCTTGTTCATAGTAGTAAAGGTGGGTCCCATTTTTGTTTGTGTGAAGCTATGGAATATTGACGCATTTCTAGGATGACATATGTGTTGATGAATTGTCAGCAATAATCCAATGGCTATCATATGTCTACAAAGAGGAGAGAGAAGTTCCTAAAAAACTAGGAGATGATGACACTTTTCAATGGTTAGGGAATATTCTAAGGACGTGTGTATTTATTCAAATTTAGTCATTGAATATCTATTACACGCATTAAAGCTCATGAAATCAAAGATATATGGTCCAAATTCAAACTCTCTAAACAATTAGTTCCTAGTTCAAAAATTGAATTTGTGTAGACCGATATGAAATAATTTTTATAGGCTGAATTCCTCACCACCAACAATTCTAAGAATTGATCCAAGCTGACATATGAATGTTGTCTATCATTTTAGATCAATACTTATGCAAGTGGTTTCATATTTTTGAAGATGTGGAGATGTGTGATGTCTTGACCAAGATAGAATAATGATTGTACACTGGTGTGTGATCTATCCAAGCTTTTCATGTCTTATATTTCAAAGTAGAATCAATAAATGTGAAGGAGAGGAGATTGTGTGTATAGATCAGTCTAAATAACAACTAATAATTATGCTTCTTTTTGATAGAGGATTGTTTGTAAGTTCTATTGTAAACATTTTAGTGCATTATGAGGTTGGTGCCTATAAATTGTACTAGGGATTGGTGTCTCCAGTAGGTTGGTGCCTCTAAATTGTTTTGGGTATTGGTGTCTCTAGTAGGCTAGTGCCTATAATTTATTTTGGGGATTGATGTCTTTAGTAGGTTGGTTCCCATAAATTATTTTTGGGATTGGTGTCTCCAGTAGGTTGGTGCCTATAAATTATTTGATGTCTCCAGAGGTTTGGTGCCTACAAAACATTGCAAGATCTTTGTTCTTGTGAGACCAGATTTGGGTAGTAGATCCAAGCATCTTTTTTCACCATATTTTTTCCCTCTAGGATTTCCACATAAATCTGATGTTATCTTGTGTGATTATGTTCATTGCTTATATTGTTGCTTCTAATGTTCTTAATGATGCTTTGATGATCATTGGTACATTGATTAAAGATAAAATTTAATGATATACTAATTCACCCCCCAATAAACAACTACTCATGTGCTTTATTTTATATACATAAGATTGAATAAAACCACCAAGTAGTATTATATAAAATATGTGTCTAATACCATGATCTTACAAAAGTATTTCCCCCTGCATTTACTTTTTGGTACTAATTTTTACCAATATTGAATAGTTTTGTAATGTGCAAAGCCACATTAAATATTTATCCTAATGTTACATATAAAACATAAATTAACCCCAAAAATTCCTAACCCATGTGATCCACATGTCCCTAGATCCCTTAGGTGCACCAAATAATATTAATTTTACAATATAACATTATGTAAGGTGTACAACACACCTTTTCCTAATAATTCTTAGTTTTTGAACCTCTTGAGGTACCCACAAAGGTAGGTGGATGTGCTCAAATATGATATCTCATATGACGCCAACATATACTATCCTCATCCACCTCTTTCTTATCCCTCCAAGGTGGCTCCTACAAGGGTACATCGTCCACACTAGGATGATGAAGGTCCTAGAGTACTCTCTTTGTAACATGATGTTTCTCATCTCTCCTATCCTAAGAGGGATGAGAATTCACTAAATGAAACACCTGGACTAATGATTTCCTACCCTTTCTATAATATCCTAAAGAAGAAGAACCACTTGCAGTGCACCTAGAGGATCCTCAAGTTGATCCTTTCTAACAATTAGGGAGTTATCCCTTTAGATCTTAGGTGAATAAAATATGATATTATGTTCCCTCTTTGAAAATTTTAGTAAGACCTAGAATTAATCCTTCCTTCACACACACATGCATGATTTAGCACATATATAACCATATGCAATGATACACTAAGGCACAACAAGTCGTGAAACATAAAACTACCGTACAATCAACCACACATCAAGCACACATCAAGAGCATGAGAAAGCATATTAACTGTAGCTCCTCATGTTTGAACATGGTATTTGATACAAAGTGAAATGGACCAAGACACACATAAAAAATCCAACCAATTTTATTTTGTTTTGAAAGAACACATATAATTAAGAGATGAGAATGATATGTCACACTACACAATAATGGGCACACTGAGTCATGTCAAGAACATTGTCACACATAAGACTACATCGTCATTTCCTTAATCAAGGAGGCACATGAGGAAGGCTTACCAATTATATGATAAGCCATTGTAATGAGATTATGATAGAGTGAATCCCCAATATGATGATCATCAAGGTCTAACCCATTATCACATTCTCTCGCAAACACAACACAAGGGTAGGATGAGGGAATTGTCTACCTTAAATTTCACACCCTAAACACACTTGACTACTCTTGAAATTATCCTATCCTAGCATTAATTTTAAATAAAGATAATTATTTAATTTACATTTTTAAATGTCTCTTAGCCATTTATTTTGTCCTTAGCATTTGTTCCTTTTTCTAGAGGTAACCCTTTTTCTTTGACCCTCTATACTCTGAAAAAGAATCTAAATTCATCTTTTTCCAATACCTAATGAAGTATCAAACTTTTGCCTTTTGTGATACCTTTGATAAGGCGTTAAAATTTTCACATCTCTAATATGTCTAACAAGGTATCAAACTTCTCACATATTTGATACATTTGTTAAGGTATCATAATTCTTACATTTTTAGTACTCAAAAAGGTATAAAACTTCTTCCTTATCTAATAAATTGATAAGGTATTGAAGGTCATCCTATTCCTTCACCTCCCAAAACTCTAACAAGATTCTTTCCAAGAATTGGGAGGCAAAAAGAGATTTTGAGATGAGTCCAAGAACATGATGAGAAAGGGAAAATTTCTCCACACTTCCCACTTTTCCTCTAATCATGAGGGGAACCAAAATGGCATATGCTAAGGAGGGTCCCACATACAACCAAATTCCAAGAAGATGAAATCAACACATATTCCAAAGATATCATACTTAAAAAAAAATTATTACAATACATTAATTTTAAGCCCACATCTAGGTATGCTCTAATTTCATTGTATAAACATAGAAATAATGATAAAAATAACATAAACAACATACACCTTTAACAACAATGTCAAAACATGGTTACATTCTTTCCACTTAAAGGGTCTTAATATAAATTTGCAATGATATAAGAGGACTAAAATGTCTTGAATCATACACATTCCATCTTTGATAAAATGAAATAATAAATGAGAATATCAGGCCTTATTCAATCTTGCACATGATCTAATGCCACTCCAATGGATTTGCTAGTCTTCAATGATGGTTGAGCACCGCTTAATCATGTGATACCCATAGGCCCATCCCACCATTCTAGGAGATAATCACATGGGAAAAAACATAATCACACCAAACAAGGGAGTAAGGATTACCTATGAACCAAACACTACACATATAAAATAAGCATGAATATGTATATAAATAAATGTATCAACCAAACACAATACACATGAATAGAGATGGGCCTCTCATTGGATGAAAGATATAACAAAAAGGATGAGGGTGCTAGAGGCAAGACAAAGAGTTTCATCATAGTATCTATATGGATTGATAGGATGGAGTACATTTAACCTAACACCCAAAATTCATGGAGTGTTGAAGGCCCTTGGCATCCATACTGAGCATCTACAAGTGCTCAAGGTATGTCACTAAACTAACATCATGTGTTCATATTGATCCTTTATAAGCACTCTAAATATGCCACCAAATTCACCTCTTGGTTAATTTTATTTATCCGATGTACTTTTAGTTATCACTTAATTAATAACTCTCACATTTTGGAGCCTTATAATCACTTATGAATCCAAGCACGTGGCCTCAATCCTAGGTTCCTCATGTCTTAATTCACTAATTATACATGGAACAAAAAATGAGAAACAAAATTGGGGTAACAATTTTAACAAGGTACCAAAATATTCCACATGAAAAATTAATAAGGAGAATTATATCCCTCGTTGTAATTCTTGCAAAATCATTCCAAATTTGAAATTTTCAAATAAATTTAACTTAGGAAAAACTAGAAAACCTCCAAATCCTCCACTAATGAATGCTTGAAAATCTAATTTTTTTAAAAATAAAAATTTCCAAAATCTAAAAATAGTGTTTTGATTCATACATGCACAACAACACTCTTTTGTGCTAAAATTCTTTTTTTTTATTTCTTAAAAAATCTATAGTAAGGGCTATGAAATGGACATTTTAAAGATTTACATAACAATGACTATTCTTAACAAAATCAAATAAATGAATTAAAACTAAATCCATGTGCTACCACTTAAGTGGGAATGACATCCCTGAATTGAAAGGATTAAAAAAATCAAGAGAAAGGGAGAAAATTTACCTTCAGTTGGAGCACAAAAAATATTCAATTTTTATGCAATGGTTAAATATTTGAGAAGAAATTTCACAAATACTCCAAAAAAAACTTCAATGCTTTCAATCTTAATCCAATCCAAGTCAAAAAACCTCCTTAATCAATAAATTTCATGTATTTTCCGAATGATAGGAAGAGGGATTGAGAGAGCCCTTTTTGTTTTTTATTTAAATAAAAAAACGAATAATAAAATACCCTTCCCCTTATATATTTTTCCTTTTTTCACTTTGATTTCTATTTTTCATATATAATTTTACCTTTTATTTCTATTTTCACTATTAACATTCATATAGATTGACTTAATTCTCAAATCAAATTCTTAATTCCAGAATAAACTAATAATTAGGTTGAAATAATTGCATGTAATTAATTAATTGAAATAATTGCATATAATTTTTTGATGTAATTAACCAAAAATTCCTCTTTTTCGTTTCCAATTTTTGATTCCTAAAATGCATCATACAACATTACCATGCAAATATTCATTCATAAAATTATAATTGAATGCAATTAGGAAATAAGCAATCATAAACACAATCACACAATCACAATTTTATCACAGGACAGGAAGACTCTAAAATTGCTATGTATTTAGATCTAAATCATCTTGGGGTCCCATAAGACACATCTCATAGCTTTTTTGAGTATGATATGGGTTAGAAAACACACTAGATGCAATGTGATATCTTCAATAAACACCTTTGTGGAAAAAACCTAGACCTACATACTCAAATTGAGAAATAAACTTGTACTTTCAAACTCAATTCACGAATCAAGCATACCTACATACACATATAATAGTTGAAGTAATGTAAAATCATCCAATGATTAGAAACATTATATAATTTGTATAATCACCATGTCCAAATAATACCCTGACAATGAACATAATCCAAACATGCAAATATGATACTCAATAAACATCTAGAATGCCAATGCATTAATATCATCAATCTATGAATATGTATATATGTACATCTATCCAAAGAGATAATATAAAATATGAACATTTAAGATCTAAACGTGAGAGTATCACATGCATCATGTAATATGCAATCAAAATCTAGATGCCAATACAAAATTATTTTGACAATATCTTGAAGACAAAAGAATAAAGTACAAAATAACATCAAAGTTAAATCCATAATCACAAAATAAATAAGGGAAACTGCAAAAGGCACGACAAGACTCCTCACATATATAGAATTTCTTCTAAACCAATGTAACTTCCTTTCCTCTTTTCCTAGGATTGCTTCAAAGTATAATTATTTAATTCTTCATTCGTAGAAGGAGGTGATGAAGTCTAATGACCAATTTATATTTTAATATATGTGACTACAATTCCTAAAGATACAAAGTAAAATAAAAGAATGGTGGGAGAAACAATTTCAAGGGTCCAAATGTTTAAGATAGTGTGGAAGTTGTGAAATATAAAATTTAATTTGAAGAAATGGAAGAAAGAAAGCTCTGACAATATTTTTAAGGAAAAAAGTAAGATTGTTGATTAATTATTGATTATTGAGGACATTATCCATAATCAAGGTCTAAATCAAGAGATTCCACAAAAATAAAAATATTTAATTAGGAACTATCATTCCCTAGTGGCTAAAGAGGAAAAATTTTGGAGGCAAAAATCCAGATGTCTTTAGTTAAAGAAGGGAGATAAAAATTCCATTTTTTTTAAACATCCACTATTATGCATAAAAAATAAAATAGGATTAAGGAGTTGGCTAGAAATGGTGGAACAATATTCTCTAAGGAGGAGGATCTTCTAGAAGAAGAAATAATTTTATTTAAGAACCTTCTATTAGGAAGGGTTCATCTTGAGCCGACTAAGAAGGATACTCTTTTGAATTTTTTTTTTTTCATTTTATTTCTCACGATAATAATGATCTACTCATTGCTCCTTCTACCTTGAATGAAGATAAGTTTGTGTTCTTCTCTATGGAGGAGGATAAAGCTCTGTGCCCTGATGGTTTCCAACCACTTTTCTTTTAGCACTCTTAAGACAATGTCTAGGATGATGTGATGGAGAATATTTCATAATTTATTTATTTTATGGTATTTTGAAAGAGATAAATAATTCCTTTCACTCTCATCCCTAAAAAAGTAGGAGTGAAAGAGATGGATTTTAAATTGATAAGGTTGTGTACTTCCTTGTATAGGATATTCTCCAAATTGTTCACAATTAGGCTCCAAGTTCTCCTCCCCAAAACCATCTCTAACCAACAAGGTCCTCTTGTTGTGGTGCAGGAGCACCTAACCCCCTAGTGACAAATTCTTATGTTTAAGGGTCCAATGCACTTTTGTATTAAAAGGAGTCACCAAATTGAATTTGTAAGCCTAAAAAGGAAACATGGAAGATTGTATCTCAATGATGTAATAGAGTCATTAGTTTAATTGGTAGGAAAAGGACAAAAGTTCCAAATTTGTGAGTTGCATTATGCAACAAATTTGTAAACCCAATGGTTATAAGTTTAAAAGTTGGTTGCTTAGGGCGTTGGTTAGTTAGAAGAGGTTGATAAAATGTATTTAAATCCTGGGGAGGCTCGATTCATGGTTGTTGAAGCCAAGGGAAATAAAATAAGCATTGAAGATACTCTGTTTTGATATAATTTCTATGTTTTTCTGAGTTGTCTGCCTGTGTACAGGTCATACAAGTTTATTATGCATTGATTTATTATGTGAAAATAGTAGATAGATGCTCTAACTGGTGTTTTGTGCCTTGGAAAGGTTTGTATTAATCTTTTAGGGCCTAAATCCATCATATTTTCCTTACCGAGTTCTTGAATAGTTTTAAGGTTTTGTGGTAGTCTTGATGGCATAACCATCATCCCACTTACTGTCTTCAATTGTAACTTGGTGGGATGATGTGATATAATTTAGGTAATGATACTTTAGGAGTAGGAGGCATGGAAGAATGATTTTTTGGCTTGAATAATGAAAGGAAGGGCTGGGAGTGTGTGTTTTCCCTTGGAAATTGGTGGGTCAGACCTATGAAATGATAAACCCATGTTGTTAATGGAAAAATGAATGTTCCATGAGAATGGGAGGACCTATTTAAAGGCTTCTGAGTAGTTGGTTTGGTCAGGAGTGGCTGGGAAGGTGAAGATACAATAAGGGTGTCCTAAAACCCTAGTTATTTAGGCTACAAGGAGGGTTTTAGCATTGGGGGTTTAATTGAGAATTTTAGGTCATGATACCTGGAAAATATTTGGTTTGGGAAAATAATACAAGACTTTTTTGGGGTTATAAGGTCCAAGGTGGAGATCTAAAGGTAGACCCTTTGGAAAAATGGCCTAATTTGAGGCCTAAAATGGTGAAAAACCTAAATTTGAGATGTTTGGTCTGAAGAATTTGTGCTTGGTTTTATAGTATGTTGTATACCACTGAAATGGGTATTTTTATCCATGATTTTATTCCTATGTGTTTTGGAAAAGTCTGGTCAAAATTCTGAAAAACAGGGTTCCCACTACTACAAGGGAAGCTAGTGTCAAATGGTGAGTTTTGGAGATTTTATTGAATTTTTCTTGGAGATTGTTTTCAATTGATTAAATTTTCATTATATGCATGTTGAGGACATTTTTAAGGGTCTTGGTGAATTTTTTTTGTTGTTTGCAAGATTGAGGAGTTGAAACCCTTGAGGGTGAGTTGTGTGAATGCAATGTAAAGAAGAGTACCTTGATTTAGAATTGAAGTTTCCTTTATTGTGATTGATCTCCACCTTGGCTCTACATCATGTTGCTAGAAAAAAAACCATAGACAATTTTTTACCATTCATGAATCCATTCACTCTATTGATAGCTCTAATAGGGATGGTATGTTATTTAAAATTGACATGAACAAGGTCTATGATAGGGTATTTTATAGTTTTTAGATGAGATATTAGGCAAGCTAGGTTTTCATGATAAATTTAAAGACTTTATTATGTGTTGCATTTCCACCCTTAGATTTTTTTTGTTGGTCACTAGTTATCCAACTAGTTTCTTTTCTACTGAGAGAGGCCTTAGGAAAGATGAACCTATGTCCCATTACCTTTTCTTCATCATGGTTGAAGCATGGGGAGAATTTTATAAGTTGATAGAGATTTGGGGTTATTAAGAGGCCTCCATATTGTTCCTAATTTAATTCCTTTAACCCATCAACATTTCATGGATAACACTCTCATTTTCTCAAGGAGGCTTTTGTCTAGGAAGTTAAAGTTATTGAGAGGCTAATCTTGAATTATGTTCATGGTTAAGGTCATTGCATCAACTAGGTGAAAGATCTATTTTCTTTGTTACTACCCATACTCCTAGGTAGATCTAAATTTCTACAATCTTGGGTTGCTAGATCCAAAAAATTTCTTTTTCCTATTTGGATATGCCTTATAAATTACACTTTCAAGAATGGCCTTCTAGATAGTTTTTAATGTAAGTTTAAAAGGAAATATACATCCACCCAAGGTAATTTACACATAACTCAAATAGAGAAATCTATGCAAACAAGTATTCAAAATCCATATGCAAAATAATATACAACATAACATCAAATATGACACAAGATATACCTTGGGAAAACCCCCAAGAGGGAAAAAACCAACCTCCAAAAGCATCCATAACTCATGTATTATTCAGAAATAAACATTACAATACATCTTTAGAGTCCTCCATGAACACCTTTGAAACATCAAGCCCTCTACAAGAACTCCATGTGAACAAGCATGTAACCACACATCCCATGCCATGCTTCAACCCTCACAAATGCTAACAAGATATGGTCTCAACCCCTTAGCAAAAATACCCAACTATCCAACCTTAGACAACTACTCCCGTGTTTACTTTAATAGAAACAAGCTCCCACAAAACCACCAAGTGGTATTGCGTAAAACTATGTGACTGATACCATGAGCTTACAAAACCATTAACCTCTCATTTAATATTGGTATTAAGTTTTCCCAATATTAAATATTAATCCCATGTGCAACCCCATATTAAATATTTAAATCAATGTTACATACACTACATAAAGGGGACCAAAGAATACTAGACCCATATGATGCACATATCCCTAGATTCCCTAGGAGCACCACATAATAATTAAATAATTACATTATAACATTATGCAAGGTGGACAACAAACCTTTTCCTAACATTCTCCCACTTATATACATTTCATAAGTGGTAAACAAGTAAACTAAAAAATGAACAAGGGAACAATCCCTATAGCCACATATATCATCAAGGAATCAAAGTGCTCCATGTACTCCATCAAGATAATTGCAACTAGAATCAAGGTGACCACCACCTCAAGCATAAATGTTCAAATCCTCCATCATTCCAATGCACAAAGATAATAAACTATCCAAAGAGATGATACACTATCTATCACAATGAACCATAAGTCCTGTCTCCAACTGATATCCCAATACACAAACACTCAATCCAAAGGTAACAAGTATGTATCAATATCTATCATTATATAATCAGCATAGTTGAAAATAAGCACCCACAACAAATGCTAACACATCGAACTAGAACCAATCCAACACCACCAGCAATGCACTTGCATAAATAATCATGTAATTCCAAAGTACCTAAAGCAATATCCATGGCACCATGATCACCACCAAATGTACTAGCAACACAATCCAACTATGTCACACATTTTTGCACCACATAGTCAACTATATAGGTTTCATATCATGATTTCACCTATTAATACCATCTCTCCTCCTCAACATGACAACCAAATAAACAAAACAAGTGACTAAATGAAGCCACCAATTTGAATCCATAACAACACTAAAGTATCTATGGGCATAAACAACCCATATCCAAGTCATAAATGCAACCTGTAAGTATAGATTGCCTACAACATTGCACAACTTGTAGATACAACAATGCAACATATAAATCCAAAAATATATTGATAACCATGTAAAATGAAAGTAATCATATGTACATGCGAGTATATAATGACTCCAACATCAAATCCCCAAGATTCGAATAGCCATAAAGCTCACAAAATCACCATAGTCAAAGTAACTCATAAAAAACTTAGATGGAAATAACAATAAATAAATCATGCCAAAACATCTCCAAACTTGATCCACTATGTAGTGCTTTAAACAAGCTTTTCGTTGACTATAAGAAGTCCAAAATCTGACTCCTTACGCACAAGTTATGACCTCTCCAACCTTGAAAATAACATTCAACTTCCAACAAGAAAATCACTATCAAAACAAAAAAATATAGAAAAACCATTTATACCACAACAAATTACATGAAACCAACTTTCCAATGAGTATAAGAAGTCACAAAGCAGACATTCCAGGAAAAAGTTATGCCCCTAGAAAAAGTTGCACAATTTGGCCTATAGACCAAGCAAGTGGTGCCCTGGTGGCAGGCTGGTGGAGATAGTGCCATCCCCTGGAACACCAGACTCAATTCAAACTTTAAATAGGCTTTAATTTTCAAATCTTAAAAATTGGTGGATTTTAAGAAATTTTTTAAGGGTAGCATTATTAAATATTAGGAGGATTAAATTTATTAATGTTTGGGGCAACTAATATTTAACCCCCCTGCAGCCAAATTTTATGTCAATCTTCATGTTTCAGGGCTTTTGGATCCAATGGTGAGGTTTTTTTTGTCCCAAGGGGTCATCTGTAAAATTTTATAAGCCCTCATAATGAACATCCATAAAAAACCCTTTTTCCAAGAAAGATTCATAACCCTAGATATACAAAAAAAACCACAAATCTGCAACCCCAAAACCCCAAATCTACAAAAACACACCTACACAAAACCCTCATATCTTGCAATGTATTCATTCTTTCCATGCAAACCTTGGATTCAACTATGCACTAGATCTACTCCAACAAGGGTTATACAAACCACAACCATGGCTCTCATACAAAATGAAAGGAAATATGCATCCACCCAAGTTAATTTCCATATAACCCAAATAGAGAAATCTATGCAAATAAGTATTCAAAATTCATATGCAAAAGAATAGACAACATACCAATACATCCATAAAAAACCCTGAGAAAACCCTCAAGAGGGAAAAACTCAACCTCCAAAAGCATCCATCACAATGTATTATTCAACAATAAACATTACAATACATCTTCATAGTCCTCCATGAACACCTTTGAAACATCAAGCCCTTTACAAGCACTCTGTGTGAACAAGCATATAACCACACATCCCATTCCATGCTTCAACCCTCATAAATGCTAACAAAAGATTCTCTCAACCCCTTAGCCAAAATAGCCAACTATCCAAATTTAGACAACTACCCATGTGTTTGCTTTTATGGAAACAAGCTCCCACAAAACCACCAAGTGGTATTATATAAAACCATGTGACTAATACCATGAGCTTAAAAACAATTAACCTTTCATTTAATATTGATACTAAGTTTTCCAAATATTAAATATTATTCCCATGTGCAACCCCACATTAAATATTTAAACAAATATTACATACAAGACATAAAGTGGCCCCAAGAATGCTAGACCCATGTGATACACGTATCCCTAGATTTCCTATGTGCACCACATAATAAATAAATGATTAAATTATAACATTATCAAGGTGGAAAACACACCTTTTCATAACAAATTTGACTATTTGGAAGGGTTGTCTTCTCATCTAGCTTAAGAAAACTTAATTTCTTAAGAGATCTCTCCAAAGCCTCCCAATTTATCTCATTTCACTCTTCAAGATTCTTATTAAAGTGATGGAAAGAGTTAATCAAATATAGAAAATATTCTTTTGGTTTGGATTTGAAGTCTAAAATTAGATTTCCATCATTACTTGAGATAAGGAAACCATTCCCAAATATCATGGTGGTTGGGCTTAAGGAATCTTAAGATGATGAATGAATCTCTCCCTACCCGAAGGGACTAGATACTTCTTTTTGAAAAAAACCTTTAAGCAAAAATTATTAAAGCTAAATATATGAGCATCTTGGAGGAAAAATCTTTTTTAAATTTGGATGCCCCATCTCTAGGTTTCTCTTTCTAACTTTTTTTTTTTGGTCAAAGTAGAAAAATCTTGGACAAAGGTATTAGGTGGAAAATTAGTGATGAAAAGAAATAAATCCTTTTTGGGAGGATACTTGTTTCTTCAACACTCCCCTTACTATTATGGTTCCTTAGAACTCTCTAGGCCTTAGTTTTAAACAAAATTATGGGGAAAGGGTTAAATATTGCTACGTTTTAAAGATAAGGGTAAGTATTGGTGTTAAGTGGGAAAGAGATCTAAGATCCAACATGTGAATTAACTTAGATCTAGCTTTCCTCTTTGGATTAACATTAAAAAACAAACTGACTAGGGTTTGAGGATTAGATAGCTACTTCAAAGGAGGCCCAATATGCTATGGTTTGGTTCCTTTGTTGCAAATAAGGTATATTTGATGTGTGATTTAATTAACCTATTTGATATAAAATATAGATTTAGAAATACAAATGATCACACAAACAAAAACATAAAGTTATAGAAACAAATACATATTTGGAGTGAGTAGAAAAAGGGGTACCTATGTATAAAATTTGAGCCTAAATTAGAGAGATATGGGTGAGGGTGCCCTTGTCTAGATGTTTTAGCTTGTTTAGATGCTAGCTCTCTAGATCGCAGTATGCTCTATGCCTTTATGTAACCTACTATTGTCAAATATTTTGGATTTGACTTGCACACATGGAAAGAGTGGAAAAGTTGTGTTGTACATTAGTTTTCCTTAGTTAAACCCTAGTATTGGTGTTCCCACCTCCATAGAAAAATATGATAATGGTAAGGAGTTCTTATCCTCGATCGAGCAAAGGTAAAGTAAAAAATAAATGAATGCAATAACAAATGACAATTGATAATGTTACCTTAGGAATGAAACCCCTGTTGAAGTGATGTCACACCGTGAGTTAGTCCACATAACACAATAGATTGTTGTAGCTAGCATGTAGAGGATAATTCCCATGTATATTCACAATTAGAGCATAAGAGTGCATGATTTGTCATAATAGCACCTAGTTATTCAAATGAGAGGGAAAACTTGTTTATATATACATCCCAATTAATTTTATTTGACATAGGCTAACTTGGGGTCATTTTAAAACACTCAAGGCTGACACTCAAAATTATAAACATTAAAATTAGACACCCTTAGGACTAGGGCACCCTCACCCTAGTATGAGTGTTTTTAGCCCAAAATTCTTGGGATGCAAGGGATTTTAATATATTTTCCCAATATTGTCCTAAAATGAACAAATTATTAATATAATTAATTGTGTATATAAAATAGCATATCAACGTAGTGTGAAAATGTCAAGGGTGAAAATTTATGATGTTACAATTACAAGGCTCTTAAATTGAAGTCTTTGAACATAAAAAATTTATAGTCTTTTCTCCCTTAACAATAATTTGAAAAACTTGCATATAAGAAATTTATTAAATCCAAATCATTTGGTTCAATCTATCATAGTATATGGTATATATTGTCAAATTGTAGTACTTTATTGAAATATTTCCTATGGATGATGACTTCCCTTGGGGTAATGCTTGGGATAAAACTTTTTTTCCAAGGTTATATATTATTTTGGTTATTATCTCAAAATAAAATTCTTACTATGGGAAACCTAATGAAGTGTGGATTACCTAATCCTAATCAGTGTGCACTTTGTGAATATGAGGTATAGTCAACCAATCACTTATTCTTGGAATTCTCTTTCTCCCTAATCGATTAGAATTAAATCATTTATTTTTCATTTTGTCTTGTGTTAGATCACGATCCTTGTTTGATTTACCCATTCAATAAGGCATTCCTTTCTTGTCTTCTTCTTTAAGGATTTTTTTGGAGGATTTCTCTTCCTTATATCCTATGGTGATATGGAAGGAAAAAATATTCATATTTTAATACAAAATGTGTAATCTTATTAATAGGGGTCAAAATTATTAATGCTACTAACGAAAATTTCCTTTCCCCACTTAATAGTGACCCTTTTATGATCCTAAAACTAGAGGACTTTATTTACCTTAAAATGGAGCATGAGCTTTTACCTAGGAAGACTCATTTCCCAAGGTTAATTATGTTTGCATTCAAGTGAAATGGTCTAGAACTCCCCCTAGCGATTTAAGTTAAATGTTGAAGTCAATTCTAAAGGGAACCAAGTTTGAGTAGGGTGGAAAAGTTATTAGAGACATCAATGGGATTTTTGGAGTTGCTTATGCTATTTTCCTTGCTACTAAAACTAATCACTATGTAGAATTTAGGGCTACTTGTCAGGTATTCGAGTGGATTGGAGCTAAACATAAGTCACTTTATTATTGAAGGTTCTTCCCTCACCATAATAAAGTTCTGAAGATATGTCTCAAGAAATAGCTAGACAATTAAGAATGCAATTTTCAATGCCCAAAACCTCTCAAACAAATATTTATAATGAGGGTAGTAGATGTGTTCATTGGTATACTAATTCAAGGATCACTAGTGAAGGGTTTACTAAATGTGACTATCTTATTGACATCCATAAGTCTATCAATTTATTACTATGTTTAGATGCAAATGGGTTACAACAATCTTTGTAATATCCATTGAAGATGGGTAATCTTGGAAAATTTTGTTACCAAGTTATACAAGCATAATTTTATTTATGTAATGCTAAAAATTATGTACTTGTACAACTTCACATTTTTTTCTAAACTCACCTTAGCCAATTCTTTAATAATATATTGAAATATTTTTTCTCATAGTTAGAAGAGTATAATTGTGTTGTGTTGGGGACATGTGTGCAAAATATGAGCACAATTCTCTTGGATGGTAGTGTGATGCACAAGCATCCCAAAAATTCTTGAGATTCAAAAGCATACTTTTTATGTGGCTTGTTTATGACACATGTCATAATGCCCAAATGAGAAAGTTATCTCCTCTCTCATTTGAGCAAAAAAAATCATGACTTGGTCATTCAAAAGGGAGTTTTTACAGTTTTCATTGAAGTAACTCTTTATCTCTTTTCCTTGGGGAAACTCTGCCAAAATAAATTAGAGGTATTTTTAATCACCTTCAACTATATTATTTTGTGTTCTACTAACATTCTATCTAATTCTCTTCCTCAATAGTTTGAGCTTCCTAAGAAAAGGCATTAAAAATTATATATTTTACATTTATTAGAGATAGTTTCCATTGTTGGTAATATTATTCATTTTCTCATTTATTCTTACATTTACTCTTCAATGTCAAATAATTTTATTGGTATAGAAATAAGAAAATCTATTATTATCATTTTTATTTACATGTGATGGTGGTTCTCCCATATACCAAAGTTAACACCATTATCCAACATTTCTATTTTATCATTGTTTTAAATCCTTAATGTACTTAGGATTTGAAAGAAAACAATTTTACCTATTTTCCTTTTTGGTTGTTCATGAAGGTCAAAAGACCAAAATGGGGGTTTTCCCAAAGAAAACCCCTAAAATTTTGAAAGATTTTTTACTGTTTGATTGCCTTTATAGGTTAGAAGAATTTTGGAATCCAAGTCAAACATTTTGGAGAATTCTAGAGTGACTAATAATGGATGACAACATGACATGAGGATGCTCAAGTGACACACATGTGTCTTGGATAAAGAGCTTCATCTTCTATTTCTAGCTTCCTTTTGACCTTCACTTTTATTTTCATTTTTTTTACTTTATGTAAATTAAAGTTTTCATTAGTCTCTTTAGAAGTTTGTATCACAAAAGTAGATTATGGTTCATTTTAGACATTCTATTTATTCTTGTTTAGCAAATCTCTTACTTATGTAGGTATTTACAAATATTTTATGTTATTTGAAGTGAAATAAGAATCTGATTGTTAGAATAAGCATATTTAACTAAAACCAAAATTTTCCATATTTTACATTTTTATAAACTTGAGTCCTAGTTAAACACCTCTTCCTTCTATTTAGTTCTATTCATTCAGTTCTATTTCTAAGTTTGGTGAATGAGTGACATCTGAAGATGTTGGATATCTTTCTCCAAACCTTGAATGGATTTGATAATTCATTTTCTCAAGACGATTTTCTCATGTTAGATTAAGCTTTAAATAATTTCAAAAAACTATATTCTATAAAAATTTCTACATATTCTCTTCCTTCAACCTCTTCTTCAAGTTATTCTACTTCCATTATTTCTTCTCATAATAATTATAATAATCTAATGAATTTTTTTTTTTATATTTCAACACTTCACAAGTGCCTGAGAAATAAAAAATCAATGTCTATCAAGTGTAAGAAACACCTCTAACCCAAAAACTCATAACAATTATTAGTGATGTTCCAAATAAATTGTGACCTCTAGGTTATTACGTTTATATTATTAAATGTATAACTTCTAACATTCCTATGAGTAATGATTATATTCAGTAGCTCACACATAAAACAATCATAAAGACAAACAAAAAATTAATTTCCCAACATCTCTTCCTTCTCCTACACCTATTATCTCATATGCTCCTACACCCCTTTCTAAATCTCCAGGAGAGTATGATATTATTGAGCAACTTGAGTTACTCTTTGTAAGACCTCCCTCTGAGTTCTTCTACAAACTTCTCATGTATATCATTGTATGATTCTAGAGGCTCTAAAAGAGATCCTTGTGCCATATTATGCTATGCTAAATGTTGTAAATTCTTTAATAGAATGTATTCATTATGATGCCATAGATATTTATATTCCATCAACATGAACTCCCTCTTTTTGAAGTAGAAAGTCAATATGATCCTCTATTACTCATTGTTGGTGTTAATAATGTGGGTATCAAACATACCCTCATGAACCTAGATAAGGTCTGAATGTTTATGATGTTGATTTTTTATATCATATCCGCATAGATCCTTCACATATTTCTCCTAAGAATCTCTCTATTCATGACTTTGATAATGTTTTGATTATAAGGGAAAAACAGGTTTTGAAGGGACCCGAAACCCTTTACAACATTAGGTACAAAATGCTGCTCAAAAGATACTACAATACACTATCAACAACAACCCAAAACCCAAAACCACAGAAGTTACAAAATGCTGCTCCAAAGATATACCACTAAATTATCAACAACAACCATCAACAAAAAAACAAAAAAAAACAAGAAAGAAACCAAAATCCAGCAACATAAAAACAAACAAAAAACAGACATGACACTACTTCATAATTCTTAAGGTGTTGGCCACCTCAAGTTCCTGGTTCCTATGGAGCTCAATCATGTCCAACAATTCCTTTTTCTCATCCTCAAAGGACTTCCTCCAGTCACCCAACCGTCTAGCATCAGGGCGTTTACCATCATCCTTTGAACCTTTTTTCCCTTTACCTTTAGCCACTTGCTCCTTCTCCATCAACTTAGAAAAATACAACTGGTCCTCTCTAAGCTCACTGATCTTGCGAAATAGGACCTCCAAAGAATCTGCACTATTCTTCACAAAAATATGATAGGCATGGAGCAATTTCTTGATATTCACGTTGGTATCCATTACTTTGGCTTCTAAATCAGCTAAGTGTTTCTCACAAAGGGACTTTCAATCAGTGAACAAACACTCAAGATTAACAATTCTATCAATCAAAATATTTGAGGTCATTCCTTTCAGAATATTATGCAAATTCTCCTTTAAACCCCTTATTTTGATGTTGACCCTATTGAATTCTTGTAGTCCATTTTTCCAATTTGAAAGTGCCAATGGCCCCCGCCCTCACCATGTCGAGAAGCTCAAACATTGAGGTGGTGTCATCATTAAGATAGGAGAAGTCCTCCGACAAGGGATTAACCTTTAGAGGCTCAAGCTTCACTTGCTTCTTCTTAACACCCTCCTCCTCCTAAACCATTTTCTCACCCAAAGGTTCCACATTTGGAGAGTTTTAAATTGGGGAATCATCAATTTCCACTGCCTTCTCCTCCAGAGCCTTCTCCTTGTAGAGCTCTATGGTATCCTTTACCATATCTTTTGAGGCCTGGTTCTTCATCTTGGCAATGCGCTTAGAAGCCCTTCTAGGATTTTCCTTGTCCTCTGTTGCCACCACATTCTCCTGAAACCCCTCCTCCTTACCTCCAACCTCAATATCAACTTGACCAATGTTCACATCTTCGTCCTTGGGCCTGGAGTCCCCAGAACCCACCACTTGACACAATTATATTTCCCATTGAGCTAGTACCCATTACTTTATGTACCTTGGCATATGTTATGCAAGGTTCCTTATCATATAATCTTTTTATATGTTGACCATAGATACATGCCATGGGTGAAATCCCGTTTACCTTACACCAGTCTATCAAATTATGTATAATAGCCAAACTCATACAATATGAGTTGACCTCAATCCCTTTTAGTATTGCCAAAAGGATGATATCAACCATTCATTAAGTTGTTCTCCTACTCTTCAAGATATAATTCATTATTAATTTTTAAAGCTTGTTATACCACCATTAACTCTTATTCTTGATGATGATACTAACTCAATTTCTTCACCTACTTCTAATGCATGTATTGGTGATGATTGGGATTCATTAGAATTTACACCATCCTTTACTAGAAAGTATATAGCAACCCAATTTACTTTGACATTCTAAAAATATTCTTCACAAGTACCAATTCTATAAAAGTAGATTATTTTTGCTTCTAATGATGATAATAATGATTATGTAGTCTAAAAAAATGAACACCCTTAAAAATTCACACTACATTGTGTCCTCACTTTAGTCCTCTAATATAGAACACTTAAATTACAAAATGTTAACATTTAAGTTTGATATTTTTAGTAATTTTATGACAATCCTAGTCTTCTAGATTTAAATTTTCTAGGATGGGAGCACTACGTACGGATGTTCACATGTTGTGCTCGTGTCATATGAAAATTTCATGGTTATAGTGATTGTTGGAATATTACCTTCTTGTTGATAATTCAAAAGTAAGGCTTCTAAATGTAGTTGGGTAGAACTTAAGTATTCTAGCTTGCCTCTTTTACAAGAAGGAAGTTGAATTTTGCACTCTAACATTGAAATCTACAACTCTTAAAATAAATTTACCATTTTTGTAACCAACAAGCTCTATCACACAATGCAGGTCATTTTATTGAGGATTTATGGTCACCACCTTTGTGATATTGCAAAGAACGATAAGGTTGAAGAAACAACATTCTTCCTAGGGTTTTAAGGAACTTCTAGGTGATTTTTTTACAATATTATTGTCCCTTTCTCATTATATTATCATTTTATGCTTTCATTTGAAGATTTCAAGTGTTAAACATAGTGTAATTGGTGTTTTCCATAACATAGTTAAATATATTTACATTTTGAAGTATTTGAATCTTTATCTTTTCAAATATTATGAAAATATTATTGTTGTGGAGGTCAAAAGACCAAAATGGAGGTTTGATTGAGGCAATGATGTAGGAGAATCTAGGGGTACCAAGCAATCTTGTATCCCCAAAAACATATTTAATTTTTGTCATTTTGATTTTTTTTTGTTTTGGTTTGTTGGTGACATCTTGCAGGCAACAATTTCAATTATTTTAAGATCTCAAATGTAAAAATATTTTGGGTGAATTTGAATTTAGTTCCAATTCAAATTGGAAGTGTTGGGAGGTGTGAATTAATGAAAATATTGAGAGTTACAAAATCCCACACCCAAGCATGAGGGAGCTATTATTGGGTGATGTAACTACATAATACATTAAAAAAAATGCATTAAATAATGATAAGAGTCACAAGTGCCAGAAAAAGAGGTAGTGGAGTGGGATTGTGGATAAGAAAAATGGGGAAAATGAATTGATTTTTGCAAGAAAAATTGAATGAGGGAGGTTACCCATGCCCAAGAAGGAATAATGAGCAATTTGGATGTTTGACTAGCATTTTGGGGGAGGAGGAGATTTTATGGGTCATGACTGTGAGAACCAATTTTAGTAAATTGGGAATAACTTTCTCATATAGTAATAAAATCAAGAATTTCAAAATGATCTAGAAAGTTGAGAAAGAGGTACACAAAACCCAAAAGGCATTTTAAAAGATTTATGATAATCAGGGAGAAATGATAGATAGAAAGTGATGGGCTTGTGGTTGAGTTTTGCATATTTGTTCTTAATCTTGCTTGTAGATGATTTTTGTAGCAGATGGAGCTTATATCGAAGATTAAATGTGTCTTTTCATGATTTTTACTAGTAATAAAGAAATTTGCAGTAGATTTAAAATATTCATTCATATATTTTTGTTAATGAATAGTTTGGGTTCCTTGCCTGTAGCTTGCTAGTAGCTTTGAAGACTAAATATACTTGCATAAATCTTGTTGTTGTCTACATGAGTTTTTGAATGTTATTTCAATGGATTTCTCTATGGTTTTAATTAAATGAATGTGCAAAAATTTGGAGTTTGAGAAGTTGGATTGATTAGGCTACAAGATTGGGTGGCTTGATAAGGTTCCCTAGTCTTGACTGCATCAAATGGTATCAGAGCAGGTTAATCTTGTTGGGTTGTGAGATGTGTTGAGTATGAGTTTGTTACAAGAGCTTGTTTTGGTGAAGAGTGAAGCAATGAAGCTGCAAGAGAGAGAGAGTTGTGAGAAGGAATGTTTGTTGTAGGTATGAAAGAGGGTCTATGACTACTATCCTCCAACAGAGATAAAGCTAGGTAGAAGGTGTAGAGTTCCTCCACTGAGAGAGGGTGGGTAGAGGAAGCATCTTCTAGAGTATTTATTGGGTAGACGATAGTTGTGTGAGTGAGATATTGTTGCAAGGAGTACTTGTAACTGCAAAGGGATTTGTGAGCCTTTAAAAAAGACTATGAAAAAGAAGACGAGATGGGTCATTGGAAGACCTGCGAGAATGTTATTTTGGGAAGAGTATTGGGAAATGTGAGAGAAAAGAAGCTCATTGAAAAGTCGAAGAAGATAGAAGTGAGATTAGATTCCCTTGAGGAAAGCTTGGGAATGAAGAAGCAAGTTATAGAAGAGGAAAATCAAAGTTTTGGCAAAGAGGAAAACAAAAAGAATTATGTAGAAGTGTAATGTTGCAGCCCTTTGATGGAAAGAGCATGGAGCGAAAGACATGTGGAAGCAACCCACACATTTATAGTTCTAAGAAAGGAAGAAAAGAAGAGAATAATTCAAAAATAATGGATAAAGAAAGAGGTAGCAGCAGATGTACATCTTGTTGAAGACATAAAAGAGAAGAAAAATAAAGTTGCATGCACAGGAAAAGAAGTTGTAGCTGCAAAAATAGAGGTATTATCTCCTTTTGAGTTTTGCAAAGAAATTATTAATGTTGATATGTATGTAGAAGAGGTAAAGGAAAGTGAAGGAGCAACAAAAAATAAAGAAGAAGATGACATGTTACTACAAATTACAACAGTTGAAAGGGAGTGGATAGCATTGACAACAGGTGAAGCAAGAGTTGCAATTGACAAAGAGGTAAAGTTTCAGTTTTCATAATTCTTTGATGATAAAAATGAAGTTGATTCATATGAAAATGACATGGTTAATATGAATGGAGATGAGACTACTGAAATTGATGATGCACTAATAGGGAAAGAGGAGAAAATAAGAGTATTTGATGATTTTGTGAAATTTAGTGATGTTGATGTCAAAGTTAATTTGTATTGTGATGAAATGATGAAAGAAAGTGAAATGGGAAAGATGGTTAGGGGAATCAATAATAGGTTACAAAATTAAAAAAAGCAAGGTATGATAGATTTTATTGACATGGAAGAATGGGAGAATGAAGGAAGACAAGGTAAGAAAGAAGTGCAAACAAGATTCTTTGATTTCTATGAATTTGTCAATGCTATGCAAGTGTTGAGAATGATGAAGTAGGGTTGAAATAACTTTGGTATAGTAAAGTGAATTTCATGAGGGGAAGAAAGAGAGTGACGATGAAGGAAGGAAGAGATAAAAAGTTTCATAGCAGTGTGAAGAAAAAGAAATAGGTAGATAAGGAGGAAAGATGGTTGAAGAACAAGCACCGAATCTTTAAATGTTCATGAGCTCCAACTCATGAAACATTTCTTCCTACCCCGGGTGTTTGATGCAGGAGTATCTAGTGGTACCAAGCAATCTTGCATCCCCAAAAAAAAATTAAATTTTGTCATTTTTATTTTTTTTTGGCTTGTTGGTGGCATCTTGTAGGCAACAATTTCAATTATTTTAAGATCTCCTCAAATGTAAAAATCTTCTGGGTGTTTGAATTTAATTCCAATTCAAATTGGAAGTGTTGGGAGGTGTGAATTAATGAAAATATTGAGAGTTACAAAATCCTACACCCAAACATGAGGGAGCTATTATTGGGTGATGTAACTACATAATACATTTTAAAAAATTGCATTGAAATAATGATAAGAGTTGCAGGTGCCAAAAAAAGAGAGTGGAGTGGGATTGTGGATAATAAAAATGGGGAAAATGAATTGATTTTTGCAGGAAAAATTGAATGAGGGAGGTTACCCATTCCCAAGAAGGAATAATGAGCAATTTGGATGTTTGACTGACATTTTGGGGGAGGAGGAGATTGTTTGGATCGTGATTGTGAGACCCAGTTTTAGTAATTTGGGCATAACTTTCTCATATGGTAATGAAATAAAGAATTTCAAAATGATCCGAAAAGATGAGAAAGAGGCGCACCAAACCCAGAAGGCGTTTTAAAAGATTCATGATAATCAGGGAGAAGTGATGGACAAAAAGTGACGGGTTTGTGGTGGAATTTTGCATATTTGTTCTTAATCTTGCATGTAGATGATTTTTGTAGCAGATGGAGCTTATATGGAGGATTAAATGTGTGTCTTTTCATGATTTTAACTGGTAATAAAGAAATTTGCAGTAGATTTAAGATATTCATTCATGGATTTTTGTTAATGAAGAGTTTGGGTTCCTTGCTAGTAGCTTGACAGTAGCTTTGAAGACTAAATATGAGATAGATGACTTGCATAAATCTTGTTGTTTTCTACATGAGTTTTTGAATGTTATTTTAGTGGATTTCTGTATGGTTTTAATTAAATTAATGTGTAAAAATTTAGAGTTTGAGAAGTTGGATTGATTAGGCTACAAGATTGGGTGGCTTGATAAGGTTCCCTAGTCTTGACTACATCAGGCAAGTTTGTCAAACAACCACCCAATTTTTTTTGTACAAGCCTATCTTGAAAGAGGAAGCATCATTTGGTGATATATTTCCTAATTCTCCCCTTTATCATTTTAGTTCTTAATTTTGAATATCTAAATAACTATTTCAATATATCATTTCTAACACTTTGAATATTCTAAACTTGTTATTTTTATTCTATAAATATGGGGGTTTATTCTAGAATTGATCATATTTTTTGTCGTGCATTTGAGTTGGATGATATTACAAAGTGAGGATGTTTGTATGACATGGTGGTTTTTAAGGAAAAGGCTTCTAGATAGCTACTAAAAGTTCCTTAGAATGGGTACTTTTCATTTCTATTGAAATAATTTTATAATTTATCTCTTACATAGAGGGATATTTTCACCAGTCTGTTATAGTTGAATATTTGATATTGTAATTCTTAAATTTTAGTTCAATTATAAAAAGTTGTGAAAAGGATAATCAAAATAATTTTAAAGCTATTGATTTTAATAATGTAATAAGTGAATTTATTCTCAAAAAAATTTAGTTTTTCTTTGCAAGAATAAAATTCCCATTTATCACAAGTACACTTCTCAAATTGACTATACCACTAATGGCAATCCTCCCCCTTTTGAGGAGATGTAGTCATGTTATGTATTAGGATTTAATATTAATTGTGAAAAAAGATACAACAATAGTGATTTTGGTCATGAGGGGCAACATATCAAGACCCCTTTAGAGCCAAATCCATATCTCTAATACAAGTCTTGGATATCACCCTTCTAGATCTAAAATAAAACCTTCATTGAATTTAAATATGATTTCTTTGGATTCTCTTTCACTTCTCTTGTACATCATAAACTTGTTATGAATATTTTAGATTCATCTATTCCCCTTTAAATTCTTTTTCTACAAAATAATCTCTAGTAGATTTTCTTGAGGTATACTATAATTTACCTTCCTATCATCATGATCATTGATTCTCTCATTGTTTAAATACCCAAGCATACTTTGGGGAATCCATAACTTTTTCCAATGAATCAAATTCACTTTCTAATGCTAATAAAGATTTTCAAATCCTCGATCCTTCACACTTTAGTACACTTATTGTTGGAGATATTATTGATGTCCCTATAGATCCTTCTTCTAAAGACAAAAATATTTAGAATAGAAAATATCTCTCTTGTGAAGAACATGCATCACATACAAATCTCTTACATTCATTTCTAGATATTTTTACATGATCATATGAGGATATTCCTTGTATTGACCCTTCCATAATGGTCCATAACATTGTGCTATATCTTGATGCCCAACCAATTAAACAAAAAAATTAAAAGATGCATCCTAAGGTTGCTTTAATGGTGAAGAATTAGAAAATATTTAAAAGTTGATTCTATCCATCCTATTAAATATTCACCTTGGCTATCGAATATTATTTCCATTGTAAAACTCGATGGTCATATTCACATATGTATTGATTTTAAAGATTTAAATAAATCTTTCATTAAAAAATATTTTCATCTTCCTAATATCAATATGATTATTGAATCAACAACATACCATGTGTTACTCTCTTTTTAGGATGGATTCTTTGGTTACAATCATATCCTTATTAATCTGATGATCAATTCAAAAATATCTTCCACCACACCTTTAGTTAGCCTTTGCTATGTAGTCATGTTGTTTGGTTTAAATATCTTTATGCAACTTACCAACAAGCTACGACTCTTATTTTTTATGACCTTATTCAAAAAATTCTTGAGGATTATGTTGATGATATATTGGAAAAGTCTATCACTCGATAAGATCATGTTCATAATCTTTATTTTATCTTTGAATGACTTTGACTCTAAGAAATGAGACTTGTAATATGGGAAATTTCTACCAGTATAGATCTAGTGACAACCACAACACTATCTAAGCTAGAAATCCAATCTAAACAAGAGAAAACAATCAAAATAAAGGAGTAAAATCAAAGAAAAAATAATGCACTCCCCATATTAAAGTTGAATCACTTCTCTTGTCTCTCCTCAAGCTACCTTTGCAAGTTTTCCCTTAGATCATGAAGTATGTATGCAAATACCTGCAAACAATAAACATGAAAGTCGAAGATAAGTGGTTGTTAAATAAAAAATGGAGGAAGGATTCTTTTATAGACAACCCTTCGAATGGGCGGTCAAGATTAAGCTTCTAGAAATATTCCAAGATTGATGGTTGAGAAGACATGCAACACAAAAGAGTGGAGGTTACGAAATGAACGGTCAAGATTAGAAAGAGCCCAAAGACGATCGACAACTAATACTCGAAAATGAGATAGTGGAGGGATAATGGAGAAATTAAAAATTAAAATCATTTAATTCATGAGAAGGAATCTTTGACCAAGTGGAGGCATAAAAAATCTATTTAAATTATTTATTTTAGGAAAAGGCAAGTGGGCATTTAATTAAAATGATTTATGTGACCATTTTAATTAAATAGGAGAAAATAGAGAAATGGCATTAAATAATTAATTTGGATTAATTATTTAATGGGGAAGAAATGTCAAGAGATAGTTAAATAATTTAAAATTTATTTGACTATAGAAGAATTAAAAGATTAATGAATAGACAAACAATTAATAATAATTATTTGACTATAGACGAATAGTGAAAGGTAAATAATTAAATAAATAATAATTTATTTAATTATTGAAGAAAAAAGAGATTAGTGACACAATTAAATTTATTTAATTGATCATAGTAGAATAAAGGTTAAGAGGTGAATTAATTAAATAAATAAAACTATTTAATTAATAGAGGAACATGATCAAAGATACTTAAATAATTAAAATTATTTAATTATGTGGAGAAGACCAAGAAAAATGACGCTCATAGACCAAGAAATTTTTCCACTCTTTGACATAATACAGTTTATTGCATTGTGTCAAAGAATTTTAGTCAAAATATGCCCTGATGAAAGTAGGGTAGACGTGTGCCCCCTCGGGAGAATTTTGAAAATTTTCAAAAAAATTTAAAAAATTTACAAAATTGTCTCAATAAGATAATTTGATAGTCAGGAGTTCAATGGTGCAAACGAAAATGAATTTAAAGGTCATGAAGGGGGGAAAATTTAGGTTCAAAGTGGTCCAAGATTGCACCCAGTACACATGCCAAGTGCAAACCCTAATTTTTAGGCTATAAATAGGAGCTTGATTAAAAAAATAAGTAATTTTTGCATTCCAAATTTAGAAATCTTAGGAGCTTTGGGTGAGAAAAGTTGAGGAGATGTCGCCAATTCCAGATGCTACACATAGAGGCTACTGCATCCGCACATTTCACCATCCTGAGGGAGTTCTCGCCCCGGTAAGTACTCGAAACCCACTTTGTAATTTTTTTGATTTTCATGCATTTTAGCTAAGAAAGAATTTAGCAGGCAATTGCGTCACACAACGTGTGACACAATTGCATGTGTGAGTGACATAGGCGAAGCAATTTTCTACAATCACCTTGTCAAGATGCAAGTGCATAGGTCTAGGGTAGGGACGGTTGCATTGTGACACATTTGAAGGGTGCACCACAACTAATTTTATGAGTCGCACACGTGGCCAAAAATGACACAATCGAAATTTTATGACGCAAATGTGGTTGGAAATGATGCATGTTCAAATAAATGACACAATTGCAGTTGTGAGCCACTAGGAATTTAGGCAACACAATTAACTGATGAAAAAGTTGCCCCAGTTTAGGATAGAATGACTTGTTCAACTTAGGTCCAATAGGTCAAATGAATACTTTAGATTGATGCAATGACTTTTGTTATGGTTTTAGGTTTTACTACCTCTTATTTACACTTGGGAGTCATGACCAAAGACATTTTGACTACGAGATCAACTGGATGAGGTTGAGAGGTGGGATCTACTAGATCTAGGATTATTCTATGTGACCTATATGCCCATTATCAGGGAAAATAGGGGTATGTTGATTGTGCTGGCAGAGCGGTGACACTCTGAGACTTGTAGTTTCCATTTGCTAACTAGGGAGGCCATTGTTACCCTAGAGGATGTTTATAGGATTTTGCGGTTGTCAATTCGTGGAGAGCGGGTACAATATGACCCCATTCAAGGATTGCAGGCCATTTATGACTACTATGATTGTGATGAAGATTCAAAGCTTGGCATTCAAGGTTATGAGATCAGGTGGGAGACCCTGGTGGAGAGATATGAAAAGTTTGATTGAATTCTATGTACATTCATTGCCAGTGTGATGATTCCAGATCATAGGGGTCATGGTTTCCCAGTAGGTTGGGGAAAGGTGCTAGCAGGTATGGTCTAGGATGAGACAGTATATGCATGGGAACCATGTCTATTGGGTATGTTATACTTCCAGCTCCATGATAGTGCATACAGAGGGGGACATAGCATGAGTTGTGGGGTTGCATTGCTGATGATATGGGCATGGGAGCATATAGTAGTCTTTTGACCGCCAGTGGCACGATAGTTGGGAGCTGGTGCTCCATATGTATATTGTATCAGGGTTCGATCACACAGACACATGTAGGAGATACTAGATATTTGAGACATGATATCGATACATTGGTGAGCTTTGTCTGGAGACCTTTTAGAGATTATGATCTATGGGTGGGTGAGGATGAGCATCTGCCATGGTGCCAACAACCCAGGTATCTGATAGGTACAGTGGGGATGGATGGGAGGTGATGCAAATGAAGACATGACACCAGAGTATGATTCTTGGTGGTTGGTTCATTGGACCAATCCATATACTAATCCAGAGTAGCTAGCATCAGTAGAACATAGAGGTAGGGGCCTGAGAGGCCGAAAAGGAGATAAGGGATAGAGGGGTGGAGGGAAAAGAGACAAAGGACAAGGAGACAAAGGAGGGGGAGATGGAGGAGATGGAGATGAAGGAGATGGTTGGGGAGGTCAAGGAGGGGAATAACACCAAAGGAGGAGGGATGGAGGACGACAGGTAGTGAGACATTTATCACCGATCCGGGAGGAGGATGAGGAGGACCAGCTAGAGGTTAGGGTGGTAGTGGAGATGGCGGTGGAGGAGGGAGAGAAACATGCAAAGATGCCAACTCTAGAGGTGGGACACTAGGAGGTAGAGATGATGGAGGTTGAGGATCATGCAGAGGAGAGGCGAGAGGAGCATGCAGATGATCCAGTGATAGGAGAGGCAGAGAGAGTCCTCCAAGAGAGATTGCTTTTGAAGTGGATGTCGAGGAGGGGTTGGAGGAGGTCAGAGCAGATGAGGGTACAGTAGATCAAAGGATAACAACCCTACAGGATTAGGTACAGGCCCTAGAGGCAAAGGTGAGGACCCTTATGACAAAGAGAGATGGCCTAAAGGCTGAGAGGGACACCCTCCAGATAGAGAGGGACCTAGCGGTCATCAGCTAGTAGCAGACTGAATAGAGGATAATAGATTTTACAACGAGATATAGTGGGTCAATGGTAGAGGTTGCATGAGAGTATGCTAGGGCTAGCAGGGGGATGCAGTATTACAAGGATCTATATGAGAGGATAGTACTGCCAGAGAGGAGAGAGCTGAGCTTCTCACAAATTTTAGGTCGATCCCATAGTGACTCACAACCAAAATTCCCATAGAAGATCACAGAGTGGAGAGACATCAGCCCCTAGACGGTCCACTCCATATGATAGGCCATCCACATTAGAGCACAGGTCTCCAGGGTCACCTCAACAGGAGGAAAGGTAGGCATCAAAGGCAGGGGATCAGTGTAGCTCAGGCTAGGGAATTTTTTGGACATTATGTATTGGGACACAATATTTTGATCATTGAGCCTGTGAGCTCCATTTTGTTAGACATGAGACATCTTGACATTGTATTATGACACATTTTGAGCGATATATGATATGATTTTTGGCGGTGATTTATGATATGCAGTCCTATATGATTATGCTTTTTGTTTATGGTTATGTGATGCTATGGATGTTCATGTTTTATGATATGTATGCATTCTATATGATCATGTGATGGTTTAATATGATGGATGATTATGTTATGGATGTTCATGCCATTATGATATGTATGGATTATAAATGCAGTATGGATGACTTACTTTTTATGATGTGATATGATATGAAAATGTGATTAATGTTGATGCAGTGTATATGAAATGTGATACAATGTATATATGGAATGTGATAAATGGAAAATGAACTATGATCATAATGTAAAATGCAATGTCATAATTGGTTATGTGATGAAATGATAATGTGGTATGAACGCACTCTATGTTTTTTTAATTTTCTCATGCAAATTTGTGTGGCTTATTATGATGATGATCTTATGATGGTGATGTTTTCTATAATGCTTCCTAACATGATCTTGTATCCAGGATTTTTTTTTTTGTCACAAGACTTTGTCAAGATGTAGACAGAAGAAATGTTAGCATGAAGAATGGGAAAGGAAGGTGTGAAGTTAGACGAGAAATGACAAAGGACAAACTTTCATGCTTTTATATTTGTCATCATCGGGCATAAAAAAATGTCACAAATGGAGCACAAACACCATGGTATGACATAGAACAAGGTGTGTAAGGTGAGGTCATTTGTGAGAGACATTGCCAAAAGACAAGGAATTCCGTGACTCATACTAAGGACCCAATGAAGTGATCGAGAAGGACATGACTAGTAAGGAAGACAAACTTTGATGCCCTTTAGTCGAAGAAGATGATCAAATCAAACCATGCACACACAAACAATGGTATCAAAACAAGGAGCAGGACCATTTGTGACATATCAAGGTGTGTAAGGAATCCGTGACTCATACTGGACCCAATTATCCCAATCTTTTTTCCAGAACAAACCATAGACAACAAGCAAAGAAAAGATATCATGATCCATCATCGCCCCTCTAAATCCATGATAGGACATCCTCGAGGTAGCTAGTAACATGATTCAAAAAACAATCAAAAGGGTAAGACAAACTTAGACCAACAAAGTGTTTTCCAGAGAGAATGTTTACCGATAGAATTGATAAGATTGACTGATTAGGTTGATTAGGTTGACTAAGAAGACTGAGATGATCAAATGATTGATTGCTTGACTGAAGTTGATTGATGGGTTGACAATGGGTGATTAATTGATTTGATTAATCACGCCAAGTGTTAGGAAAGACATATCCTAAATAAGGAAAGGTTAATTGACCAAGAGGACAAGATTGATTGACCAAGTGATGAACTTGAACTGATTTGATAAAGTTTGATTGATTTGATTGATCGATGTGATCATGCCTAATTTTAGGAAAGACATATCATGTTGAAGGCGAAGGACACATCTGATAAAGTTGACCAATTGACCATTTGGATAAACACCTAGCTACAAGAGAGACATATTCTGCTTAAGGTGAATGACAAGATTGACCGAAGACAATGTCTAATCTTAGGAAGGGCACATCCTGATAAAAGACAAGTGATAAGACTGAATGAGACAAATGACATAATACCCCATTCTGATATAAGACCAATGATTCAATAGTGAATGATGATAAGGTAATTGATTGACTGAAGATTAAAGATTTGTTGGATACGTTTGGTTGTTAAATCATGATTTGGTTTTAATAATGATTGCTTGAGGACAAAGAACATAATCAGACTCAAAAAACCCTAAAGGACTGACCTAGGGCTTTGGGGGCTCATTGATTTATGGCCTTGCCTACGTTATACATGTAGAGATCTCGTAGTTTGACATGACATAAACCAAAATTGATATGGCATGAAAAAATCCTAAGGATAGACCTAATGTCTTAGGGGCCCATTGAAGATGAGCCTTGCCTACGTAGCAAATGCGCAAAGACAACGTAGTTCGACCCTACTAACACAAATTGACTAAAACTTAGTCTGACTCTGTTTTTGGAAGTTTTGAAGTTTTCTGATGTTTTATGATTTTTTTTGGGATTTTTGATGATTTTATGATTTTTTGGGATTTTTTTGGATTTTGATGGTTTCATGATTTTTTTGGATTTTTGATGGTTTTATGATTTTTTTGGATTTTTGATGGTTTTATGATTTTTTTGGATTTTTGATGGTTTTATGAAAGTTGATACCATATGTATGATCCCCTGAAGGCACAAATCCATGGATTTCCCCTAGTCAGGTGTAGGACCAACTTATTATGTGTGGGGGGAATTAGTGGATGAATGCCAAGAATGGTCATGAAAGTGAAGGATACTAAATGTCAGTGGTTCCCAAGCCATGGAAAGGATGATGAAGCTTTATTATGGATGATATGGGCAAACGAATGAGTGAGGGATTGAAGACCAGGTAGAGTGATTGTAGATGGAGGAGCATAGACTGACTACACATGGTGCCTGTTTTCTAGGTTTTTTTACCATGGTACTTATCCAAATCGCCACCGAAGTGGTTTTCACTTTTGGACAAATTATTTCTCTTTACTATTTTTTTTTAATTTTTTGACTTTTTGAAGGGATACTCTGAGAATTAAGTGTTTTACTTGTGGAGGTGCATGCTATTGATGGGTTCAAATAATGGTTTTCCCTTAGGAGTAGAGAGTTGATAAGCACTGGACCCATATGCTACTGTGATGATATAAGGGCCCAACCAATTAGGTTCAAACTTTCTGGGCTTTTGTCAATCTATCTAATTCTTCAAATTTTCTTTTAGGACTAAGTCACCAATGCCAAAGCTTCTAGGTTAGACCTTCTTGTTGTAGCTATGTCGAAGGTGGTTCTGATATGCTTGAAAATGTGTCAAGGCATTCTATCTCTTTTCATCCACCAACTAGCTCATGTAGATGGGATACACGATATTCTTCTTGGTCAATCAATCCTTGCATAGATACTCTTAGGGATGGTAACTCGACCTTGATAGGAAGTATGGCCTCATATCCAAAGACAAGGGAATATGGAGTGGCTCCTATAGGGGTGCAAACACTTGTATGGTAGGCCCATAAAGCAGGATTGAGTTGGAGGTGCCAGTCGAGACCAGTGTCATCAAAAGTCTTCTTTAAGATCCTAAGGATAGTCTTATTAGATGCCTCGACTTGACCATTTCCCTAGGGGTAATACGGGGTAGAAAAATGGTGTTGGATATGAAATTTTTCACAAAGGTCGCAGACATCTTGTTTTTTAAAAGGGAAACCATTGTTTGTAATAATGGACCGTGGAATACCATAGCGGCATATAATGTAATTCAGGATGAATTTGGATATCTTCTTTCCAGTAATGTAGGTCATCAATATGGCTTTGATCCAGTTGGTAAATTATTCTATAGCAACAAGGATAAAATTATGTCCATTTGTAGAAGTGGGATGGATCTTTCCTACGAAGTTGAGTCCCCATTGAGAGAATGGCCATGGTGATGTGAGCGGCTACAATTCCTGACCTGGTGCATGTATTAGATCTCCATGAATTTTACACTGGTGACATCTCTTCATGGAGTGATAGGCATCATGTTCCATTGTAGGCCAATAATATCCCATCCTCATAAGCTTTTTAGCTAAGGTAGGACCAACAAAGTGAGCTTCACATATAACATGATGAACCTCTTGCAAGGCTACTTGTGCTTCATTTGAGTTGAGACATCAGAGGAGGGTGCTATCTAGACTGTGGCGATAAAGGGCATCTCCAATGATGGCATATTTATCTAGGCTTGTCAGATAAAGGTTTTGTGTTGGTTAGAAGACAAGTCGAGAGGGAGAGTCTAGTCATGCAAATAATTGTAGATGTCTTTGTACCAGGGAGATTCGAGACCGACAAGTTCACACACAAGTGCAGTTTCGAGGACATCGAACACAGGGACCAACAATTGTTCTACCAAGAACTCATATTATGATGCATTGTTAGGAATGTCCAAGAGAGATCCAATTATTTCCATTGCATATGTTGCCTTGTTCTAGATTCTTGGTATCTACTCAAAGGTAATAGCTTCAAAGTACATTCTGAAACTATCAACCATGTGCTTATAGGGCATCAATTTCTCATCCTTGGTATCATAATCATCATGGAATTACTTGATCATTAACTGGGAATCACCGTAAACTTGAAGATTCTTCATTTTCTATTTTATTGCCATTCAGATTCCTGTTAGTAGTGCCTCATACTTAGCTATGTTATTAGTGCACAAAAATTCTATTCGAAATGATCTAGGAATGGAATCCCCTTGAGGTGTGATGAATAAAATACCAGATCCTGAACCATGACTTGTGTAGGACCCATCAAAGTATAGTTTCCATGTTGTCGGTGTTTCTATGGAAAATATTGATTCATCTGGAAAGTCGAATATTAATGGATGGTCTGCCTTCACTGGTGCATCTGCGAGTTGATCAGCTATCACCTATCCTTTTATTGCTTTTCAGTCAACATATTCAATGTCATATTCACTTAAGATCATAACCCACTTAGCTAATCTTCCTGTCAGATTTGCTTTACTGAGAAGATACTTTAGAGGATCAATTTTGGCTATCAAGTTTGTCTTGTGGCTCAACATGTAATTTCTCAATTTCTAGGCTATAAATAAAATTGTTAGACATGCTCGTTTAGTAGGGCTATAGTTTAACTCATATCCAACCAAAGTGCAATTGATCTAGTAGATTGCTCATTCTTTTCCATCATTGTTATTTTGTGCTAATAATTCCCCCAGTGTTGATGTAGTTGTTACATACAATATCAAATGTCTACCATCAATCGGAGGCATAAGAACTGGTGGAATCAATAGATAATTCTTGATTTGATCAAATGCTTCTTGACATTTTTTTGTCCAAATGAAGGGAATTCCTTTTTATAACAAGTGTTGAAATAGGTGAATCTTATTTGCTAGTTGAGCAATGAATCTACAGATTGATTGTAGTCTTCCTTGTAAAGTCCTTAACTGACTGATGTTTGTTGGTGGTGGCATGTCGAAGATAGATTTTAGTTTTGCAGGATCAACCTCTATTCCTCTGCAGGAGATAATGTATCCTAAAATTTTGCCTGATTGGACCTCGAAAACACATTTCTTTGGATTTAACCTGAGTTTGTACTTTTCAAGTCATGTGAAAATCTTATCCAAGACTGCTAGGTGACCACTCCTTTTTAGATATTTTGAGAGAAGGTAATCAACATAATCTTCCATAAGTATGTGCATATAATCATGAAAAATGGTAGTCATGGCTCTCTGATATGTAGCTCTAGAATTTTTAAGTCCAAATGGCATAACGTTCCAACAAAAAATTCCCCAGGCACATGTGAAGGTTGTCTTTGGTTGATCTTCAGGAGCAATTCTTATTTGGTTATAGCTTGAGAATCTATCCATAAGTGATAGCATTTCATATCCAGCAATAAGGTCCACTATGATGTTAATATTTGGTAGGGGGAAATCATCTTTGGGGAAAGCCTTATTAAGATCTCTAAAATTCGTGCATACTTTGATTTGCCCATTTGGTTTTGTGACAGGAACAAGATTTGATATCCAATCAGCATAATCAGTAGAGCGTATGAATCCAACATCCAATAGTTTCTTTAGTTCCACCTTGACTAGGAGTGCAATATGTGGGTGCATTTTCCTTAGCTTCTGTTTATACAATTTGGCATTTGGTAATAGTGGTAGGTGATGTAAAACAAGCTTGGGGTCCAATCGAAGCATATCAACATATGACCATGCAAAATTAACTTGTTTTTCTAAAAAGAATGCTATAAACTCAGGCTTTTCCTTGGTGGTCAAAGATGCTACTAGCTGTATGATTCTAGAGTTTTCTTGTGTCCCAATGTTCACTTCTTTTGTTTCTTCTATAAGCAATGACAATCTCTCTTGTTCTATAGGGAGACTTTCCAGTCCTCCATCCTCAAGCACTTCAAAAATGTTTTTACCTTAAGCTGTGTCCTTTATTTTTACTTTTTCATAGTCAGTAGGCGCCTTTCGATTGTCACTTGAAGACCTATTCTTTTTATTTTTACTTTTTTCATCTTCATTTTTGCAACTAGAGGAAAGGACGACCTCACCAAAGTATGTTGCACTATCGAGCTCTATGACAAAGCAAACCTTATGATCCCCACTCGATATTCCTTCATTAAGTCCCATGAACTTAGCAATTGCTTCATCCTTCTCGAACATGTCTAAACTCTATGGTTCTTGTTGGTCCCAATCTATTAATTGCGGGTAAACGAGGGGCAAGCCATCATCGGTATTCTCAAGGGTCATGGTGTAGGTAAATAGGGTAAACACAAAGGTAGAGTCATCAAGTTCCTAGAAGGTAGAATCATCGATTTCCCAAAAGTGTTTGATCCAAGCTTCCCTTTTTAAGGGGACTTTTTGGTGGGGACTTGATGGGGGACCAATTTTAAACATGCGACTGAATCTTTCCTCAAAGGTAAGCTCATCAGGTTCTCTAAATGTTTCCTCAAGGTTATAATTACTGATGGATCTATTGGATTTCAAATCCCATTCCCATTCATTGGAGTCAGAGTCGGTATAATAGTCCTCAAATGTCTCGATTACATTTGAAGCATTAAGAGTCTCACTCAAGGGTAACCCAGTATCCCAAATAGTCACTTTTACTGGTACAAACCCTAACCCTTGATACTTTAGTAATTTAGGAGGTTGTAAGGGTTCCAAAATTCCTTTTTTATTTAGACCAAGGCTGCTATGTCCATCGTATCCTTGTTTCTTCATTAAGAGGAACCCTTTTGGATACTAGTCGACTGGTAACTACTTAGGTTCGATGTCCTCCTCTTCTTTATACAACCATGTGTAAATGTGGTCATCCAAAGATTATTTAGCTAGCTCCCCCCATTTAGTGAAGATAGTAGGGGAATTTGGGATGATAACTTTAGGCTATATGGGATGTGGTTTGTTGTAAGACTTTGGTGATTTAGGTAGATTTTCAATGCAAAAGATACTTTTCATGTTGTATTCTATGCATCCTTTGTCTTGAATCTAGATTTTGGGTTTGGAAGGTGGGGTGAATGGAGCGGATGATTTGATGAGGTTAGATGGATCAATGTAACAGGATGAGGTGGAAGATGAGGCCTCTCAATTTATAGGAACTTGTTGCTCAACAGTTCCTTTATGGTTTGTACAATATTGAAAGGGATCAGGATCGCCAGGAATAGTAACTTCGGTGCCAATATATGGAAACTTGAGGCATTGGTGGTATGTGGATGGTATATCCCTCATAGTGTGAATCCAAGGGTGGCTAGGAGAAGGTTGTAGTCTAAATCTAGATCCAAGACATGAAATGTTGTGTTCTGTATACTCGGGCCAACTCTTATGGGAAGTGAAATAACTCCTTTAGATGAGTGTTCAGTGTCATCATAAGCCTTGATAACAATTTTCTTACTTTGATCTATGCAATTCTTAGAGTATCCCAATACTTTTACCAATTTAAAGGAGAAAATGTTCAGACCTACTCCACTGTCTACTAGGACTCATTTGATCTTATGTTTATTAACACAAACTTCAAGGTGTAGGGAATCGTTATGATGTATCTTTTTTGTGGAAAAGTCTTATTTAGAAAAGGTGGCATGATGTGGCATAGCTAGGTATCCAACCATGGCTTGAAATTCATTGAAATCTAGATTGGCGAGTATGGATGCTAATTCTTGCAAGGCTTTATCAAGGATAGCTATGTGTTGAGGGGATATGCAGAGGAGTTCCAAGAATGAAATCTATGTGGGAGTCTTCCCTAGCTGGTCTAGGAGATTGTATTGGCTTTTTGGTTGTGGATTGGAAGGAGATACTGAAAGAGTTTTCTTGGCTTTGCGAGTAGTGACAACACATTCTGAACTTTTCTTTTTTATGGTAATGGTGGCAACATGATCATCAAAGGGTCTTATGTTAAGGATAATAGTGCTATAATCATGTTTGACATTGGTATAATTGGCACTATTGTTATTCCCTGAACTGGAGGCTTTCCCTTTGTCATGATATTGCAAGGGAGTTTTAAATATGGTATGATCAACATTTGTCTTGCCTTTTGATTTGTCTATTGAAATGATTCCCTGTTCAATGAGGTCTTGAATGAAATTTTTGAGTGTCCAACATCTAGATGTTTTATGTCCTTTTCAGTGGTGATATTCACAATATTCATCTTCTTTCCATCAATCGGGTTTGATCAATGAGGGTTCATAATTTTTGATGTTTGGTAGTTGGATGATGTTGGATTGCAAGAGTGTTTTTTGGACTGATTCAATGGGTTCACCCAATTGGGTATATGTTCTCTTAGCATGGGGAGGACCTCTACATTGTTGGTTATTTTGGACTATGTTCAATATTTGACTTTGACCTTGTGTTTGGGTATTTGATGTTTTTGACATGTTTGATGAGGAAGGACCTTTAAGATGATTGGTAGGACCTTTTTTTATCACTTTAGCATCGACAAGTCCATCATTAGTGACATTCTTGTTTAGAGACCAATATTTTCTTTTGTCATTATTTGGCTTTGGAGTCTCTTTGTGTACTTTGACTAGTCCTTTTGCGACAAGACCTTTTTCAATAAGGACACCTTTCTCAAGGATTTCATCAAAAGTTGTGCAACATTGGATTTGAAGACCACTCATCATTTCTTCATTGAGGTTTTCCACAAACATGGTGACTAGTTGTTTCTCAGGAATGTGACAAGGGAACTTGCTAGCTAGACTTTTCCATCTTTGGTAAAATGAGGTAAGTGACTCCCCTTCTTCTTGTTTGGTTGTACATAACATTGTGAGGGTCATGTAAATTTCAATGTTAAAGGAAAAGTGATTAATGAATTTATTAGCCAACTCACCCCATGTTCTAATCCCTGGAGGACGATGTGCAAACCAATCTAGGGCTGATCTCGTGAGAATTCGTGGAAATAGTCTCATCAAATAGGTAGGATCATGTGTGATTTCCATACATGCTGTATTAAATTCTCATATGTGTTCCACTAGATCCCCTTTCCCTTTGTACTTGGGTAAACTTGGTGTTGTGAAATGAGGGGGAAAGGGCAACATGCGGAGATTTTTTTCAAATGGATAGGGGCACAATTCCTCCATGGAATAATTTTTCTTATTGGTCCCCAATTGCATGTTTGTCATTTTTTGTTGGATGGCTTGTATTTTTGCATCAAGGTATCAATAAGGGATGGTGTTGTGTTGGTTTGATTTGGTGTTATGACATTGGTGTTGAGGTCATATGTTGGATTTGAATTTGAATTAGCGTTTTGTGGCATAGGACCTTGGCTACCTTGTTGATATTGATGTGTAAATGTGGCATTTGTGTTGGTTTGATTTGGAGGGAAATTTGCATTTAGATTGGTCCCAAAGGTCATGTTTGTATTTGGTATGGCATTTTGAAATTGTGGTGTAGGTCCTTGATTTGTTCCTTGGATTTGAAGGGTTGGTCCTTGATTTGTGTGTTGGAAAGATGGTGTAGGTACTTGATTGATATTTGAAAATGTAGGTCCTCGATTGGTATTTGAGAATGGTAGGGTAGGTCCTTGATTGGTGTTTGAGAATGTAGGTCCTTGTAGTGTAGGAGTGGGACCTTGGTGTTTTGATTTGGTATTCTTCATGTGACAATGAAAATTCTCCTAGATTTGTTTGGTTGATTTTGATTTGATGAGGGTGTGCTTTGGAATTGGAATGAGGGACCTTGATTCATGTTTTGAAGTAAAGGTGTGGGACCTTGGTTTGTATTTTGAAAAAGAGGATTTGTGAAGGTCTTGCCCATGGAATTTGATGTGCTACCAAATGTAAAATTATTTCCTTGTGTTGTCACATGGGTCACCTTGTTTCCAAATGTGAAGATACTATGGATATGTGTGGCAGTGGTTTCCATGTGTGTTGTTGTCCCAAGTGGTATAGTTGACATTTTTTGTGAAGATGGCATCCCTAATGTAAATGGATTTTTAGTATCTCCTTCCACAATTGTGGAGACATCAAAGCCTTGAGGGAGTTTAGCACCCTTTTTGGCTAGTGCATAGAAGAATCTATGAGGATCAACACTAATGAGCTCTTCAACCATGTGTAAAATCCTTGGATCTTGGTAAGCTCTTTCAATCTCTTTGGGAGTCATTTTTCTGTTGAATTTGTCTAGACTTAGATTGTCCAATGTGTTGGTTGGGTCTCTTTGTGGTGTTTCTCTTTGTGGGGTAGATTGATTTGAGTTTGATCTAAAGTCGGTGTCATGATGTGGACTAGAAAAGGGGTCATTTGAGGAATCCATTTCCTTTCTTTTAGTTCGTGACCTTGTTTAAACCATGTAAAACTTGCAAGTTGGAAGGTAAGGCAAGGTGATAATGAAGCTAAACTATGTTTTTGGGATTATTTGAATATAAGGATGCAAGGTGATCATGCAAGGATGATGACTAAAGGATGAAGCTAAATGAAGCTAAATGAAACTAATGAATGCTAAAGGATACCAAAGGTGGATCAAATAATGATCAAGGATAATGATAAGGTGACTAAATGATGCTAAGTTAATGATCAAAGGTAGTGGTGTAACTAAGGTTAAGATGAAATTAAGCTATGTTTTTGTGTTTTTGGGATTTAAGGATGCAAAATGCAAAAGGATGGTATGGTGTGAAGCTAAATGCGACTAGCAAGATGATTCTAAGGATATGAACCTTAAGATTTAAGCAAAAGGATGATAATCAAGTTGTTCTAGGTCCAAGATAACTAACTCAAATGTCATTAATCTTTGTGATGACCAAGATAATGGTTTTGACAAGGTGAGTCTAAACCAGGACACAAGTTTGAGACTCAAGTGTTGATCAAGATGACAATGACAAAGGTTGATAAAATAAAAGATGAAGGTCAATGACAAGTTGGATAAGTAACCATGGACTGTCCAAAGGCTTAGTAATCTTCCTATGTCTGAAATCTAAAAGGTAAGTGTAACCTAAGGTCTAGGATTAATGTATGGAAGGCAAAAGAATGAGGAAAGCAACCTAAAATGCAATGTAATCCTAAATGGGGATTATGGAATGGACTGGTAGAACTCTGCAAGTCTCTGGTGTAGGAATCAAGATCACTATCAAGATTAATTGATTGAATTTTGGACAAGGATTTTGCAAATTTATGATTATTAGGCAATTGCAGCACTATTTTTCTCAGATGTGTCATTTCTGGTTGTGGGTTTTTGTTGAGCAGTTTCAGTTCAGTTTAACAGTTGCGACACTATGTCAAGAAATTGTGGTTCAAGATTTTAGTTGTGTTTTTTTGGTAATAGATGTGGCACAAAATAACAGTTGCGGGCATGTTCTGATCAGTTGTAGTTCACAAAATGTTGATTTTTCAATTTTGATGTTTTTGACTTGGTTTTTAATGGGTTTTTGATTGATTTTGTGAGATGAAGTTTGGAAAACACTGAAAAAATTCACAAACACTTGTTTTGGTCTAATTTTTAGTGTGAAAATGTTTGATTATAATGTAAATAAAGGCACTCATAGACAATGTACAACCTAGGCTAGGAAAAGATACCACCCGCTGAGTCCCTACTTGGATTTCTCCAACCACTTAAACAAGGCGGACATCTAGAGACTGTGACATTGGCTCCCCCTTACACAACACAGGCACACCAAGTATCATTCCCCAAAGAGGATTTTTTTCCTCTACACTTGAATAGTGAAGACGTAGGGTGACTTCAGAACGACCATTCCTGCACCAGCAAGTGAATGGGTTTTTGGCCACTAAAACAATTGGTTCTTAGTTTGTGTTTTAGGGAAATACTGGTGGCTATACATGCAGAAAAATTAGCTCAATTAAGAGGCCTCCCAGTCCCTTCCTAAGAAAGGATTTCTATGTGTCATACAGACACTAGGGGTGGCACTTGTTGGTATAACACATCCGCACTAGGTGATTGAAGACTTTCCCAACAATCACAACAATTTTTATAGCAGACCGAAAGAGTGTTGCTTGGGTCGTTCCCTCTTTCAAAGTGAGAGGAAGGCCCTCTAAAGGTAACAAAAGAAAGGAAGTACATTGTTTTTTATCTCCTAGATTGCATGAAGCACAAGGAGAGAGCATACACAACACCTTTGCCTCACACTCAGATGGAAGTTTATTTTAATTCCAAATTGAAATATGTGGGTGATTGTACAAAATTCCAAAGGAATGCTTTTGATTCTCAAGATTTCCAAGTGGTGCAAGAGAAGAGCATACACATCCAATGGCACAATGAAAACCACAAGAAAAGACAAACACTTGTTAATTTTAACCCTTGCTTATGATGAAACAAACACTTGGGTACTTTTTAATCCACTGACGTGTGATGCATGTTCATTTTAAAACTCATGTGTAGATATAATTTTTGTTGTTCATTTTAAACCCTTATGAATGAAAAATGCATATTCATTTTAATCTTATGAATTTGATGCAATTTGTAGTTGTTGTAAGCAAACAAAACATAAATTGATCATCCTTAAAGTGAATGATGAAAAGCTTGATTTTTTTGTTTCTAAAGAAATAGTTTCAAAAGTTCCTTAAATCCAACGCCACACGCTAAAAAGAGATGATTAGCACACCAAAAACCTTATTCTAATGAAAACCCAAAAGGAAAATTCAAAGAAAACTGAAAATAGAAATATTTATTCCTAACAAGTGATTGCATCGTTTGGGTTCACAAATGCATCATTGTAATGTGTTGTTTTGGATCAATTGTGTCCTGATTTCAAATTCAAATCTCCCACCTTGAGATGCATCATTGTGTGTCTCAGATGCATCGCTATTTCAAACTTAGATTCCCATCTAAAATTTGTGTCACATTATCTTTTAGTTGTGTCATTCCTCTATAGTTGTGTTGTTGCACATCTCAGTTGCATCGCACGAACTTGTAACACGACAAAAAAAAAAAAAAAACATGGGATTTTCTTGAAAAAAATCATACATTCACGTCAAGTTCACTAATGTAAGATAGGAAATTTCTACAAGCATAGATCTAGTGACAACCACAACACTATCTAAGCTAGAAATCCAATTTGAACAAGAGAAAACAATCAAATCCCAATCCTGTGGGTAAATGAGCTTTTTCCAGTCGGTTTTATTGAAGAAAACTAATGGAACGATTGTGAGATGTGTATGAAAACATGATTTTAATCTAAATGAGCATGATTTCAGCTAATTTAACATGATTTTATGCTAAAAATGATCTAGATATGCAAATGTTAAGCTATTTCTAGATGAAATCTAAACTAAAAGATTCAAACCCTAATTAACAAAATAAGCTAAATGGATGTATTATGTGATCATGGAAGCCATTAATGGAAGCTAAGCTATTTAATCAAGTAATTAAACTAAAAAGATGTTAAATATGTGCTAAATATGAGTGTGAGTGTGAGTGATTTTAACAACATAAGTTTGATGTTAAAAGATGGATCCATTTGTCTCCAAATAGTGACCTATTTATAGGAGGACAAATGAGAAATGGATGGTTGAGATTGAAAAATCTAATCAATGGTCAAGGATGGAAGAAGTTGGAGGCATGGATCATGGATTATCATCAACAGATGAGAATGGGAGATGAGATTTTAATCAAGGGTTAATATTCCTTCAAACAAACACACTTTTGACCTATACAAGAGGTCACAAGTTAACTTGCACATGAAGCCAAGTAAGTTTGTTGAGAAAAATGAATATTCCCCTTTTTCAAATGAGTGAGAAGAGAGAATATTCTTTGGAATATTCTCATGGGTGAGGAAAAATAGTTAATTTAGCAAATTAAAACAAAGTTTAATTGTGCAAAACGGGAAGGAATATTCCATGGGAATATTCTTTTTGGAGGAATGTGCAAAGGAGGAATATTCCCTTGCAAGGGGGGGGAATTAGATTTATTAGTAATTGATAATTAAAACAATGTTGATTATGCAATTGGGGGGATTTAGAAGGATTAGATGATATTCATTAAATAAAATGATTTAATGAATGGGGGACAGGCGGAATGACATTTAATTAAATAACTTAGGGTTATTTAATTAAATAAGAAGATTTAGGGATTTAAATTAAATAGTTCGATTTATTTAATTTAATGAGACGAAATGTTAGCATGGAAGGGGGTGAATTAAATTGATTAGATTAATTAGGTTAATAGATGTAGATGATGTAATTAATTAAATAGCTAGGCTAATTTAATTAATTAAGCAAAAAGAGGATGGGTTTTAGGAGGAAATGATGTTAGTATACCTGATTCGAGTGTATGATATCATTTTGGGACATTTTTCAGTGTCTAGAAAGATTCCAAGATCGATGGTTGAGAAGACATGCAACATAAAAGAGTGGAGGTTACGAAATGAACAGTCAAGATTAGAAAGAGCCCAACGACGATAGACGACTAAGATTCAAAAATGAGATAGTGGAGGGATAATGGAGAAATTAAAAATTAAAATCATTTAATTCATGAGAAGGAATCTTTGACCAAGTGGAGGCATAAATAATTTATTTAAATAATTTATTTGAGGAAAAGACAAGTGGTCATTTAATTAAAATGATTTATGTGACCATTTTAATTAAATAGGAGAAAATAAATAAATGACATTAAATAATTAATTTGGATTAATTATTTAATGGGGAAGAAATGTCAAGAGATAGTTAAATAATTTAAAATTTATTTGACTATAGAAGAATTAAAATATTAATGAATAGACAAACAATTAATAATAATTATTTGACTATAAATGAATAGTGAAAGGTAAATAATTAAATAAATAATAATTTATTTAATTATTGAAGAAAAAGGAGATTAGCGACGCAATTAAATTTATTTAATTGATCATAGTAGAATAAAGGTTAGGAGGTGAATTAATTAAATAATTAAAGATAATTATAGTTATTTAATTATGCGAAGAAGAAGACGAAGAAAAATGATGCTCGTAGACCAAGACATTTTTCAGTGTCTATAAGACTAAATCCTATTAATTGTGTTTTTGGTGTTGATAGAGTCAAAATTTTATGATTCACGATGGTATTGAAGTTGATACAAATAAGATAGACACTATTGTAAACATGCCTCCTAAAAAAATTTCTCAACTTCATAGTCTTTAAGGAAATATCCTCGCCATAAGATGAATTATCTCTTAATTGGTTGATTGTACCCTCCCTTTTACACATCTTCTCAAAAAGGATGTCCTCTTTTATTAGGATGAGGATTGCCAAAAAAAACTTTTGATAACATTAATATCTCTTTGGTTAATCCTCCTATTCTAATGCTAGTTATACTTGATTATGAAATTTAGCATTTTGTATTAGAGAAATAATGTCTTTCTCTCATCTTTACAATGCATAAGCCAAGAAATTACTTCTTGTAGAAACTCATGCCATTGTTAAGTTTGATCCTTAAATATTTATCTCTAAAAGCAATATTTTAGGGAGATTAGTTAAGAGGGTTGTGTTCTTAACTGAGTTGGAACTCAAGTTTATCTCTAAAAAATAAATAAAGGGACATGTTGTGATCAGTTAGTCAAAGGGTTCACCATTCTCTTTTCCTAATCCATACTATTTTCCTAATGATCACATCCTTTCTTTGGATAATGATCATTTGTGGGAATTATTCTTTGATGAATTGAGATGCAAAAATGGCTATGGAGCAGGAGTGAGATTAATTCCACCCTTTTGTAAACCACTTCCACTCTCCTTTCACTTAAAATTCCCATGTACAAGTAACATTTCTGAGTAAAAAGCCCTTATTTTTGGCTTACATTCTACTTTATCATTAAACATAAAACACATTCAAATTTATGGTGATTCTCAATTAGTCATAGACCAAATTATAGGCTCTTATTAGTCTAAACATGATAACATGTCTCAATATCATGATTTAGAACTTGTATTTACTAAATTTGTTTTCTTTATTTATTATTGAAACCTTTTGTACCAATTTAGACTATAAAGAATGGTATTCACACATTTATGATTACTTATAAGATGGTTCATTTTCTAATAATGCTTCTAAAATTTCTTGCATTCATATTCGGAAGATTGTAGCATGTTACATCACACTATCTAACATTCTTTATATAAGATCCTATTATGGTCTCTTATTACATTACTTAGTTAATACCACTTGCCCTACAAGAAGCCTAGGCAAGCTTTGGTGGTGGAAATTTTGGTGGTAGATCCTTAGTACAAAATATTTTGTGAATGGGATATTATTAGAAAATAATTGAACAATATTCCTTTTCTTTTCTTAATAAATTCTCGCAATGCCAACAACATAGTAATTTAATTTAGGTTCCAATCCAAGAAATTTGTGCCTAGGCTTCTCCTTAGCTATTTTTCATGTGTTTGGATATTATTGGAAAAATGTGTGGAATTCTTCTTCTAAAGGTCATACTTTCATCATCATAACTATCAATTATTTCACAAAGTGGGTTAAAGCCATTTCGCTCCATTCCACTACTACTGAAGTAATCTATACATTTATCTTGGATGATAAAATTTCTCGCTTTGGATTACCTTCCACTTTCGTCTTTGGAAATGGTCCATAATTTAAGAACAAATATGTGAAGCAATTCTTATAGCAATTTTATATTCAACATCACTTTTCTACTCCTTACTATCCTCAATCTAATAGTCAAGCTAAGGATTTTAATGAATCAATTGAATAAATTCTTTACAAAATAGTTAAAAACATGGTAAATATTGGCATACTCAATTTTCATATACATTATGGGTTATTACATGAGCATTCATATGGCTACTAGTACTATATTTTACAATATCGTATATGGCATTGATGCCACTGTGACCTTAGAGATTAAAATTATTTCTTTGCAATTTTCTCTACAAGGTCTTATAGGTGATAGTACCTATCACAAACAACACCTTCATTAGCTTAAAATTCTTGATGACCATCATATTCATGCTCTCAAACACCTTCAATGTCATCGAAAATCTCTTACTCAAGACTAGAATCGATGTGTTATCTTTCATTCTTTCAAGGTAGGTGATTTGGCTCTTTATCAGAATCAAAGTAATGTGAATGCATTTGATTGTACTAAAGGGAAATTCAAGCCTAACTAATTGGGTCCTTACATTGTAACATTTTTTACAATTCTAGAGCTTATGGCCTTTCTGCAATGGATGGTAAGCATTTTAAATAACCTATAAATGACATGCCTCATCATCATTTCCATGCTTATTTTTTTATGTGACATTTGTATAATGGTTGATCCTCCTAGGATTGATATTGTTTATCTTATGTCATTCAATCATGAACACAAATTCTTGGCGGTATAGTTTTCATGCGCATTTTATATACCTCGAGAATATGAAGTCCATGTGTATAGAACACAATGCATTAGGTTGTTAAAATATCAAAAATATTTACAATCCATTAAATGCTTATTGTTTTCATTCTTGACACATTTAGCTATCTAAAATTGTATTAGTAGATTTTCATTTTTATTTGAGAATTACTTAATTTTCTATGCTATATTGATTATAATTTTGAGTAATTAGATCTCTTTCTTATTTAGTTAATCAATTTCCCAGATTTCTATAAATTAGTTCATTTATTCTCTTTACTTTAAGCTATGTCATTTAAACTTTTTTGTGTAATATTAATTGTTAATGTTTTTCATATTACTTATTAATTAGTTTTATTAGTGCATTTAATTTATTTAATAGTTATTGCTTGATTAGACCATTATTGTATTTAATTGAACAAATTTATTTAAGTTTGTTTGATTAAATAATAATTATTTTTAATCAAATAATTTACATTACATATAAACATGCATAAAACACATAGAAGAATCCATAAAGTATCCACACATATAGATCATAAACATAAAAAATCTCATATTATACAAAAATGTCTTATTGGTACAAAAATAACCACTATATCAAAATGTGGTGTGTATATACATCAATATAACAACATATACAAAATCTACATCGAGGTTCCTGGTTGCCTGAATCCTATATGGATATTGGCTCATCTGGTTATGGTGCTGGTTGTATAATGGATGCCACATACTAATAATGTGTATAATGTGATGCATTCCATATTTTTAGACCCCTCAACTCATCTCTTAGCTCCACTATTTTCTCTCAGTCCTACCTCTCACTCCCTCATAGAAGCCACCTAACTTGATCCATTAAGGCTCATACTTTGGGGTGATCTCTAGGTTGGTAGGGGAAATGGTTTGAGAACTCTATAGACATCCATGAATCTAATTGTAGACATATAAAATTGACCTAACACTTATCACAAACCTTAAATGAAATTTTTGCATCATCGAAATCATTATCATCAAATATCACTGCATTTCACATAAAAAGCATCAAAAGCATCAAAAACCCCAATTTCATCTATTAATTGAATAATATGACATTATTTAATTAATTCACTTTTTCATCACTTTTGACCAATTAAATAAATTTCATTTATTTAATAAAGTCCTAAACCCTAATTTATGCTATTAATTGAATGATACAACATTATTTAATTAATTCACTTTTTCATCATTTATAACCAATTAAATAAATTTATTTATTTAATAAAGTCCTAATCTAACTTAATTCCTCCCGATGAATTAAATAATGTCAAGTATTTAATTATATCACCAATTCACTTTATTCCCCTAAGTCAATTGAATTATTAAATCTTAATAATTTAATTATATCACTTTCCCTCCAAATTTGAATAATCGAATTTAATTATTCAAAACATAATCAAAAATCAAATCAAAATATGCAACTTTGTTTGCAAAAGTCAAACTTGATTTGCACGTTCAACTCCAAAAAGAATTAATTAATTAAATCATTTAATTAATCATCCTCAACCACTTTCATGATTGAGAAAATTATGAACCACCGATTGCTCACTCTGATTGCCTGGCTGATCAATCTATTTCCTGACAAACCAACCTATTTCTTGACAAATCAATCTATTTATTAACTAATCAATCTATTTCTTCAATCACACTAATTATGTAATCAATTGGTACATATTATACCCATCTAAATCCTCTCAACTTCTTTTGACCATCGATCAAGATATTCTACTATGCTATCTAGAGCGTTCATTCAGAATCACAAATTCTATATAACAAACCTCTTTCTTAACAAAAATCATCGAAGAATCAATATAGTTTATGCAACGAAGTAATTTCAAGATCTTAATCAACATTGATAAAGCTTCAAACCTACATCATCGATCAACACACACATGTTCTTCAAATATCTCGCACACACAATGGAGGCTTCGTATTGAATTGAACAATCCAACATACGTCAATACAGATACACTTTGACACAAGATGGTAAAGCTATTTTATTTTGAATTCATTGTTATTGCTTTTTGTCAATTTCGTTCTTGAATTCTTGATTTTATAGTTACATTTTGTGAGTAATGGGCATAAATAAATTAACATTTTGTTGTTTAGATTAGTTTATAATCATCAATTTGATCTATTTATGTCTTCCCAATTTCCCCCTTACACATTCTGGTACGTACGGTGGGACCATGGTCCTTAGCGCTAATGATTTTTTCAGCTAAATTTGAAGTTGCAGGTTCTAGAAACGCACTAGAGAAATCTTCATGCTCAGGTTCCAGAAAAATTTTGCACTTGACTTCACGATTTCATTGTACTTGACCTCTTTTCTAGCACTTCTAACATTTTCCCGCGCTTCTGCTTTCTGAAACAAGCGCTTTTGACTTTTTTCTACACTTTTGCTTCCAAAAACAGAGGTGATTTTGAATTGTTCCTATGCTTTTGATTTCTGATAGAGGCCGCTTTTGACTTTTGTTTTTCCGCTTTTTCTCTGTCAAGCTTTTGTCTGAAAGCTGAATGTTAGTTTTCAATTTCTAATGCTAACGGGTACCTAATTTGAATGTGTGGCAGGTCCTAATGGTTGTTTATGTAGGATTTATAGAGGTATAACTGATGTTTATCAAAAAACAATTAATGCATTTTTTATAGGGAATACGAACAGTCGAAGAATTCCAATTTTTCCAAGCTTTTTGAGTTAGAAAATCTTAAATTGGTGCTTAAAAGGAATCCCACAAATGAACATTTCAGTTTTGGTGCTCTAAAATGAACACTTTCAAAGATTTTTAGAATAACAAATGCTTTTAATTTGGTGCTTAAAAAGAACCACACAAACAAACATTTTGGTTTTTGGTGCTCTAAAAATGAACCTTTTCTAGCTTTTTAAGTTAGAAAATGCTTTTGTTTGGTGCTTAAAAAGAACCCCACAAACAAATGTTTCAATTTTGGTGCATCTAAATTGAATGTTTAAAACTTTCATAGTTAGAAAACACTCAAATTGGTGCTTAAAAAGAACCCCACAAAACAAACGCTTTCAATTGGTGCTCTAAAATGGATGTTTTGAAGCTTTCAATTGATTTTTCTTTGAATGTTTGATTTTTTGTTGACCAAACGATTTCAATTTGTTGACGAATGCATGATTTATTTTGTTGACCAAATAAGACAAGGATCTAGGAAACACTCAGTTTTAGGCTGAAAAATGAACAAATCAAGTTCTTGTTTTGCACACTGCGATATTCTTGTTTGAAATCTAGAACATTTCAATTTGGTGAACACAAAAAGGATCATTGCTATCTTGTACACAACTTATTTCATTTTTTTTGGATAGCACTACTCGAGGGGCTTAAAAAGAACATTGTGATGAAGTGTATTTCATGTATTTTGTGCTTGGAAAACTAGGTGATTATTCTCTCCCCTCATGCCTTTTCAACAATCTTGGGTGATGAAAATCATCTTGAGTTTCACACATTTTTTTACTTCAAAGCATACCTTTTTAGAGGGCCTTCCTTTTGAGACACATCTCACTCTGGAGAAATCAAAGGCGACCCAAGTGGTACTTTGCTTTGGTTTGCTATATAAATTATTGTGGATGTGAGGAAAGTTCATCACCCACCTAGTGCAAATGCTCTATATCAACGAATGTCTCCCTTAGTATCTGTGTGATACGTAAAAACCCGCAAGGGCTGGGAGGCCTCTTAATTGAGTGAATCGCTACATGTATAGACATTAGTTATCCCAAAACATGACTAAGAACCAATGTTTGTAGAAGCCACCCCTTTTATCCAAAACATACTCTGAAGTGGTACATCGAAACTCTGATTCTGAGAAGTTACTTACCAAGTCCAACTTATGGTTGAGCATAAAAACCTCTAAATTCTTGCATGTAAAATCATCCCTTCGGGGTATGAGGTAAGCCCATCTAGGAAGAAGTGTCTATCCATAGGGTGTACTTTGTCTTCATGGAATTGCCAAAGATCTATTTGGTTACTTTGAAACATCAAAATTTGTGCTTGAATTCAAAATGAACACATCAAAACAAGCACTTAACATGGTTCTAAAATGGAAAACCCTTTTGAATTAGTGTGAAGGAAAACCCTTTTGAATTAGTGTGAATCCTTTGAAAAGATCCATATATTTGCACTCCTAAAAGATATCATAAAATAATATGTTTGAAGGTTTTCAGATGTTTAGACTCACATTTCAAGTCGCATTAGGGAAAAAGGAAACCTTGGAAACTATAACTTTACCATTTTTACCTTTATGAACTTTGATCTTTCATTGAGGGAAATGTGCTTAAAAGTATAGACATCTAGGGTCTCACAAGTTTTTATTATTGAGTTGCATGATATCACTTGCCAAATCTTGAAATAGATCAAACAAAATCATCCAAAACTGCAAAAATCATCGAAGCTGCTGCCAAATACTGAAACTAGAAAATAAATTTGAAGAGAGGCCACTTTTGCTACTATTTTTTCCACACTTGCCAAAAACAACTCACTTTTTCTCTCTATGCCATAATAGCTACTGATGAAAATCTGCTGCATTTGACAAACCCAACACACTTGCCACAAAAATCATCGCACTTGATCTTTTTGTGCCACATTTGACAATTTTTTCCTAGTGCACTTGCTACAAATTTGGCCACATTTTCCAAAATAGCTCACTTTTGATTATGTAATTCACCACATTGAAAAAATATATTTAGAGGCCATACTTACAAAAATTGAGCGCACTTGCTTCTCAAAAATTAGTGCACCTGACACAGACCTAGTTGCAGTTGACAAAATTGGTCACTTCTACTAAAAAAATGGTTGCTTTTGCCTCAATCCTATCGCTCTTGTTCTGTATCCTACTAAAAATCAAAAAAATAATCCAAATTTTGTTACAAGATCATTGTTGAAACAAAACAATTGGAATCCCAGATACGTCATATAGTCCTTCATCCACTTTCAAAAATTCCACCCTAATTTTAGAAATCAAAATTAGAACAAACAAACTTGGATTATTTCCTCACCCACACTTCTAAGATATTAATAGTTGCTTGAACCTTAAGGCTAGTTCAAGCAAGCTTTTCTGCAACATATCCTCTAGAAGGAGTGAAATATTGATCCAGGCCTTTCAACATTTTGAGATCCGAGAATAGTGTCACTCCAAAATAACACTCATTTAACCTAGGGTCTTGAGCTTCATAACAACCATATCAAAACACCATTCCACTTTGTGAACATTTGGCATCCGATTGCTCTAGTTCAACAACAAAACTTTACGGAACCAAACATACAACCAAATCTCACACACATCGAAGGTGAACAAATAGATACCATCAACAATTTAAGGAGCTTCATATTTGAGAAGAACAAAACACCAAACCAGTGGAGAAACACAACCAACATCCTAGATAAGGAGGAAGAGAAAGCAGATCTTGTGGCTGAAAGGCCCATATTACCACCTCCTACATGGTAATAGGTATCCATCCTTCATGATCTCTGTCAAGAACACAATCCTTAAATGAAAATCCATATTCCACCTGTCAAAGAAGCGTCGTAGTCAAAAGTTTATCAAGTAACACATCTTAAAATATTATTGCAACTGAGAACTCTTGCTAAGAAAAATTTATAGATGTTTTTTAATGGGCGAACCAAACTTACATACTCAATAGAAAATCCCAAAAAAAAATGCAATTTCATTTTCCTTAAAGCAAAAAGTCCAAAAAAACAAAAGCATTCTTTTCCATAGTTAGGAGTCACAAAACGTTCACAAAATATTGGAATTTTTTTATGAAAACTACAAGATCACAACATAGAAAGAACATGGAAGCAAACAAAAGCAATGCTAGCATACCCCCTACAAACACTACAAATGATGGGGCTATAGGCCAAGTGACCTTGAAACACCTCAAAAGAGACCCACATACAAAGAAACATTTAGTGAGGAAGAGATAAACCGAAAATGACAAGAAGTGATGGAGCAATCAAACTAGAACCCAAAAGGTGTAGTCATAGAGGAAGTGGATAGTGAAGAGGAGATAAATGATGATGACCTATTTCAACATTCCAACAACCCTAAGGTGCTCAAACTGATGGACAAACTATTGAAAAAGGACCCAAATTATTACTTCTTAAAATTAGCACAAAGTGGTGCTAAATTGCCAATAGACTTTAATGTGGAAGCTCTCAAAGACCCTAACCTTATTACCCTAGGGGATAACCTAGTTGTGAGACAAATATTCAAACCCATGGAGATTCTAAACACACCACCCGTATTCTCACAAAAAAATGGTCAACCAATGGAAAACCCCTTGTATAGAAAACCAACTCAATTCAAACAAGTGGTAGTAGACCAATAGTACCAAGGAGGTCCATCCCAATATGTACCACAAAGCAACAATTTCCTCCACCAGGACAATACATGCCTCAAAACATGTCATATATTGACCCTTCCCAAAATGTATCAAATCAACAAGGACAATTCCCACAATAGTACCATCAACAAGGTGGGCCATATGGTTCCCTTCCCAGTCAATAGTACCATCAACAAGGTGGGTCATATGGTCCCCTTCCTAGCCAAAAATATCCTCAACAAGGTATGCCATAAGGTACCCTTTTGAATCACCAAGGAGGGCCACATGGTCCCCTTCCCAATAAACAGTACCAACAACAAGGTGTGACACAAGGTACCTTTTCCAATCAACAAGGTGGGCCACATGGTCCCCTTCCTATCCAACAATACCAACAATAAGGTGTACCACATGGTACCTTCTTAATTCATCCCATCAATAAGGTAACCCACCAACACACCATCAGGGAAACCTTCGATATAGTTCACCCCAACAACAAGGTGTGACATATGGTACCCTTACCAATTCATCCCCTCAACAAGGTATACCACCAACGTGCCACCAGGGAAACCTTCAATACAATTCATCTCATCAACAAGGTAACCTACCAACACACCACCAGGGAAACCTTCAGTACATCTCATCCCAACAACAGGGTGTACCGCTAACTCACTACCAAGGTACCCCTCCTCCACAATAAGGAGCTAATCCTCCTTACATCCAACAAGGGATGAACCCTCCTTCCAACCAACATGGTTACCAAGGTCCTGTACCTCCACAATACCCAACGTATGACCAAAACATGGTAGGACAACAATGTTACTACCCGCAGAACCCCCCAAAAAAAAACCAAAAATGGAGATGGAAATACAACTACAAGCGATGAACCAAAGAATATCTGAAATTTAGATAGGGAAACTGAAGAAGACTTATACCATTCAAGACATATGTCCATTTCCTTTTGATCCTTCCATCACTATGCTTCCCTTTTTGAAAAACTTTAAAATACCAAAGTTTGATAAATACAAAGGAAAGGGAGATCTAGTAGAACACATGAGAGATTTCTTAGTAGCATGCATGTAAGTCCAAAAAAATGATTCATATCTAATGAGGCTCTTCCCACGTAGCCTTACTGGTCACGCCATGGAATGGTTTGCCCATTTACAACTAGGAAATAAAAGCTTTGATGAACTGTCTACCAAATTCATAACCCACTTCTCATTCAATATAGAATAGGATGTCACCATCATAGATTTATCCAAGATTAAAGAGTCGAGGAGAGTCCTTTACCTCCTACCTACATAGATGGTGACATAAGGCTAGTCAATGCAAATGGCCTATTCTAGACAAGGAATTGGTAGACATGTTCGTTTCCAATGTCCTAGCAAAAGTCAACTACCAACTTACCATGTTGTGTCCCACAAAATTTGTAGAGGCCATTGAGAAGGGACTGCACATATAAAGGGCCCTCGCAGCAAGAGGAGTGATCAAACTAAACAACCCAAGAGTCAGTTCCTCTAGTTCAAACGAGAAACCTAAAATTTGGGCCAAGAACAAAAATGTTACAAACGATGGGGTAGTGGATGCTAGCGTAGTATGGAATATACAAAACCCTAATGTACCTCAAAAAAAACCTCAAGTGGCACAAACAAGCTATACTCCTTCCTAATAATGCATAAAACACTATCCCCAAAACAATCAAGTAGTCAACCAATAGACAAATCAGGGAGGGCAATAGAGGCAATACAATCAACCCAGAAGGAAGTTTATGGTATTAGGAGAGTCACTTGAGATAGTTATGTGTAAAATAGTGCAACAAAACCTCATCAAGGCCAATGATCACCCAAACTATGAGGAATCAAGCTTCAAAACACCATGGTGTAACAAGAAGGACTTGTGTAGATTCCACAAAATCAAAGGAAACACAACAAACAACTGCATGAGACTCAAGCACATCATACAAGACTTGATAGACAAAGGAGAAGTGGATGTCGAACATCGTCTTGGAAACAAGGACCTGTAGATATACACAAATCCAATTCCAAACCATGCTAAAATAAATGACAAAGGAAAGGACCAAGACTATCACAATGCTAACTACACTTATGGCGACACCGTTCTAGGTACCCTCTCTCAAGCGGATGATACTAGGGTAGATATAATGACTATACAAGGTGGAAATAATGATTGCAACGTAACTACCTATCAAGGGAGAGTTACAATGCAGGGAGCCCCACCTAAACCCACAACTAAGTCATCAAATGACTATAGTATTGTGGAACAACTGAAGAAGATTCCCACCTTGATTTCAATCCTAGAACTGCTAAAATTATCACCCGCACATAGGGAGATACACTAGTAGAATTTGGAAAATAAATGACTACGTGACTAAAAATTTTAGTCATGACAACTAAAAAATGACTAAATTCTACTCATTTTTTGCAACACAGTTATAAATGACTAAATAAATGACTAATTTGATCATCGGATAAAATCATAGCTATAAATGGCTAAATAAATGACTAGTTTTTTGCATCAAACTTTGTTTTTTGAGAGAAAATATTCCTAGCCATCAATTTAGGCTTTAGCCGACACCTATGCATACAAATATATATATATATATATGACCAATCCAGAAACATCAGCACTATCATTATGGACTGTGAAAACAAAATGCTATTAATATATATATATATATAAGACCAATCCAGAAACAACAACACTATCATTATGGACTGTGAAAACAAAATGTTATTAATATATATATATATATATATATATATTCCCACAGTTTTTAACTACTGCTTAGTTAGAAGAAATAGTTTGGGAAAAAAATAGAGGTTGAAGGGTTTTGAATATGGATACATTGAGTAGTAATCGAAGGGATTTCCCAGTGGAGGAATCTCTTTCCAGTAGTGCTTCAAGGTACGAGTCTAGAATGTGGCCAAATCTATCCTTCTATCAGACAACTCCCCACCTAGAAGTATGTCTTGAGGATTTTGAGATTTTTGTTGTGGATCGTCTCAGAAGTAAGCAAACCATTCTTAATGTTTTTAGGGTATTTGAAAAATTTGATGTTGGGTGTTTTCGTGAAGTACTATTTCGCTATTTGAATTTTATGATGCTAGCTTTTTTTTACTGGATATCTGGGTATGTTTAAAAATTGATGCTCGGTATTTTTTATTGGTTGTTTGGGTATTTTGATGTTGGGTTTTCACTTGAAATGGGTATTTTAAAAAAATGGTACTGGATAATTTTTGCTATTGAGATAAAATATTTTTTATGAGAAACAAATGAGGTCTCAACCTTTTCTGGTATTACACATAGTTTTCTAAATTTTTATTTTGTTATCATTTTTCCTGGGCATTAAAAAAATTTGATGTTCGATGAACCCTTTGTTATTGACTATCTTGGTATTTAAAAAAAGGACGTTGGGCATTTTATTTATTTGGATATTTAAAAAAACTGGTATTGGGTATTTTTTTTACTGTCTAGTTATGGTTTACGTTTCTATGGAGGCCTAGGGTTTGTACACTAGTCATGCTCTTACCAATGATTTTGTTGGTATTAAAAAACAACCTTAAATATTGGGTCAGAAAATTAGATGTCTTGACAGGGTGTGGTATGATCTTGGATTGTATCCCAGAGTGTGTGGGAAGCTTGTGTTTAATCATTAAGGTATGTAAATCTGATCAGGGAAATGCATCCTATATAGTATGGATCTTGCTTTAATACTTCCCATAATGGTTATTAGCAGATCACATTATTATAGTTTGTGGTAACCCAAGATTGCATTCAAGTATGTAACACACTTGGTCTATAGTTTAAGTTGTACACTTTTAAGTAACATTCATAAGGTTTAGAAAATCTTGATCACTTTCTAGAATAGCCCATTAAACATGGGTTGTGCTTGAATGAACTACATAATTGATATAACCCACTCTGCATATCAACCAAAGCTATAGGCTCTTTATTGCAGCAAGAGGTAATCACTCTTGGATCATGCTATCATTACATTGTAACCTGTTAAACTTGAGTCAACTTGAATGCACCCAATGATGATTGACACCTAATTGTGATGACAATGATTAATTTGTACATGAATTGTGCTCATATGATTCCCCCCATTTCTATCACAACATAGCCACATTAAACTTGGGTCACACATGAATGCATCCTGTATTTGTTATAGTACAATTGTGCCACATGACCAATAGAGTTATGGATCACATAATTACATTCACAAGAATTTGTTCCTTGGTTGTGCTCTTATGGTGATTCCATTACCGTTACAACATAGTCCTTTGGACTTATATTGCTCAAATCCTTACATTACTTATTTTCTCTTTGGATGGATGGAAATTCAATGGCAGGGATTTGTATGCAGGCCATACTCATATAAGTGCTTTCATCACCATTACTTCACTTTTTATTATTAGGGCTTCTTTGTGATTATTCCATTTCCACGTGGCATATTGATAAAAGAAACCAAGCAAAAAATCATTATGTTTTTTGTTAACTCCAAATAGCATACTTTTGGAATAAATATTTGACTATATTACTTCGAGTGTGAAGAATTTTGTTTTCTTCTTATAATACATTCATTGAGAGCTAAAGTAGAAAGCGTCTTATGTTGAAACCCATCTTGTAAACTTTCTTTAAGCTACATTTAGGAGGCTTCATGGATTTTTTGTGATTTATAAAGTTTTTGTTTTGACAATAAATTACATTGGATTCTTTTTGAAACTGAAATGATTATTAATTATGGTTTTATGATGATTAAATGTTTTATTTAGAAGGGGTTAATATGCGGCATTTTTATGTGCAGGAAGAATAGGTTGTGATGCAACATTCAGGTATGGATGGTTCAGGAAAACTTGGATTGTTATCAGTGACATAACTAGGTTGGAGAGTACCTTGTGCCAGTCTGAAACACTTTTGGGTGTTTTCGCTCAAAAGAAAAACTTGAGTATAGGAATACAAATGTCGTGGATAGAGAAAATCATAAATCTGCTCGTGAATATTGGATAGAGAAAGTTCCTACATTCAAAAGATAAAACCATAAATCTGCTGGTCTAATTTGAGGTTGTGAAGCTTCGACTGAGAAAGTTCCTACATTCTAAAGATAAAATCAAAAAACTGCTTGGTCCAATTTGAGGTCCAATTGTAAGGATTTGTCTTTTTAATTATACTTTCTAACATTTGGCTTGATACAAATTTTTACTTTAGAATTATGGTATTTCTTTTCTTCTAATGTTCTCAACCCTCATTTTAGGGAAGAGCTCCGAAGATGGTTCCTTCAGATGGAGACTACACTTTTCCACTATAGGTTCCATCTAGAAACACTAGAAGCTTAGGTATTGTCATACTTAGAGAAAAAGTAGGAGTCATGCAATGACGAGATACTCATTTTTGGAGCTTTGGTTAAGAACTTTAAATGTTTGGCTATGTGCATAGATAATGTTCATGGAGTGCAAACTTCCTTACAAAGAAATTACCACATCAGAGTTTGAGGTGAATTACACCTGTTATTTTATGTTGATATGGATATGTTCTAACTTGTACTTGATTGTTGTAGCATAACAAATAGGCTAAATAGTTATTCATATACCATTGTTTCTAATTCAAAATTGCTATACCTTATTCCTGGAGAAAATCACAGGGGGAGTCTATACATAAGACACCATTGTTTCAAATTCAAAATTGTTGGTTCTTTCACAATTGTTTGCTTCATTTATTTGATCTAAGATAGCTTGCTGTATGGAAGATGCTCTCAAAATCACAGTAAAATCCTTTATTCTGGGAAGACTGTTTACAATCTTCCCATCATAACAATGAAAAAAAGCATCATTCATTAACCTAAACTTTGCAAGAGTTTCATCAAATTCTACTTTTCCACTCTCTTTTCCATTTTGAGTTTTATTCCCAATTAAATCCATGTAGAACTTCCTCAGCCTGTAGATACTATTGTTAGCCATAACTTTACTAGGTGTTGAGGATAGCTTCAAGTTTTTACCCAAGAAACAACTGAAAAAAATTGGCCTTACTAGATACAATGTGTTGAAAAGCTCTTTGAAGTTATTCTAGCAAAGAGTTCCTGAGAGTATAATGCATAGTTTTGAATTAACCTTTTTGCATGAATTCCATATCTTTGATCGGCTATTTTGAGCTTGATGACCTTCATCAAGAACGAGTAGACCTAGGGTCTCTAAAAGTAGTTTTCCAATATGCTTAGCCTCTTCAAGAAGGCTCACATTTGTCACCTACATAGACAGTGCCTGCTAACTATGCCTCTGATAGTCATAGCTTCTAACCATCTGCCAGTGTTGTATCTGCCAGTCAGACTAGTTTGTCAGTCCTCGTTCCATTTGCCATAGACTTTTGTGCAGTCTCACCTGCATAGATAGTGCCTGCTAATTGTGCCTCTAATGGCCATAACTGCTAATTAGAATAAAGGTATGAGTAAAGAAAATAATAGTAAGGAATAGGAATTACTACTTTTTCCTTAGAAAGAAAGAATTTATTTTGTTTTTTTTTCTTTCCTTTTAAAAATGAAATATATAGAAGTAATATATTAAGTGGTAAGTTATTATTATTTTAAAATTTCTCTCTAAAGTCAATAGAGTATATATATGTATATAAACGTCATGTATTTCTTTTTTATATTCAAAAGGATAAATAAGAAAATAAATAAATAATAGATTAGGAAATAAATAAAATAATAATAATTTATCACATCCTTAGGACTCAATGATAACATTAAATTTAATAATCACCTTACTAGTAATATTAAGAGTAGTGTTTGAACTGTCGGGCGGTGATAGGGTTAATGAACAAACCATTTGAGATTGTGTTAGCTATTAGAGCTATAGCTTCCATGTTAATTAATTATATAAAGCTCGAGATTGTGTTCACCCCAACTCTGTGACTGATTATTAACTTAAGTAATGTGTTGCAAAAAAAAAATGTGGGCTTTTTCTAGTAAAATTTATGGGCATAACAATTATGAAGTAGATGAAGCATGAAGTATTTATATTAGCACACATGAAGCATACATATAGGAATTACACCATAGAGCGAGAAAAAATTAGTCATTACATAAGGCATGAGTATGTAGAGCATTCAAGTACACTCAAATTTACTTCTATGCATGAAATAAATGAATTCAATAAAAGAAAAAAAAATACACATGAGATACACGAAGTGTAATCACGGGGCATGAATTTCATAAAGCAATTAAGTACACTCAAGCATACACATAAATACACAATATGAAGCATTCATTTAAATATACATAAAGTACAAAATGATCATACATAAAGAACATAGGCATAAGAATGCCTATAGATACACTCAACAAATGCAAGTCATAGAGTATGCACTCAAATACAAATATAATCATAGAGTATACACTTAAATACAATCACAAGTCATAGAATATGCAAATACAATCATAAGTCATAGGGTATACACTCAAATACAAATACAATCACAAGTCATAGAGTATGCAAATACAATCATAAGTCATAGGGTATACACTCAAATACAAATACAATCACAAGTTGTAGAGCATACACTCAAATATAAATACAATCATAGAGTATACACTCAAATACAAATGCACTCAAATGAAGTATATTGTCAGACAATTGGTAAGGGGGATTCGGTGCATCCCATACTACACCGTGGACTCGTCCACCATCCTAAGGTCATCAAGTATACACATGAGTATGAAGCAGACATGTGAATATAAGTATGCACATGACATATGTTACAAAGCATACAAAGTAAACTTTGAATACACTTGAATACACATAAATTATCTCAAAGTATATACTTGAATACATGTAAGGAACATGTAGTAGTGACCCAAACAACACCTTGCTGAAGTTATTGGTCTTCTCAATCATAGGTATGGTCAAATAGGATGGCTGCAATGGGATGCCCATAGAGGTGTTCCTTCCAAGCCCAAGAGCAGGTACACAGGCCCTCTTGGCCCAAGAATGGAAGACCACAGTCATCCATGTGGGTGGGCTACTTGGAAGGGACTCTAGCACCTGCTATCCCTCCTGCACCTCCTATTTTCCCATCTCCTACTATGATGGAGAATTCCTCAAGTTGATCCAACCATGTGATAGTTCAGAGGAAGGATTTCCATAGGAGGCCCGTAGATGCTCTCTATGCCCAAGAGCGGATACGGCGAGCCCTCTTGGCCCAACAATGGCAAACCATAGTCATCCATGTGGGTGGAATACTTTGAGGAGAAATCTAGCACTTGGGTATGTGTAGGATCATCATGGAAAAAACAAGCCCTTAAGTGGCAAAAAATTCAAAAAAAACAGAGTTAGGCAACTTGATGTAAAAATTTGAATAAGTTATCTATATTATTTAAAAAATATGTAATAATATAATCTATAGAAAATTGAATTTAATTTCTAAACTACTAGGTTTATTTTGAAAAAAAAAAAACTATTTGGTGAAAATTTGAAATTTCAATGCAATAGTACTTAAATTTCGTGGAAAAAATAAGAAGTAGGTGTTTGTCCGACCACCCTAACCACAATAAAATGATAATATTTTTTATAAGATTTTAGATATAAGTAGAGGACTCATGTCCCATGTGATGCATATTTTTGGTAATTTTTTTCCAAGTAAATAATTAATTATAATTTTTATTACAAATTTTAAAAAATATAAAACTTGTATGTCCGACCACCTTAACTTGGTCAAAAATTCATGAAATTCATTTTTTTAATCCTATAGTATGCATAGTGACGATGTTTCAAATTCAAAAATGTGATACCATTTGAAAGCTATAGATGTTTTTCAATCAACCTATCAATCAGGACTTTAGTCGTAATTCAAATAGAAAATGAATAATAATTATTTATTAAATTCAAAGTAAAGCATAATTTATATTGGTGGAAAGTTGAGAATATCCTTTAGAAACTCTTTTCATTTCATCAATTTTGGGTAAAAAAAAAAGTTGTTAGCCACATACTGTACACATACCCATCATATCGCCACTTTTTGACCCATCATGATCCTGCACATACCCACTTGCTCAACCTATCGGTTCCATCCCTCAACCAACTACATGATTGTTTGATGATACAAACAATTGCATCTAATGTTTGTCATATTAACAAGTTACCCATCATTACACCATGCTACAGGGATTTATGGACTCATCAAAATATTAAGAGTTCAATGTAAATAATCTATTTAGGTCATATGAATGTATATACAACAATCCCTTTGATATACAATTTTTATATTAATATATTTGTCAATTATCAAACATTAATATCTACATTAATATATTGATCAATATATTTATCAATCATTAATATTTGCATTCATAACATATTTGACAAATATTATTTTCTAATTGCATAAAGGCATTTATGATTGTCGTTTTAGAGCTATGAAAGCACTCACCTAATACTTACCACTTCGCTTTGCAGAAACCTCTTATTTTCTAGTTACGATGTCCCCTTCTTAATCATAGTTCTCTTCAATATTGTTGGGGGTGTGCAAAGATGTACTTAGCCTTTCTTTTCTAGCCTTCCATGGTTGTTTTATGTGGTTACCACACACAATAATTATGATGGAATAGATCAGCATAACATCGTTAGTTTTCCAATTCAAAATAACATATTAACAATACTATAATAGTGACATGCATCCCCCAAATGATGATAATAAATAACATTAATTAGACAAATATTATTGTGTATAAATTATATTTATCAATCACCTATAATATATTTATCAGTCATAGTATATTTAAGTATATTTATCAATCATATTTAGATATGTCTATTAATCACCAATTTAAATTTCCTATTTATTTGCCAAAATAATATCACTGTTTCAAAATCTCACAATTTTAGGAGGGATATGACCCATTGGCATACCTGATCTGCATAAATAAGAATGTGTTTCTGTATGTTTCTAGAATATAGCTTCTTCTTTGGTAAGTTTGCATACACTATTTTCATAGGATGGCAAGAAAGTTGCTCTGATACCATTTGTAATGGCCCCTTTCTGGTGGAAACACTTAAACCTGAATCTTGCATTCGAAGTGTTTCTCAAAGAGACATTAGAAATGTTAGAGATCAATACATTTTAGTAATAACATCTAATTAGATCGAGAATGATATAATTATTTCATTCTTGTCAAAGGATTATTCATTTCCTCCCTATTACTCACTCTGGATGATTCCTCTATAATGTATTTCCTGAATCCATTAGATGTTAAACATCTTTCGAGATCCCATAGATGGAATTCTATTATACCATTTAACATCATAGAGAATAAACGAAGTCATTATTTATAAGGCTCAATAATTGTTGCAAGCATCATTATTAGATAATCACAAATAATATATATATATACACACACACTTATCAATTGTTGACATGTCGTTCCCATTATCACTATACTATCCATTATAATCTATATCCAAATATAATCATAAATCATAATATACTTAAATATATTTATAAATGTCAACTGAGATGTAACTTAATAATGCATTTGACATCTAAATCCATTGTGCTTACCTTCTATATACACAAGTAATTATAAACTCTTATTTAAATATATTTATAATACTCACCTCTTTGTTCTTGACCGAAACCACATGATCTCCCGACTGCTATTCTCATTTCCATCCTCTTTCTACCAATCACTATACTCTCTTCCTTTCTTTCCTCCCCATTGATCCTTCTGTATTTCTCTGACTTATGCCTGTCAGATTACTGACCGGTTATTGTACATAATATATCTTTTTTTTTCCTTGATCGAAGTTCAACATAATATCTTTTCTTTTCTCCACATATCCCTTTTAATTCCCATATATTTTCCTCCTTATAGCTAGTACTGGGCGTGTCTTTTCCTCATGTGTTGCTTCGTTTGTTGGTCGATTCATCACATAGGTTGACTCTCTTTTTGACCCGACTCTTAATAATTTTGATGGTGTATTTGTTAGTCACTGCTATTGATTGGCTTGCTTTTATTTATATGTTGTATCTTATACATTTTACTTTATATGATATATATTTTCCCTTTTATGGTTTATATTGGTTAGCTTAGCATAAAAGGTATTATATTTATGATGTCTGTAAATTGCATATATTATCATTTATAGTATATGTTTATTTATTTATTTATTGTATTCTAGTGATTATTATAATAACTAAATATTTTATATTTATATTTTAGTATTTATATCATTGTTTATTTATTTATTTCTATTTATTCGTAATTCAACTCTTAGTTATTTTTGGTGTCTTGTTTCGGGGACAAGCTTTTAGATTGTAATTACTTATATTTATATTCTGGAATTTATAGGATTTTGTTATTCGTATTTTAATATTTCATATTTAGTGTTACAATTTCGAGGGACATGACAGTGTCCAAACCAATTGGGGGCATAAGGATCTGCATAGACTTCCGAGACCTGAACAAAGCTTGCCCAAAGGATGAATTCCCACTTCCAAGTATTGGCATGATCGTGGATCTAACATCAGGGCATGAGATACTATCATTAATGGATGATTTCTCTGGGTATAATCAGATAAAAATATCCCCTAATGATCAACACAAAATGACATTTACTTGTGCCTAGGGGACCTTCTACTAGAATGTCATGCCCTTTGGCCTAAATAACGTAGGAGTGACATATGAAAGAGCAATGATGACCATCTTCCATGATATGCTACATACAATCATGGAAGACTATGTGGATGACATTCTAGCAAAGTCCGTCAAAAGGGAAGTTCACTTGGCCAATCTTGCAAAGGTGTTTGATCGGCTTGAATATAACTTGAGACTCAACCCGAAAAAGTGTGTCTTCGAAGTAACATCCAAAAAGCTACTAGGTAGATAGTGTCAAGAAGGGGGATTGAAGTGGATCCTGTGAAAGTAAAAGTTATACTAGAGATGCCTCCACCAAAGACATTAAAACAACTAAGAAGTTTACAAGGGAAGCTACAATCCATTAGACAATTTATCATGCTACTGGAAAACAAAAGTCACCCATTCACCCATCTCCTACACAAGGACATCACCTTCAAGTGGGATGGGAGATGTGACCAAGTGTTCCAGCAAGTCAAGGAGTACCTACCCCTCCTCCTGTACTCATTCCACCTATTCCAAACAAAGAAATGATACTCTATATGTCTACAACTCAAGAAACATTGGGAGCTCTCTTAGCCTAGCTAGATGATAATAACAAAGAAAGAGTGGTCTACTACATCAGCTGAACACTAGTGGGCTATGAGTTGAACTAATCACCCATAGAAAGAGCATGTCTCTCAGTCGTATTTGTGACTTAGAAGCTAAGGAACTATATCTTAAATAGACAAGTAAAGTTGATTTCAAAGGTAGACCCACTAAAATACCTACTAGAAAAAGCAACCTTAATAGGTAGAATTTCTAAATGGGTAATGATTCTGAGTGAGTTTGACATAGAGTATGTGGATAGAAGAGCCATCAAGGGATAGATCATAGCAGACCGGTTAGTCGATGTACCAATAGAGGATCATAAGCCTCTCACAATAGACTTCCCAGATGAAAGCATATTGTTGACAGCACAGGCAAACTATTGGACCTTTGATGGGTCCCACACTCAACATGGCTCTGGAGTGAGCATTCTATTTCTCACACCACAAGGAGATAGTATACCCAAGGCATACATAATTGCTTTCCCCTGCACAAAAAATATATCAGAGTATGAAGATCTAATCATAGGACTCAAGATGGCTATCGAATGGTGGATAAAGGAACTACAGGTCTTCAAAAACTCTCAACTGGTGATTAGACAAGTGAACAATGAGTACCAAACAAAAGACAACAAACTGATGTCGTATAAAAGGATGGTGGATAGCTTCAAGGAATATTTCATCACAATAACCTTTAAACAAATTCCTCATATCAATAATAGAGCAACTGATGCCATGAAAAAATAGGTTCGCTTCTTGATATTCCATATAATATTCCTAAGTATGAGTTCCTTGTGGAGCAGCTACTCGTACCAACATTCATGGTGCAGGAGCACCCAATACACACCTTTATAGGATTCATCATTTGAAGGAGGGAATTGAGATATTAGGGGTATTTTGAGTTATTTCATGTTGAATAAGGCCTTTTAGCCCATTAATGATGTAATTAGGGGTCTTTGATGTTAGTTATTGCAAAAGAGTGCAAAAGTTGCATAATGATGTAATACATGTCATAATTGTTAAAATAATGCAAGATTAAGTAATGTAATGGTCTAGTTAGTTGGGTGGTTAGTTGTAGGTGTTATAGGGGTTTTTTTTAAGTTGATAATGTTTATATGGCCTCTTGAAGGCTCAAGAAAATGTTTTTGAATCAATTTGGAGAAGGAAATCAATCAAAAACCTTTATTTTTTAGTTATTTTATGAGTTTTTGTGCATTCCCAGCCTGTGTACGGGTCCGTACAGTAGGGATTGATTCTTAAATGTTTTGAAATTGTTTTTGTATGCTATTGGCCTTCATTTTAATCCATTTTTGAGAAGTTTCACTATGTATTGGGCAATCTAGAGGTTGAAACTTGTAAACTGGTTGAAAACAGGGCACAAGGGTTTGTTTGCTTAAATGCACTAAAAGTACATTCCACCTTTCTGTGACCACTATTCCTTGGTGGAATTGACTAGTTTGAGATAGGTGTAGGTGTAGGATTCATTAATAAAGTTTGGTTAGGCTTTTTAGGAGAATCTCCACGCTGCCCCTACAAGAAGTCAAGTTTTGTGCTTTTTAAGCATAGCTAGGTTATGGGTTTTTTAGTTTTGTAAAGAAAATAGGCTGGAAGTTATTTGTTCTAGTGTTTTTGGGTGTATTTTTATGTGTTTGAAGAGTCTGAGGGGTTGAGGAAGGCTTGGTGTGAATAGAAGGTTGAGAACCCTATTGGAAAAGGGTGAAAAAGAGTGAAAATTGGTTGATTTACAAAGGAAGTGTATAGTAAACATGAGGGCAGTCTAATGTAGTGATGTTTTAAGCATGTAAAGGAAAATTAGTGAAGGATTCAAGTGGTTTCAGGTTGGTAGGTGTCCTGGACATGGGAAAACCAATAAGCCCTAATTGAAATGAAGAAAAGAGAGGGTTTTGGAGAAATGGACCTAAGTGAGAGAGTAAGGCCCTAAAAGTTGGAAAATCCTTAGTTTAGAAGGATTTTTTAAGACTATTTTGAGGTTTGGTAGGTTGGTGACAAGTTTAATAGAGTGTTCCTTTGAAAAAGAGGGCTAATTGGAGCCCATTTTAGCCTAGAAAGCCAATTTGAGAGTTGATGTTCTGAAGCACCTTATGGTGTGTTTGAGATATGTTCTAAGCCAGGTTAATTGGTCCCTAGAAATTTAGATCACTTGTGAGGTTGGTTGGTTGATTGTATGAAAAGGTCTACAAACTGGTCTTGGAGTCCTACTAGGTGAATGAGAGCTTGTATAGGTGAATTTTCAATTAGAAGTGCTTGGGCTTCAAAGGGTGTGCTAATCATTTTTATTTGGTCAATATAATCTTGTTAGATTCCTTTTGGTGTTTGAAAATAGATTGGAACTCATTTTTCTGGTTTTTGAGTCATTGGATGCCTTGTGCACTGAAGAAGCAAACGGTGTTCTGAGAGCCTTTTAGCATCAAGTTGTGAGTTCATGGTCTGAGGTCTCCCTTGTTTCTGTATCAAAATGGTATCAGAGCGAGGAAGTAGATCTCTTGAAGATTGAAGGAGAAGTATTTGAAAATACAAGACACTATGGCCAACAGAAGGTTGGATGAGAAAGAAGAACAAATGAGGAATGCTCTTTTCCAGACCAGATGCAAATGCAGAGGTAAGGTATGTAAGGTACTAATTGATTCGGGTTGATTGGATAATGTTATCTCTGAGGAAATGGTTGAAAATTTACATTTGACTAGATTAATCCATGAATCACCTTACAAGATTAGGTAAATGATAGTCAACATGTTGTGGTTAGAGAGCAAGCATTTGTAGATTTTCAAATTGGTCCTTACAAAGATGTTGTACTATGTGATATTATGACTATAAGAGATTGTCATATGATACTAGGAAGGGTTTTGAAATTTGATAGATTTTCTATTCATGATGGGAGACTTAATGTGTATGAAATTGAAAAGGATGGGCAAAGGTATACCTTGAGTTGTTTGCAGGAAGAAGGGACACAAAGAAGCATAGGCATGTGTGGAAAAAGAGATTTTTTGGAGCAAGAGGAGACAAAGTCAGTGAAGGTCAAAGATGAGAAGACCTTGAGGGCACAATATGAGGATAGAAAGTGTGATGAAGAAAAAGGAATGACAGAAGCTTTGCAGTTGCAAGAGAATGAGGTAAAGGCAACAAAGAACAAGTTTGGCATAGTGATTTGTGAGAAGGGGACACTTGGGAAAAGATCCCTCAAAAGGAAAAGAATAAAAGTGTAAGAGAGTCATCAATGGAGAGGAAAGGGAGGCCTAGTGAGGTCTGTGAAGATGAAAAGCAATGTCCATGGGAAGGACAAAGTAAAGAGAAGCAACAAGAGACTGATAATGACATAGCAGATGAGTTGCAACAGGTGCATGTTGATATAGAGGATGGAAGATCTAATGACAAGGAATTCTTGAAGATTGAGAATGCTAAGGGAGAAAGAAGGGATGTAAAGCTACAAGAACCAGATAACAGGGAAGGTGAAATGAAACAGATATGTGTGAAGGGTAAAGATGCAAGGTCTAATGTTTCAAAGATCTTGAAGGCTGATAGTATGAAAGGAAAGAGTGTGGATACAGTCAGGACAAGTGAGCAGGTTGGAAAAAGCCATGAAAGGCTTGAGGATGATGAAAGGATCATCATTGGGATAGTGGAGTGTCCCTTAAAAGCATATGTAAGTGAAAAGGGGGTAGAGATTGTGAACATAGTGGACTGTATGACAAAGGATACAAAGGTCAATAAGGTAATAATACTGATGCAAAGTCTAAATGTCAAGGAACTTGAAGGTGCAGAAAAGTTAGAGGAAGAAGAATATGTCTTGAAGATGCTCATGAAGACTTCATGGATGAAGAAGAAGATAAGGTAGAAGAAAGGGCAGTGAGCCACAAAGAATTGCAATTGACAGTGAATGAGTTTATAGAAGAGTGTGTAGATGATAAGAAGGTTGCAGTCACCTTGAATGGTCAAGAAGATCAAGTAAAATGGATAAGTGAAGTTCCAAGAGAACCTAGAAAGGAAGAGTTGATAGTGAGCAGCCTAGTAAAGGATAGAGAAAAGGGATTTGAGAAGTTTCCAATTGTGATGGAGAAGAAAGAAGAGGATATGGATTGGATAGAGGTTGTGTGGCAGAATTATGCTACTGTACAGGTTGTTTTGAGCATGGGAAAGTTGAGGAAGATTGTGAAGAAAGGAGTTAGAAGGTAGAGGATGAAGGGAGTCCTATGTTGATTCCTTGTGTTGATAGTTTTGTTGATGAGAGACAAGCCTAAATTCAAGATGAAAGGTGAAGAGCATAGTGTGGTGTTGAATAGTCATGTTGAGCATGTTGAGAGAAACTGGATGAGGTGTGCAAGTGTAGGTCTGAGTTTGATAGTGTTGGTTTAAGGAATCAATGCAAGCAAAGGATTGATGATCATGGATAAGACTAAGCCAAAATTAAAGATGAAGCTTCTACAAGGAAAGGTAAGGAGTATCAGAGGTTGTAGGTCAAGCTTTGTTGCAGATGAAGACTTCCAAGAGACTTGGAAGAATTTTTAAGCCAGGGTGTATGGTGCAGGAGCACCCAATACACACCTTTATAGGATTCATCATTTGAAGGAGGGCATTGAGATATTAGGGGTATTTTGAGTTATTTCAGGTTGAATAAGGCCTTTGAGCCCATTAATGATGTAATTAGGGGTCTTTTATGTTAGTTATTGTAAAAGAGTGCAAAAGTTGCATAATGATGTAATACATGTCATAATTGTTAAAATAATGCAAGATTAAGTGATGTAATGGTCTAGTTGGTTGGGTGGTTGGTTGTAGGCGTTATAGGGGTGGTTTTTAAGTTTAGAATGTTTATATGGCCTCTTGAAGGCTCGAACAAATGTTGTTGAATCAATTTGGAAAAGGAAATCAATCAAAAACCTTTATTTTTTAGTTATTTTCTGAGTTTTTATGCATTCCCAGCCTGTGTACAGGTCCGTACATCAGTGATTGGCTCTTAAATGTTTTGATTTTTTTTTGGTATGCTATTGGCCTTCATTTTAATCCATTTTTGAGAAGTTTCACTATGTATTGGGCAATCTAGAGGCTGAAACTTGTAAACTGGTCTGAAAACAGGGCACAAGGGTTTGTTTGCTTAAATGCACTAAAAGTCCATTCCACCTTTCTATGACCACTATTCCTTGGTGGAATCGACTAGTTTGAGATAGGTTTAGGTGAAGTATTCATGAATAAAGTCTGGTGAGGGTTTTTAGGAGAGTCTCCAAGCTGCCCCTACAAGAAGTCAAGTTTTGTGCTTTTTAAGCATAGCTAGGTTATGGGTTTTTGAGTTTTGTAAGAAAATAGGCTGGAAGTTGTTTGTTCTGGTGTTTTTGGGTGTATTTTTATGTTTTTTAAGAGTATGGGGGATTGAGGAAGGCTTGGTGTGAATAGAAGGTTGAGAACCCTATTGGAAAAGGGTGAAAAAGAGTGAAAATTGGTTGATTTACAAAGGAAGTGTATAGTAAACATGAGGACAGTCTAATGTAGTGATGTTTTAAAAATTTAAAGGAAAATTAATGAAGGATTCAAGTGGTTTCAGGTTGGTGGGTGTCCTGGACATGGGAAAATCAATAAGCCCTAATTGAAATGAAGAAAAGAGAGGGTTTTGGAGAAATGGACCTAAGTGAGAGCATGAGGCCCTAAAAGTTGGAAAATCCTTAGTATTGAAGGCTATGTTAAGATTATTTTTAGGTTTGGTAGGTTGGTGACAAGTTTAATAGAGTGTTCCTTTGAAAAAGAGGGCTAATTGGAGCTTGTTTTAGCCTAAAAAGCCAATTTGAGAGTTGATGTTCTGAAGCACCCTATGGTGGGTTTGAGATATGTTCTAATCCAGGTTAATGGGTCCCTAGAAATGTATATCACTTGTGAGGTTGGTTGGTTGATTGTATGAAAAGGTCTACAAACTGGTCTCGGAGTCCTACTAGGTGAATGAGAGCTTGTATAGGTGAATTTGCAATTAGAAGTGCTTGGGGTTCAAAGGGTGTGCTAATCATCTTTATTTGGTCAATATAATATTGTTAGATGCCTTTTGGTGTTTGAAAATAGATTGGAACTTATTTTTTTGGTGTTTGATTCATTGGGTGCCTTGTGCAATTAAAAAATCAAACGGTGTTTTGAGAGCCTTTTAGCATCAAGTTGTGAGTTCATGGTCTGAGGTCTCCCTTGTTTCAGTATCAATTCAACATCCCAAAATATGAACTAGTATGTGTTGTTGTTGGTCCTAATTCCCCATGGTACCAAGACACATTTTATTACATCCAGTATGGTATCATACCACTTGTCCTAATGCCCACCCAAAGGAAGACCTTTGCCCGTAGAACTTCCCTATTCACGATCCTATGAGATACTCTATATCATCAAAGTTTGGAGGGTATGTTACTCTAATGTCTTAACATAGAAGAAGCACAAACTGCCTTACAAGAGGTACACAAAGGTGTTTGTGGGTTCCACTTTAGCAGATCTAACTTAGTCCAAAAGTTGCTAAGAATGGGGTACTATTGGCCCTCTTGGAACAAGATTGTATTCAGTATTCCTAAAAGTTTCGTTAGTTCCAACAACATAGTGATCTTCTTCACGTACTGGCACAGGAATTGAGATCCATCACCACACCATGGCCTTTCTCGCAATGGGGATTAGACTTGGTAGGTAAGATTTATCCTACTTCCTCTAACGACCATAAGTTTATTATAACTGCAATAAATTACTTCACCAAATGGATAGAAGCAATTCCATTGACCTACATCACAAGAAAATAGATATCAAAGTTCATTATGAATTATCTAATTTGTAGGTATGGAATTCCCAAAACAATTATAATGGACAATGGAAACCCATTCAAGAATCAAGACATCCAAGAGATGTGTTCCAAGTTCTCTATCTAGCATAGATTCTCCATGCCCTATTACCCCCAAGGAAACGGTCAGGCCGAAGCATCTAACAAAACCATACTGAAGATACTAAAGAAAACTGTTAATGACACCGGTCATGATTGGCATTTGCAATTGAACTCAACTCTATGGGCTTATCAAACTAGCATTCAAACACCTACAAGTGCAACACCTTTCTCCTTGGTCCATGAATCAGAAGCTATCTTACCCATCGAAGTCAAAATACCCTCATTATGAATCTCACTAAAAGGAATGGTCAACAATAAAGAGTATGAGGTGTCCATATTAAATGAATTGGAGCTCCTAGATGAAAGGCGTTTGAGCACGTTAAACCATCTTCAGGTTTATTAGAATCGGCTCAAACAAAACTATGATAAAAAGATCAAAGACATAAACTTTCAAGTTGGTGACTTGGTCCTCAAAGAGAATTAGAAGGTACAACTGAATCAAGATGGCAAAGGAAAGTTTGAACCCAATTGGTTAGGCACATTTATCATCATAGCAAGCTATGGTTCTAGAGCTTATCGGTTGGCTACTCCTGAAGGAGAACCCTTAGCAAAACCGCTGAATAGTAGCCACCTCAAGAAGTTCTATACTTGAAGCATGTCAGAATACCCCAGGAAAAAGGGTAAAAATCCAAAAAAATAAAAGATTAAAAAATACAAAAAACAAAAAAGCAAGAAAAATAGTAAAGAGAAATAAAACATTATTTTAGTAAAAACTACTTTGTGGCACTTCTAGAATAGGTGCCATAGTGAAAACATGGAAAGCAGGTGTTATGTTTGAATAAAACTTGCATCGTTATATATCAATACTATCCAAAGCACCACCCATTCGTCCCATAATAAGGCATGTGTCGAACCATGGCTCATTATTGATTTAGGAAAGTGGTCTTGAATCCAACTGGGGGGCAACTTCCCAAAGCTGGTCGTGGATTAGATCTTTATATGTCCTATCATGGTCAAAACTATTGAAAATCAAAAACATCTAGAAAACAACAAAATCAAAAACATCTAGAAAACAACAAAAATCAAAACAACTTTGGATTATTCCTTCACTCAACAAGTCTAAGATATCAACATTTAATTGAACCTCATGGCTAGTTCAAGTAGATTTCCTACAACATATCCTCTAGAAACAAAAGTGGAATATCAATCCAAGTTATCAATGTTATTTAAAATCCCAAAAATAGTTTATGCTTTGAGTCAACCAGTCAAATTATGTGGTCTCTTTGTGTACAACATAGGCAAGGATTATCTCTGATCAGCCCCTGAGGCCCTAGGTCAGTCCCTTTAGGTTTCTATCATTCTTTCTTTCATCTTAGTCAAAAAAGTACAAAATCCAAAAATAGTCAAAATTTTCAAAAATCCAAAAAAAAAAAAAAAACTGATCAGATTCAAAAGCAAGTTCTCAAACCAAGTGAACTACAAGCCTCTACATGTACAACGTAGGAAAGGCTTATCTTTTATGAGCCACCGAGGCCCTAGGTTAGTCCCCTGATAACAACAAAAACATCTTAGAAAATCAAAAAAATCAAAAAAACCTACTCCATCATCACAATCCGCAATAAAAATTTCATCCATAATAAAAAAATTGTCATATTCACCCTTTTGACAAAACAAACAACAAAAAAAGAAAACATCAAAAGCTAGAACCTTCAAGCAAAAACAATCACAAATATTTGATTACGAAATAGATGAAAACAATGCCAAAGTAAAACTACCTATCTTTTGACAATTCACCAACAACATCCTGAGATATTCCATAATGGATCCGTTCCTACGATAGACATGATCAATAATGGATAATAGCCTGAAACCTCAAAATAGATATGGAAAGTGATATTACAACTTTGTTTTATCTTTTTATAGTCTTCTCTTTATAATTTATTTTATTGACTCATTCCTAGGATCTCTTGAGGATGTCTATAAGGATTTAGAGAAGAAGGAATGGGGGCAATTGAGCGTCATTTCAGTTTGTTGTTTGTATGATGTTTTTGTAAGATTACCATGGTGAATACTTTCTTTATTCAGTGTATGGAAGGTGTTTTGAAACAATTCATGAACTAGGTACATGTTAGGTATTCTATACCTATCTGTGTAATTGGTCCAAAAAGTTTTAATACAACCCAACCATATACTTTAAACAAAGTTTTCGTATGTCTGCTATGAGCAAGAACATTCTTTGTATGTCGAGTAAAATTCCATGCAATGGATACAAAGTAACCTTGGTCATAAATACTGTAGACACCCAAAAATGTCCTCTTACAACACCTATCCCGACATTACATCATTCAGGCATCTTGTAGCATGTTTTTCCCTAGGTACCCATGTCATCATCTAATTAGTTAAATAAATCTTATTTATTTAACTAATTTCAGTTGTTCCCTTCCTATGCATAATCCATCTATTCCTCTAATGTTAATTAAATAATTTATATTATTTAATTAATTAAATCCTTTTTATTCATTCTTCTAATTTTAATTGAATAATTTATATTATTTAATTAATGAAATCTAAAAAGGATATTCTCACTTTCTTTCCAAAATCTGAACTCATGTGTATCTAATTAATTTATTTAATTAGATAATTCATCAATTATCCCTCTCGTCTTTTTCAGGATTTATTTCCTTTAAAACAATAAATCAAAATCTTTCTATCTTTTTAAAATCTTATCTCATCTCATTGTATTTCCTCTTTTTGTAAAAAATCAAATCCTTGTCGAATCTTGTCAAATCTTATCTTCGTCAACATCACGACTCTATAAATATGGCCTCTCACAATACATTTAGGAGGTTGATTCGTCTAGCATCCGGACTCTGTCAAAATCAGTCTTCCATCTTTATCTACCATTCTCTCCATTTGGCATTTTCGTCATCAAGTCATTATGTTGTAGGAATGAGCATCCAACATTCCTCCATTGTCAACCCTTCAAAATCTCGCATTCTCATGCAGGTGGAGAAGAGAAATGGAGATAAATCGAGTTAGCGTGGAGATCGGTTTGCATTTGTGCTTCTTATTATGATTTTTGTGTTGTTTCGTACTCTATTGTGCTTGATAGGATTAATTAGTTTATTGTTTTTCAATACTAAAATCTGATATTTTCCCTATCTACATTTGGTGAACCTAGCGTGAACATGCTCCAACGATCTAATCATTAGTAAATGCAAGTTTTGTTTGTTACAAAAATTTGCATGTTTTAACCCTCGTTCTGTCAATTTTTGGGAGTGAATTGTTGTAGGATTTGAAGCAATTTTGGCGGATGGAACCACATAAACCATTGGGTTTTGAAAATGGATTTTAAATCATATATGTCTCACAACTTGCATGTCTATTCTAAGCATTATTTTTCTTTTTTTTAAAGCCTGATGGGCTGACCTTAGTCAATAATCACAACAGCCTCAACCTCTGTCAAATCCTTGACCCGACCTCTGCTCAGCCAAGCCTTCCTCAAAACCTTCATCGGCTTCCCTTAACATCCTCGACATACTCATTATTCTTTGCCGACCCCTATTAAAGCTCATTCAATGCTTTTCCTTTGCCACTTCCAACGAGCCCGTCGCCACCCTCTATTCGCAGTCGCCACTTCTCATAGGCCAAACCATCCTTTAGATCCTCTTACCATTCAGGAAATTGAAAAGGTCTAGAGCATTCTTAGGAAGTCCTCCATTTTCAAACATAGCGAGTTTTCACCAGTCTCCTGCCTTCTTCAGCCAAACTGTCGAAACTATCATCCACCCTCGTTTGCAGCCTTTGTTGCCACCCACTGTCAAATTCCTAAAGATTATTTTGAATTCTTGAAGTTCTTTCCATCCGTATTTCTCTATTTAGCATCTCGGTCCTACGAAATTGACAGGCTTCTCGCTAGGTTCTTGGTCGAGGTTTTGACATTGATAAGACTACATAATAGAAATTGAAATTGACAATTATTGGTCGACACCACATATTATTTTAGCTTACCACGCTATAGGTTTTAGCACTGTGATACCAACTACGGCCATCATTGGCGTCTCTGACAAAGAACCCCTATAGTTTTTATCACCATCATCATTTTTTATCATTGTAGCTTTCAACAATCCAAGCACACAAAACAAAACAAACAAACAAAAAAAAATCCCCCAACGCATGGACATAGAACGGAGGTCCGACAGGTAGCTCAGGGAAACAACTGCTCTTGCAAAACCAAAAAGTGACAATGACTAATACACTCATTTCCCCACATGCGTGGTGCTGAGGCTTTAACCTGGGCACCTTTAACTCGTTCCAAAGCTCTCATTTCGGCGCAAGCAGGTTCGTGACTAGTCTTCTACAACATATGGCGTCCTTCTCTCATCGATGTTGGCTCTATCTTTCTGGAATTAATATCTTATTGATCACATATTAAATAGTGGATCCATCATATCCTCGGGCTGACAATATAACACCGGTGGTCAACAGCACATTAAACAAATCAACATTTCATAAGAGATTTTTATTGGCGGACTTCTTTTTAATTGGCAGGGTACATCACCAGTCCATCATACACAATCCATCCTCAAATCCTTCTTGTACAGATCGGGCTGCATCTTGTCAAGTCGGCGCCCATCCACAATTTGCGTCGTCATTGGTCGTCATACTCTAAATCCACACGGTTCATACCTAGTCCGCTGCCATCTTCCATAAGGGGTATCAATCTAGGCAAATCATTCTTGGTCTGTGGCATATTTATTGTCCCTATACTCAGCATCAAGTTAGCAAGCCTTTTGATCGGTGTTTCTTCATTGCATCGGCCATTTCTACTCTCTCCATCGGCGGTCTGAATGGTCTAAGAAACGATCTACCGAAGACATTTTGACTCTTTGTAACAATGGCCATGCAATGTCTGATCAACGATTTCTCAGATCAGTTTTAGCATTAGTTTAGTTTTTTTTATTTTGATTTTAGTTTTAGCATTACTTTAGTTTCTTTTTTATTTATTTTTTCTTTTAGTTTTAGTATTAATTTAGATTTAAACTTTTTAGATTTAATTTTTTAGATTTTAATTAGATTTAATTTAGATTTTAACTTAGGATTTAAACTAGATTTAATTTTTATTATTATTTTTAATTAGAATTAACCTTAATTTAGATTTAAACTGTTAGATTTAATTTTAAATTTAGATTATTACCAATCTAATTTAGCTTTTTTCTAATTTAATTTAGATCTAAACTACATTGTAAATTTAGTTTAGATTTTGTTTAGATTTAGATTTACTTTTTCATTTTAATTTTAGAATTAATTTTGATATAGATTTAGATTTAATTTTTAGATTTTAGATTTAACTTTAGTTGTAGATTTTAATTTTTAATTTAATTTTTCATTTAGATTTAAATGAATTTTAGATTCTACTTTTTAATTTAGTTAGATTAAATTTCTAATTTAACTTAGATTTTTTATTTTTTTGTAACCTTTTAATTTAGTGTAAATTTCTAATTTTTGATTTCATTTATATTTTTAATAGATTGTATGTTTTGATCTAATCTCACTTTTGTTTGCACGTTGTGTTTCTTCTTGTCTTGGTGACTTATCGGTGAATCATACAACACTAGAAAATATTGGCATCGGTCACACACATCAAATTGGAAAGCGAAAATAATCAGGTGCACACATTGCATTTTTAATCTCTTAATCTTGTTTGTCACACATTTCAATTTGGGGGCATAAAATCAATCTTGTTTGATCACATATGTGAAATTGGGCTTAAATTTTTTTTTGTCTTCAATCACACATTTGCCTTTGGGTTAAAAAGAACAAGTGTTTGAACTGTTTTGCACACATTTCATTTCTAAGGTCAATTAACAACTGCGAGTGTGAATCAAGTGAGTGTGCGATCACAAACACCTCACTTGGTTTACTTTTGTCAAACCCTTCATAGGAGGCCTACTAGGGGATTTCATCACCCCTGGGGACGACCTCAATCGAAGTGTGAATCGAAAGACACGCTTGTTTGGGAGTTAAAATCTTGTCACTCTAAGCTAAGCCTCAAAGAAATTTATACCTTTGGGAAGTGAAGGTGAAGGGTGGGTTACCCCTTTCTCTTGGCTTATTGGCAGGATTTTTCTTACAAATAATTCCTTAGTCAACCTTGTACAAGCTAGCTTGAGACCTAATCGGCCATACCCCACTTGATTGGTCATAGGGCTTGTTGTTCTGTATTCAAGTGTTTGCTTAATCATAACATTTAATCTTCAAAGAAATTTGTTTCATTGTGTTTGGTGTGTGTTTTCATGCATTTACATGTGAAATATTGTGTTTGATAGTGCCCAAGTCAAACTTCCAATAAACACTTGCCACATCATCCAAATCACCCAATCTTATCATTCCACATCATATCCTAATCCTTGTCATTTCTTTAATCCAATCAACATCATTTTACACCATGCCAACATTAGAAGACCTAGTACCAAAATTCCAAGACCTCATCCAATCACTTTATCTGGCACCACAACCCTTAAACAAACAAATAATTCAAGGAATCCATAACATGATCCATAAACTTCAAACAATCCAATCACCTCAAATGCAACATCTCATAGCGCAAGCCCAATATCTCATAGCCACTCGTCAAACCCAACAAGCACATCATCCTCAATTCATTCAACACCAATCAATTCCACCTAATTCCTATGTGGAATCTCCCTCCATGCCATATCAATCTAATCCATCCACCTATCAAAATAATTCCATATCACCTTATTCCACATCTGTCCATAACAATTCCACATCACCTTATCCCACCTCTTTCCATGACAATCCTACATCAACCCATCAATTCATCCCACAACAAGTACATGTGAGCCAAAGTCCACCTTGGCAACAAAATCAAGAGCCTTTAAGTCTTAATGCCACCTTTGACAAGGGGAACACCAATCTAGTTCAAGCACCCTTACCACCATCCAATCAAATGCCTATCCATAAGCCACCATGTCTGAGTCCTAATTCATTGGCCTCTTTACCTTCTAACCAATCAAACTCTTCATTACATCCATTATCATTTAATCCTCCATCAAATCAATGCCCTACATTTAGATATTTAAAACATAAATTGATGGAATTACCTAAATACACCCATCCACCTATAAAGGATGTGACCCAAGGGCTACAAGAAAGGAATCAATTATCGCCATGTCATTCAACACATATACTTGAACATACAAAAGAGTTCTCAAACGTCATGCCAAGTCCTTCAAGTCAACCATGTCATCCACAACCCCTTGAGCCGATTCAAGAGTCTCTCGTCGTAAGTCCAAGTCACCCTCTTTCATGCTCCTATGTTTTTGACCATCAAGAACATGCCAAGTCTCTCCATGATAAATCCCCTTCCACTTCCATTCAAGCAACTCAAGAGTTATATCAAGAGTCTACTCCCAAGCATGTGGAAAGATCAATCCCTAGTCCTAATCAAGATCAAATCATTTTCTTCCAACCTATCCATAATCTATATCTTTTTTATGATCAAGATGATATCCATAATGATGAAGAGCCTATCCGTGAGCAACTTGATCCCATACCCATCCATGAGAAAGATATTCCAAATTCACCTCCACCTAGTCCTATCCATGATCCATCAACATCCACTTCCCTTGACGATACATGTGCCTCCCAAGCACACATAGAAGGTCAAATAAATACCTTGGATCTAAGTGAACACAATGCTAATCAAGATCCTAATGATCCCCCGTCACCCACTATCGACCCCATTGCCAGTCCTCCATCATATCCTATTGGTATTTCCACCCTCATTCATGAATGTTCCTCCTTAGAACAACAACAACCATTATCTTCTTCATCCAATAAGGAACTCATGTCTAGTGTTTCACCTACACCTAGTCCCATTGTCCATTGCACACTCCAAAATAGGAACCACCAAGGTAAAGATCTAGACCTTCATGAACAAGGTATTTTGGAGCCCATCCATGTCAAAGTCCCTTCATGCTCTTATGGCCTTGGACATACACCCCAAGGACACCAATCTAAATATTTTGGTACTTCCTCCATGCCTCCTAAGTCCACTTTCCATCATGAAGCCTATCATACACCTAAAACATATATTGTCATTCTACCATCGTCATCCTACAAATGTCAAAAGCATATGACCATACACTTCCCTCCATCCACTCTACCACCATTGCTTCCAACTCCTAATATCCCTCCATCCACTTTACCACCATTACTCCCAACACCTAATATCCCTACCATTCAATCCTCTTATCCATTTATCCATAAATCCTCTAAACATCTTAATCATGACCAATCAATGCACACATTGTCTAAACATAAAGCTTCCACTCATTCCACCAAACCCAAGGGATTCCAAAATAAAAATTTGGATGCCTCTACACATAAAGTCAAAAATTCTAATGGTCCTAATGCCTTAGCATACAATTGCAAAAATTCAAAGCCAAGTACATCTAAAAAGCTATATAAGCCCATACCTCCAAAAGTAAAGGCCAAAACTAAAATGGTTTGGGTCCCTAAGTAGAAAGAAATCAAGTCAAATGAGGCATCCACATCACAAAATCCCCAACCTTCCCCCCCCATCCAAAGTGCACATGCTATTCAAGAATCTCATATTCCATCCCACAAGACAAACAAAAATCATAACAATATCAAGTCTATGTGGGTACCTAAAGCACTTCGTCCACCATCTCCTAAGAAAATAGCTTCATTGCTTCCTACACCACGTCCACATCAAAAGCCTCAACGTTTATCACAGTGTGTGCAACCATTGGTCATGGTTCCCTTCCATTTCACAATGAATCCACATACCTCCATCTCCTCATCCTTCACTCATTATCCCACATATCTCCCCCACCATCTTCCTATGGTCCATGCTTTTGGCTAAGCCTCCCCACTCATCTTTTGCATAAGTCCCATATAATCCCTATCATCTTCCCTACATATTCCACATCATAATCCATTATTGTCCTCCATAATCTACATCATAATCCATCATCTACCTACTCCATCTCCCTTTCATGTCATCCCTTACCGACATCTATGAGAATAATGACATTTGACATGGTCCATGCAATGACATTCATCCCTAGTGGGACTATGACCTTTCATGGAACTAGACACTTGAGTCCCTTCTATCCATATTCCCCTCTCCTATCCAAAATTCAAAAAGTCAAAAATTCAAAAAAAAAAAGAAGTAAAGAGAAATTCCTTCATCCAATGGTGAAAACCTGGTAAACAGGCGCCCTGGATAAGTACCATGATGAAAACCTAGCAAACAGGAATCATGTGTAGGTTGATCTTCTATGTCACTTACACTTGGGGGCACAATGTCTTATCTATCCAACCTATCATTTTCATGTCATATCATTTCCATCCTACCTACCATCTTAGCCATCATACATACCTATCATATTGAGTCCATCCATCCACCCTTCTTCTTTTGATCTTGATGAAGATATAGGGGCAAAGGTTGAAACATGTTTGGGTATCTCTTGACATACCTCATCCTATCTAAACCACTCATGTCATTATCCGGTTGTCATACATTTTGTCTAGAAAAATCCTAAGTCTTGTACCTAGAATGGGGCATGTTATTCCTATGCGACATAGTCTTCGAATATCACATCCTTGCTCTATTATGATGTATCCAACCATAACATCCATTTATCTATCATGAGCCTTTTATCCCTTATCCCATCACCCACCCTTGCACCTAGACTTGGTTTTCCCCTTGTCATTGGTATCTAGCACAAAGGCTACTCAAATTTTCATCCTTTGACACCTCAAAACATTTCAAAAAACAGTCAAAACATTTCAAAAGTCCAAAAAATAGTCAAAACATTTCAAAAGTCCAAAAAAAAAAGTCAAAACATTTCAAAAGTCCAAAAAAAAAAACATTTCAAAAGTCCAAAAGTCAAAACATTTCAAAAGTCAAAAAAATCAAAACATTCCAAAAGTCCAAAAAAAATCAAAACATTTCAAAAGTCCAAAAAAATCAAAACATTTCAAAAGTCCAAAAAAAACAAAACATTTCAAAAATCCAAAAAAATCAAATAGCCAACAAAAATCCAAGCAATAATTCAAATGCAAGTCAGTCCTTAATCTATACCAATCAAGTCGATCAATCTTGTCAGATTATCCAATCACATCCTTTGGTCTTGATCCTAATCTTGTTGTAAACCCAATCAATCAAAGTCAATTAGTCAATTATCAGTTATCCTTGTGTTGATCTAGGGATATGTTGTTCCCTGCAATGACAACACTATCATCATCAATCAAACAATCACTTACTCATCAATTTACAGCTTGACAGGGGCAATACCTTGTTTGTTTTTGTATCATTTGTGCATGCTTGCTTGATTGCTTGTGTGTGTTATCATTATTTTTTTTTTTCCATCAAATCCGACTTATTCCAGCTAATATTCATATCTTGTATCTAGACAAGGTTGTATTACACTGGGGCACAAGACACATCGTCACCTTGGTCCTTATACCTTGGTGCATAACGTCTAGTGCTAAATCAAACACCATGGTTGCTCACTTTCATTGCAGCATAATGCATCCTTCACTTCCTATATCCATTCCTTCATCTTTAGTTCTTGACCCATCCCTTTCATTTCGACAGCCTACCCATGTTTGTCCAACCCACCTATCCTCTCGAGGGGGCATCATTATTCCATCATCATATCTTTCTATCATTGTCCATTTTCCTCTATCCATAACTTAGTTTCTTTGAAATGATGTTACTTGACACAAATCTCATCATCTCGAACATCATCTCAAAGAGGGGAAAAATGTAGACACCCAAAAATGTCCTCTTACAACACCTGTCCCGACATTACATCATTCAGGCATCTTGTAGCATATTTTTCCCTAGGTACCCATGTCATCATCTAATTAGTTAAATAAATCTTATTTATTTGACTAATTTCAGTTGTTCCCTTCCTATGCATAATCCATCCATTCCTCTAATGCTAATTAAATAATTTATATTATTTAATTAATTAAATCCTTTTTATTCATTCTTCTAATTTTAATTGAATAATTTATATTATTTAATTAATGAAATCTAAAAAGGATATTCTCGATTTCTTTCCAAAATCTGAACTCATGTGTATCTAATTAATTTATTTAATTAGATAATTCATCAATTATCCCTCTCATCTTTTTTAGGATTTATTTCCTTTAAAACAATAAATCAAAATCTTTCTATCTTTTTAAAATCTTATCTCATCTTGTTGTATTTCCTCTTTTTGTCAAAAATCAAATCCTTGTCGAATCTTGTCAAATCTTATCTTCGTCAACATCACGGCTCTATAAATACAACCTCTCACAATAAATTTAGGAGGTTGATTCGTCTAGCATCCAGACTCTGTCAAAATCAGTCTTCCATCTTTATCTATCATTCTCTCCATTTGTCATTTTTGTCATCAAGTCGTTATGCTGCAGGAATGAGCATCCAACATTCCTCCATTGTCAACCCTTCAAAATCTCGCATTCGCATGCAGGTGGAGAAGAGAAATGGAGATAAATCGAGTTAGCGCGGAGATCATTTTGCATTTGTGCTTCTTATTGTGATTTTCGTGTTGTTTCGTACTCTATTGTGCTTGATAGGATTAATTAGTTTATTGTTTTTCAATACTAAAATTTGATTTTTTCTCTATCTACAAAATACCTTGGTGCATCATATCTGTTTACTACATAAAAAGGGATTGTTAAAAATGCGAAGCCTCCAAGCAAAGCGAAAGAAAAATCATCAATAACTAACAACATCAAATTTCTATCCATCATCCAATTCTTCTAACTAACAAACATCCATCTTGCATCACAATATCAATAGTACCATATCCATCCTACATCCACAATGCCATTAGTACATATCGTGATGATAATAAAACAATGAAAACTTCTTGCATCATGTACAAAGAATACATTCATCATAGACATAATAAAACATAATATGATATAAAATATGATCAATCCATCCATCCACATCATATGCATACATAAAAAAAGTATAAAAACATGTATAAAGCATACATCATCATACATTGTCATACATAAATCATCACATAAACATATAATTAAGCCAAATAGAAGCATGTCTAGCTCATATATATCATCATCAAAAAAAGGATAATGTCATGGTACATCATCATGGAAACATGTGTATTAAGATAATACAAAAATATACATATATACGAGGCCTTAGCTGGGAAGATGAATATATATACAAAATCATGTCTCCAATATAAAGTCTTTGAACAATAAACATCATAGAGATCAAAGTACAAATATGTCACTACCTAGCCAGAGGAGGAAGACTCTAATCAACCTTTGGATCAGGTTGTCTAACAAAATGATCACCTGACGTAGCACTAGTAACAGTACTCGACTCTCCAAATCGTGGCTTCCGTTGAGCTCTAGGAATGGTGGCATCATAAAGATTCTGATAATATGTGGCCCTTTGTAGCAACTGGTCTCACTTGACATAGAGACTGTCACACTCTGTCCTAAGACTATCCCTCTCAGTGGTAACAACCTGCAACTATGTCTCTACAACTAGGCAACACCTGATCTATGTATCTCTCTCCATCTTAAATCCCTCTCTCTCCTGCCAAGTTGTGTCTCGCTCTATAGTAAGAGTGACAATCTGTGCCTCCACAAATTATCGCCACAATATCTCTGCATCTCTTGCAATAGTCATCTAGGCTAACTGTACACCTCCATCCCCAGGTGGTGGAGGGGGACCTAGAACCTGTCCTTGGTCCTAATGTATTTGATCACCCTGTCCGCCTTGGGCACTGTTATGTCAAGCCATATGAAGCTGCTCTATAATGATCTCAATACGTTGTATCTCTCCTCGATGACCTATGATTCCTGCTCTTCCCACTACGGGAACACCGATAAGATCTATGAATCTCATAAGAAGGCATCATATTCCCACCATTTATCATAATCGAGAGTAGTACCCAGATCGGCTAAGCCCACTGGACAAACCCATCCAACTAGGGAAAGATCTCTAAATGCAACAACAATAGCAACTCAATTGTCCTATAAACCCCAGATATAGACCTCTCTAGTGGTTCGACCAAACTAAGCCTCATAAGCATTTGGAAATCGACCCTGTCGCTCTCCAAACTTCTTGCAAACCTTGTCAGGAAGATATCTCTCCAAAAGAGAGTGCACACGACTGATCAACCATCTAGTCTATCTATAGTAAACCAATTGCTCTTGATTGTCAGGCCATGCCTCACAATCCATATATGGTCTCCATACAAAACCTTGCATGTCATCAAATACACAACGCCAGTAGGAAAGTTGTCCAAGAAATGTATAATGCAAAAAATCTCTATAGCGATAAGAGTATGGATCCCTAGTAGTACAATCCATTATACCATCAAGTCGAGTCATTAATATGTGCACCCAAACCCATCAAAAATATATTTCCCACCACTATATGCAACCTCATGCATATCTTTGTATAGGTGGGAAAGGAGACATGAACCCCATGCGTATCTAGTCCCATGCTCAAACATCTGCTCGATGCATATACCCTATCCCACAAGAAACTGTCAACCTCTCCTATCAAGAACAACCAACCTCAACACCAAACCACATAGAACAAGATAAACGAGATCAACACTGCCAACAAAATCTAATAAATCTATCTCGAACTGTCGAACCTCCAGACGTCTCACACCAAGAATGTGGCACATAGCACAGGGGCCCCGTTGAACATAATATGTAATGAGCTCTCCATGAATGGGTATGCAGAGGATCCTCCACACATCCTCAAGAGTAATGGTAGCCTCCCTTGTAGTTAAATGGAAGGACGAGGTCTCTAAATGCCACCTCTCTGCAAGTGTTGTCATCATCACGCTATGACATCTGATGGTGGGCATGTAACAAATGTTTCATAAAATGACAACATCTAAAATATCTTGCTCCAAAACATCAAAACCAACAATCAAATCGAATAGATCTTGTGGATGTCGCTCCCTTGACTAGAGTGGAGTAAGGACCACCTACAATCGTTCAACCCATGATGTTAAGGATTTGCTCAAAAAATGCAAAAAAAACCTAAAAAGACGAACAAAGTGACTTAGGTTTCCAAAAAAGTCAAAAGCAAAAGTTTTGTGTCAAAAGCGAGATTTTTTTTATCAAAAGAAATAAATTCAAGCAAAAGTGATGAATTTATTGTCAAAAGCGATAAATGAAAGCAAGAGCGAAAAAATCAAAAGCAAAGAAATTTTTCAAAACTACAAATTGATCACAAGAGCGAGAAAACTGAAGCAAGCATGTCAAAAGCGAAAATTTATAGCAAAGGTGCTAGGAAAAGAAAAACATTAAGTCAAAAGCACAAATGTAAATCAAGTGCACAAAGATATGTCAAAAGTGAGATATTTACAAAAGGAAAAGCGCCAAAACCGATTCAAAAGCGCCAAATTCTTAAAACTAGCATTATCACCTAGTTGGTCTTTGTGCATTAACTACGCAAAAATGAAATGATGAAAATGAAAATCAAAAGGGTACATACGAGGGCACCAACGCTTGCAGGCCATCCAAACTCTCAAATCATGTTTGCGCGATGTGGGGCTCCCCAAATTCTTGCCATAGCTCCTCAACAACTGACAAAATGACAAAACTAGAGGCAAGAATTCTCTATAGGCTCAAAGTGCAAATGAGGTAATTAGACCCCTAATTACCTATTTTAACCCCCAAAAGACCCTAATTTTTTCTTAAGAAGCCTTCCTAGGTTAAAATTAGGACCTCCCGGGAACATTTGAACAAGCAAAAAAAGACCTATAGACTTAATTTTTCACCCTCTATGCATTTGAACTGAAATGAAATAGTGTCGTGAGCCTGACCTCAAAATTAACATTTTCGGCCAACCTCTCAAGGGGGCAGCCCAAAGTCCTACCATCATTCTGCTGACCGCCAGGGAACAATGGGGCATTTTTTTTTTTCAAAACTTGATCTTAACATCGAATCTTTGAAACAAAGCAACCAATACTTTGTCTCAAAGAGGGGCAAAATGTAGACATGTAAAATTGACCTAACACTTATCACACACCTTAAATAAAATTTTCGCATCATCGACATCATTACGATCAAATATCACTGCATTTCACATAAAAAGCATCAAATTCATCAAAAACCCTAATTTCCTCTATTAATTGAATAATACAAGATTATTTAATTAATTCACTTTTTTCATCACTTTTGACCAATTAAATAAATTTCATTTATTTAATAAAGTCCTAAAACCCTAATTCACTTATTCATCATTTTTGACCAATTAAATAAAGTTCATTTATTTAATAAAGTCCTAATCTAACTTAATTCCTCCTAATTAATAACGTCAATTATTTAATTATATCACCCATTCACTTTATTCCCCTAAGTCAATTGAATTATTAAAGCTTAATAATTTAATTATATCACTTTCCCTCCAAATTTGACTAATCGAATTTAATTATTCAAAACATCATTAAAAATCAAATCAAACAAATGCAACTTTTTTTGCAAAAGTCAAAATTGATTTGCATGTTCAACTCCAAAAAGAATTAATTAATTAAATTAATTAATTAATCATCCTCAACCACTTTCATGATTGAGAAAATTACAAACCACCGATTGCTCACTCTGATTGCTTGACTGATCGATCTATTTTTTGATAGACCAATCTATTTCTTGACAGATCAATCTATTTCTTGATTGATCAATCTATTTCTTCAATCACACTAATTACGTAATCAATTTGTACAAATTATGCCCATCTAAATCCTCTCAATATCTTTTGACCATCGATCAATATATTCTACTACGCGATCTAGAGCGTTCATTCAAAATCACAAATTCTATATAACAAACCTCTTTCTTCACAAAAATTATTAGAGAATCAATATAGTTTATGCAACAAAGTAAAATTCCAAGATCTTAATTGACATTGACAAAGCTTCAAACCCACATCTTCGATCAACACACACACGTTCTTCAAAGCTCTCACACACACAATGGATGCCTCGTATTGAATTGAACAACCCAACATACATCAATACAAATACACTTTGACACAGGATGGTAAAGCTATTTCATTTGGAATTCATTGTTATTGATTTTTGTCAATTTCATTCTTGAATTCTTGATTTTATAGTTACATTTTGTGAGTAATGGGCATAAATCAATTAGCATTTTTTTTGTTTAGATTGGTTTCTAATGATCAATCTTATTTATTTGTGTCTTCCTAATTTCCCCCTTACACACTAATCAACCTAGATCTATAGAGAATTAAATTCCCTCTTAGCACTCTCTACTCTTGTCACAACCTGGTCTCACTCCCTTGTGAGTGATATAACTTGGGCTCTCAATTGATCTCTCTATGAATTCAATTCTTATACCTAAAATACCCTTTAATATCTCTTAGGATTCAATTCTATCCCATTTTCTACTAACTCTTGCATCCCTAAGACTCCTCATATACTACTGGAAGTTATGTAATGAGAATACAAATATCTAAGCGAGGATTAAAGTTCTTTGTGGTCTATACTTGATCTAGACACCCCCTCTGACTATATGGTGGAGACCATCTCAACTATGACTTGATTTGTAAAAGTTAAGCCACTCTCATGTCTAAACTATAAAATAAAAATAATTCTATATCTCTACACGTTAAACTATCATAAATAAATGCATAAAATAAATTCAATTCTAGCAATTTCATAAACATAAATAAGATAAATAAAATCACATGGGTCCCCAATCTTCCATTCTAAGTCTCTGAAGGTAGTTGGCCTCGTAAAAGCTCCACCCATAATCAACAATGGCATAATAGAGGTTCTCATAGTGGTAACATTTCTTGAATCCCATATTTCTTTTTTACTAGGGGTGTATGTTTCTATAGATGGCCCTACCACTTATGTTCATACTCTCAACTTTTCCTCCACTAGGATTTGTTTCTCATTTCTACTCTTCTCCTCACCCAACCCTTGTGCATTAGGATCCCTTCCAGGAGCATCCTTGGGAAAAATAGGGGTTGGTCCTAAATTCTGCCACCATGTGATATAACTTGGGGTGACCCCCCATGTCATATGTAGCCAATATTGGTTAGGAATCATCCCCCTCAATATCCATGTCGCTCAAAGTTACATCTACAATAGTTGATCAAGGATAATCCCCATCTTTTACGATGTTGCAATATGAGTTCACATGTAAGCTAGTGTAGATCAAGAAACTTAGTGTACTTAACCAAAATAACCCATAACCTATCCATAGTAAAAATGAACAATAATATAATCATATCTACCAACAAAAAAATCAACCTCCCTACATCCCAAAAATCTTCCTCAATTTTTTTGGCCATGCTATCATTTGTACATAAGGTCTCCAAATAATATCACTACTATGCAATCTATAAGAACTCTATCTCCAAATAATATCACTACTATGCAATCTATAAAAAACTTGTCTCCAAAATAATATATCGTTGAATCTCTAGTCTCAACCTAAAGAGAATGCATATACTTTGGGAAATTCCAATGAGATCTAGCTTGGAAAACCAATTGGTCTTATGTAGATGATATGATCAAATTCCCATACATGGATTAATGTACAAGTCATCAAGCTATATCTCTCATAGTATACGAAGTGACCTAGATTATGGTTAAATGGGAAAGCATGCTATATCCCCATGCAAAGATTATCTACCCCTTATCCATATCCTTGATAGTATGTATGAGACCATGCAGACAAGTGCCTCATCCATCCATCACCACAAACATAGTTATGGTGGTGATCATGATATGTCTAATTAGGGGCACTATAATCGCTCCTTTCTCTAACCACCTCATGTAAATATGACCCATCATTTCCCTTTCCACCATTTGGTTGATAGTTGACCATCCTCTATAATGGTCATAAACTCTACTCTTGGATGGTCATTGTGTGACCTATAATGGGAAATCTCAATATATGGTAAAAATCCTCTATAATGACCATTTACCTTGATGGGAACATGAATGTAGAGGTATCCAAGTCTCATCTCTCCATCAATGCCATCAACATATTGGTGTAGAACTATATCTATGACATAATAAAGACCTAATAGATATCTACTCGTTGGAGAAGTGAGATCTCATCGGCCATGAGTGTTGATAACTAGCTCCATAGAAGAGAGATAAATTCCCCTTTTGGGCGCTCTCACATAGTAGGTATGGCATAAAAATAATAAATATAAACATTCTATCATTCACTACTTTACATAAGATCTTTAATTCTTTCTAAATATTTAAAAATTTCTCATTTTCTATAGACACTAATGTGTTTCTGGATGCTAGCACATTAGATGGATGCCATGTCAAACACTTGCGGGTCTACTAGATGGAGGAAAATGCTAGTGCATGCCTACTAGATGCTTGCACATGCTATAGGGCCCACTGAAGTGAAATATACTAGAAATATCATATTAAACTAAAAAAAATACTCATCTTATGTAGGATTTCTCCCTATTCAACCCCCTCTTAGAGCTCATCCAACCTGAAGTTCACTCTATTTTTTCTCAAAATATGTGTGTATGCAATAATTTTTCTCAAGAAACACTTTGAGCTCTCAAAAAATGTCTAAGGTGAATAGTAGAAATGAATAATAAAATTTCAAAATTTCTTATATTTATAAATTATTTGAAACTCAAACTCAAACTCTCCTAAGGGTGAATTTTCCTTCTTGTTTTTCCTCCTACAGGTTAGGAAAAACATGAGGGGCATATATTCAACCTTCTCAAAATATTCTTCTACATTTTCTTCTCTAGAATATTCTTCTCTTCATTTTATCTTTCTTCAAATTTTGAGACTGATACATTTATTTGTAGGACGTGTATAAATTTTTCCTAACATTTAATCCTATAGGAATCTAGAGCTTAATGCAGCAATTTTGTAAAATATTAGTCTAGGGGCACCATTGGTCTGCTTGAAGAGCTTTTGCATACTCTACAATATCCTTTTCGAGTATAATTTTAATACTTCCAAAATTTCATTATCTACTTTAGTGTAGCTTATTTTTTAGTGCAATTAGCTCACTAAAGTGGGGGTAAAATGTAATGTCAAAAATACATACTTGCATAATTCATATTATATTCTAAGCCCACCTTAGCCTATTATTTCTAAGTAATAAATTTTGATATTTCTATAAGAAATATTTTTACTCACACTTGAAGAGTATAAAATATTTAATGCTATGTTGGGAACATGTGTGCAAAATCTAATCATAATTCTTATAGATGATAAAGAGATGTACAAACATTTGTGTGATTTGCTAGTGTCTAGAAAATTATTGAGATTCAAAAGCATAATTTATATGTAGCTTATTTATGATACATGTCGTAATATCCAAACGAAAAAAATAAAATCTCTTTTTCTCTCGTTTGAGCAAACAAAATTCATCGCCTTGCCATTTCAAAAGGATTTTTTTTTTAAATTTCATTCAATCATCGTTGGATATCTTATTTGGATTTCTACTATCATGCTATTTTCTACTTTTCATTAGCAATTTGATCTTCCTAAGAAAATGCATTAATAGTTACATATTTCACCTTAATTGGAGATAGTTTCCATTGTTGGTAATATTGTTCATTTTCTCATTTATTCTTACATTTACTCTTCAATGTGAGATAATTTCTTTGACATAAAAACAAGGAAATCTATTATTATCATTTTTTTTACATACAATGGTGGTTATCCCTATAGACTAGGGTTAACACCATTATCTAACATTTCTATTTCATCATTTTTTAAATCCTTAATACACTTAGTATTTGAAAGAACACACTTTTATTTATTTTCCTTTTTAGTTGTGCGTGGAGGTCAAAAGACCAAAATGAGGGTTTGATTGAGGAAAATCCTATAAGATATTGAAAGAGATGAGGGGTGATAGTTATCATTTTTTCTGATTTAGTACTTAATATTATGCACCAATCTAGAAGGACTAGGTCGACGATGTGTAGGTGCTTAAAGGACTAACCCAAAAGAAAAAGGTTGCATACACATATTTTGTATGGTACCATGATATGAAATTTAATGATGTCATTTTGATGATATATTCCAAGGATTGTTATAGATGAAAAAAGAAAATGCATTCCAAAATAAAGTAAGCATGCAATACGATGCAAACATAAGAAATATGTTGCCCCTACACAAGTTGAAAGCTAATTAATTTGATAGATGATAATGATATAATTGTTTATTATAAGAATAATGAGAGGATTTGGAACTAATGATGATAATGTGAGTAAAGTGGATCAAGGTTTGTAGCAAGGTTGGGAACAACATTGTTATATGTTTTAAGATGATGTTCTATATTGGTTGGAAAGATTGTATGAATTAGGATTGAATACATTTTGTATGGATAACTTTGGGGATGCTTGGATCATGGGGGATTTAGGATAGATGGATTGGATTGGGTTGTGTTTAAGTAGTTGATTGCTTGGAACCAATGGCAAGGGGAAACCAAATTTACAAACAAAGGATAAAATGATGGAAGGATTATGTAGATAGGGGATAAGAATATTAGTAGATGAGGGATCGAGAATATTGTCCAAGGAGTGTCAAAATACAATCACCAAGGATTGTGATGTATAGGAATAACATGCCACATGCTAGATGTAGTGTAGTGGATATAGAAGGCTACAAGAGGGAGGATACATAGAGAAATTAAAGCTTACTTTGTTCAAAGCATGCTTAGATATGACATTGTATAGTCCTTATAAATATAAAAAGAAGGGAGTATAAATTAGATATGATGGGAAAGATATGCAAACATAAAAAAAATGGTAAATATGATGGATAGGTAGAATGAGTTAGATAGGATGGAATAAGCTTGACCCAAAGTGTAAGGTGTTAGTAGATAGGGGATTTATACATTATTCCTATTTTTTAGGATTTTATCATGGTAATTTCCCAAGGTTTCATAAGAATTATTATTATTACCATTGAACAAATGATTTATGCTTACAGTTTTTTTTTTTGAAGATTTGGATATTGGAAAAAGGATAAATATTTGGATATATTAGTGTGAATTGAGGATAGGGAAATGGATGGAGGAATCAAGTATATATTTACAAAATGATAATATCCCTTGTTAAATAAATTTTTGGAATGGAACCTGTTGATATTCGTGGAATTCATGGATATTAGTAAAAAATGAGATAAGTTGGCTTCTCCAAAATGTAAAAAAGATGCCATTATAGTGTTGGATATTCAAGGTGAAAACTTGCAGCAATATAACTTAATAATATGTTTAAAAATTTGAAATATGTGTATTCAATATTACCATAAAGAGATTATGTGATAAAAAATTCAACAATGAAAGCAAAATCAACAATACCACAAGTTTTCAAACACAAGTGACACAAGATATATGTGGAGAAACCCTTGCGGGAAAAAAATCCACACCCAAGAAGATCCAATAATTGTATTAATCTTCAAATGAGATACACCAATACAATAATCCTCTCTAAATTTTGGCAGGATTTGTTGCTCTCGTAACCTACAAACAAACTCTTACAAACCTCCATCTTAAGGCTCTAATATATAGAATTTTGTGGGAGAGAATACCACAAATGGTATCCAAAAAAAAACAAGAGAAACTGCCTAGAAAAGCCCATGCCCCCTTAGTGGAAAACCCATAGACATGGCATAAAATATTGAATAATCACATGGCCTTCACATGGGTGCCTAACCCAAAAATTGGTCAATCTTGAGTGCTCCATAACTCTCTGACAACTTCGACAGCTACATGCAAGAGCATGGACCAACATGCAAACCTGGGCGCCCAACAATACAAGAGCATGCAAACAAATGCAAATAAAATACAAGGAAATTCACACCAAAGTGGTCCTCACTCGCAAATTTGGATGGCCAAGAGGAATATTCTTTTGGGATGCCCTGTAACCATCACTGTAGAGGGTTCACCTCTTTGAATACAATTAAAATTAGTCACAGGAAAATAAATAATAAATATTTTTCCCCTTATATCCTCTAGAATGCTTTCCAAAGAACATGGAGACACACAATTATCAACTTAGGATAACAATTATAATGTCACCTATTCTAACATTCTCCCACTTGACATTATATATTGTAATTATATCTATGAGATACAAATAAAATATAATCAAGTACAGTGATCAAGGCCCATGGAATTTTAGCACCAAGAGAACTTATTCATGGTCACTAGCTTTGTGAGAGTATCTACAACATTATCCAAAGTGTCAACCTTCTCAATCAAAACCTTACCATTCTCAACAATTTCTCACACAAAGTGATACTAAACATCAACATGCTTAGTACGAGCATGATACATAGGATTTTATGCTAAACATATGGCACTCTAATTGTCACATCCAATCCTCACTATCCTGCAATCAAAACCAATGTCATTACCAATTCTCTGTAACCAAAATACCTCCTTAAAGGCATGTGTAGTAGCCATATACTCTGCTTCGGTCGTGGAAAATGCAATTGTAGGCTACCTCTTACTCATCCAACTCATTGCACCTCCAAACAAAGTAAAAAAAAGCCACTAGTGGACCTTCAACTATCCAAGTCACCTTCTCAATCTGCATCAACAAAACCATATATGTCCAATGACTTAACCACATCATCAAGACCATGATAAACCAAACAATAATGTTAAGTACCACACAAATATCTAAACACCCTCTTAACAAAAGTCTAATGCTCTCTACTAGGGTTTCACATAAATCTACTCGAAACTCCCATTGCTTGGGCTATATTTGGTCTAGTGCAAACCATTGCATACATAAAACTACCAATGACACTAGCATAAGGAAAATTAGACATCTCTTCAATATCATCATCAAAATTAGGACACATGTGTAAACTCAACTTAGTACCAACCAAAAATGGAATATTTATTGGTTTACAGTCATGCATATCGAACCTCTGCAAAATGGTATCAACATACTTACTTTGACTTAACCAAAGCTTTTTGTGAACCCTATCTATACTAATCTCCATACCAAGGATATATTTTTCATCCCCCAAATCCTTCATATCAAATATTCCAAAAAGTTGAGTCTTAAGCTCTCTAATCATAACCTTGTTACCTATAAACATGTCATCAACATACAAAACAATAATTAGTATTTGATCATTAATAACCTTAATGTAAACCCAATGATCCTCCTCACTTCTAACAAAACCCAAATTCAATGCAAAGGCATCAAACTTCTAGTACCACATCCTGGGTGACTATTTCAAACCATATACACATCTATTTAACCTACAAACCAAGTGATTTTTTCCTTTCACAACAAATCCGTCAAGCTGTCATATGCAAATCTCTTCCTCAAGATCCCCATGCAAGAAAGTAGTTTTAACATCCATTTACTCTATTTCAAAACCATAAGAAACATCAATATATAATACGAATCTAATAGAAAACTTAGCAATATGAGAGAAAATTTCATTGAAATCAACTCCCTCTCTTTGGGAGTAGCCCTTGGCCACCAATCTGGCCTTGTACCACTCTAACCAACCATCTGCAAAAAAATTATTTTTAAATTCCCACTTGCAACCAATGGTCTTCATTCCTTTAGGAAAAACCACAATATCCCAGGTATCACAACTTTTTAAAGCCATCATCTCCTCCTTCATGGCCTGCATCCAAGATTCACTTTCTTATGAGGAAAGATCCTCCTTGTAGGATCTAGGTTCATTGTCAATACTCAACAAATAAAATACACAACAAAAATTGGTTGGGCTATACCTATCAACTTACTCCTGGATCAAGGGTTTTAACCCTTCCATCACTGAAACACAACTTTACCTTTCCCTTACCAACAATCTTCTTCATGTTGTTGTCACCAAGGAAAAAATCTCCCCCATCACAAGGTGAATATGAAGTAAAGCACTCCTTGTGAGGATTCATATGGTAGGAGCAACTTGAATCAATAAGTCAATCACCATCACTAATAGTGTTAGAAAAAATAAACAAAGCATCAAAATCACTATCTTCTGAGAACTTTTCCTTGGAAGTATCTGAACTCTTTTTCTTATTTCTACACTCCTTCACCTACCCTCTCTTACCTCAATTCCAACACTTTACTTTGTTGTTCTCAAGGATTTTAGAATTTCCTTTTGACTTATCTCTCTTTTTATCCCCTTTAGGCCCTCCTTTTTCTTTGGACCTTCCTTGCACATGCAAGGCATCTTGGGAGCCTACATTCACAGACTTTCTCCTCATCTCTTTTGAAAGAAGTATAGCAATGAGACTATCCATCTTTGGTTTTGTACCACCACCACTTATGGAAACAATTATATTTTCCCAAGATTCAGGTAAAGAACAAAGAAAAAAGTACATTTATCTTCCTCTTCTATCTTAACATCTACAAATGCAAGGTGACTTATAATTATATTAAAATCATTTAAATTTTTTGCAATAGAATCACCATCCTTTATTTTCAAAGAACAAAAAAGTCTTTTGAGATACAACTTATTAGCTTGACTTTTAGTTTGATAGATTTCACCTATCTTCCTCCACAACTTGAATGTGGTAGATTCTTCTGAAACATTTAGGAGGATAGAATATGCAAGACACAACTGAATGGTTCCTTGTGCCTTCTTGTCCATTTTCTTCCAATCTTCATCATATGTTGATTATGTTCTCTGTTCATTTGAAACTGTCAACCACTGATCTCTCTCTTCAAGGAGATCCTCTATATTTAACTTCCACATCTTGTAACCAGTTCCATTGAACTTCTCAATATCTAAATGAGAGGTAGAATCCATGGTTTACAATCTTCTTCATAAATATGCAAAACCTATAATGCTCAAGCTCCCATTGCAACCAAATAACCTTCAACACTTCAAAATAAAGGTGCCCCTCTGTTAACAAAACAATTGGCTCTAATACCAAATGTTGGATATTCAAAGTGAAAACTTGCAACAATATAACTTAATAATGTGGTTGAAAATATGAAATATGTGTATTCAAGATTACCATAAAGAGATTATGTGATCAACAAGTCAACAATGAAAGCAAAATCAACAATAACACAAGTTGACAAATACAAGTCACACAAGATATACATGGAGAAACCCTTGCGGGAAAAAACTCCACACCCAAAGGGATCCAATGTTTGTATTAATATTCAAATGAGATACACCAATACAATAGTCCTCTCTAAATTTTGGCAGCACTTCGTCACTTTGACAACTTGCAAACAAACTCTTACAAACCACCATCTGAAGGATCCAATATATAGAAGTTTGTGGGAGATAATACCACAAATGGTATCCCAAAATAGCAAGCAAAACCACCTAGAAAAACCTATGCCCCCCTTAGTTGACAACTCATAAATATGGCATAAAATATTTAATAATCACATGGCTTTCAAATGGGTGCCTAACCCACAACCAATCAGAATTGGTCAATCTTGAGTGCTCCATAACTCTTTGATGGCTCCGACAACTACATGCAAGAGAATGCACCAACATGCAAACCTGGGTGCCCAAAAATACAAGAGCATGCAAATCATGCAAATAACATGCAAGGACATGCACACCAAAGTGGTCCCCACTCACAAAGTTGGACACCCAAAAGGAATATTCTTTTAGGATGCCCTGTAACCATCACCATAGAGGGTCCACCTCTTTGAATGCAATTACAATTAGTCATAGGAAAATAAATAATAAATATTTTGTCCCTCATTTCCTCTAGAACACTTTCCAAAGATGTGGAGACACACAATTATCAACTTAGGATAGCAATTATAATGTCACCTATCCCAACAAATAGCTCTTAATGTGAGAGGATATTGCCAAGGGAGATGGAGGATGAATAAATACATGCAAAACCTTGGATTAAAGGGATTATGGTATATGTGTGTTGGATAGTGGAGAGGGGGTTGAAATATGTGTGATCTAGCTAAAAACCCTATCTAGAATGTAAATGAATAAAGGAAAGAAAATATAGAAATAAAAATGATCAAGAATAAATTATATTCTACTCAAGAGAGCACAAAGCTTACAATGAATGAGCTTGAGAATTGAGATTACAAATGGAACCCCTTGGTTATATTTTCCAAGGTGTGACTCAAGATGTAATAAGATTATGATAAGTGTTGTCATGCTGTGAGATGTGACATGTGACAACTCAGGGTCATTAAAGTCCAACAACCTTATCCCTAAGTAAACTTATTCTAGTATAATAAGGAATTGAGTGGATAAATAGCTAAAAATTGAACTAGTTAGATAAATTAATAGATTCACACTAACACCGCCCCTAAGTGCAACTTAGGGGAAATATAGGAAAAGATGGGGCTTGACTACAAGGCTTGATTAGGTACCCATATACATAATAACCTCTCAAATAGAAAAGAAGGAGAAAATCCAATAGAAAAAATCTCCCTCCCATTAGATGAATAAAAAGTGACCCCACCAAAAGAGATTTATCACACCCCCAAGCGAGACTGAAGATGAACATACTTGCTTTTGGTGAAGGGTTTGGTGAATATATTTGTAACTTAATTTGTTGTAAGACAGTAGCACAAATCAATGACCTACTGTTGAATAAACTTCTAGAGAAAATGCATATGGATCTTGATGTGTTTGGTTTGTTGATGATGGACTGAGTTCTTCGAGATTTGGATGGTGCTCTGGTTATCACAATAGATGGTTGATAGCTTCTAAAAAGTGATGCCAAGTTTAGTGAGGATATTATGAATCCAAATAGCCATAGTGGTTGCATTGATAGCCCCCCGATACATAGCCTCGAGGGAAGAAAGAGAAATGGCATGTTTCTTCTTGCTTTTCCAACAAATGGGACTAAAACCATAGTGAAAGTTGTATCTAAATGTGGACTTGTGATTATCAAGATCACTAGCCTAATTAGAATCTATGTAGTAAGAACTTATGCCTACTGCATAGTGAATCCAATACCTATGAGTGCCTTGTATATAGTACAAGATATGTTTAGATGAATTCTAATGAAGCTCATGGGGCTTCTTCATAAAGCATGAAACAATTCTAACTACAAAGGAAATATAGAGGTGAGAATGAGTCAAGTAGGCCAGGTTATCAACAAGTTGACGATATAAACTTGAATCAACTAGTTGTTTGAAACACTTCACCTCATGTTTGACCCCAAACAAAAAGGGAATCGATGTAGGCTTACAATCAATCATATGAAAAAAGATAAAAGATAAGGAGCATACTTGGGTTGTGCAAGAGAGATATTAAAAGAGGTTTGAGTGATCTCAATCCTGATAAAATAGTGCAAGAGACCTAAGCCAATCATTTCAAATCTATCCTACAAAGAAGTCTTGACACTCGCAATGATGGATGAAGTGCACCAATTCATAATCAAGTCATCAACATAGAGAGCCAAGAAGAGTAGAGCATCCTTTTATTGCAAGATGTAGACATTTAGATCTGAGTGACATATGTAGAGTGCATAGAGAGAAGAAAGGAGTCCATAATGGAATACCAAGCTTGTGGGACTTGTTTGAGGCCTTATAGACTTTCTCAGTTTATAAACCAATGAATAATATTGAATGAATCCTTGTGGCTACTCCATTCATGTAGATCCTTGTGAAGAAATGCACTCTTCACATCTATTTGATGTACAACCCAACAATGAGCTGCAAAAATAACAAGTAGCAAGCAAATAAAGTTTATTTTGGTGAAGGCGGTAAAGGTCCCAATGTAGTCAATACTTGGTACTTGAGAGAAACCTTCAGCCACAATTCATTCTTTGTATTTATCAACTGAGCCATCTAGTTCAAATTTGGTTTGATATATCCGCTTTCACTAAACTAGTTTTCTTCCCTTAGGAAGTGGAACAAGATCCCATGTTTTGTTCTACACTAAAGAGTAGTACTCTTCCTCTATTTCCAAATCCCACTCAACAATACTAGATGCTTCACAAAATGATTATAGATTTGAAGTTGTGGCTATGTAAGAATGTGGAATATCTTGGTGTTGTGATCGAGTCCTTTGAGTATTTGAAGGATCCCCACCAAGAGTTCCTATAGAATCAAGTGTTTGGAAAGTTTAATAAGGCATAGTAGGGAATGGAGAAGGAGATTTTGAACTCTACAAAGAGGAAGATTAAATATCATGATCAAATCAACAAGTAGAGGAATCTTGATAAAAAATTTCTAGGTCATGGTCATCTAAATCCATCATGGAGGAAGGAAGAGTGGATGATAATCTAGGAGAGCTTTCCTCAAAATGCACACTATGCTAAATGAATATCTCATGTGTTTAGGATCCATTAGCTGATATCCTTTTACACCATTAGGGTAACCAACAAAGATACAAGGACAAATTTGAGGTTCCAAGGTCTTGTGCTTCCTTGAATGAATGTGTGCCCATGCCAGGGAGCCAAAAAATCTAAAGTGTCATACAATAGGTTTCCTACCACACAAGGATTTGAAGGGAGTGATGCCATTTAATACCCTATGTGGAATTTTTTTTTGGATGTAAGCAACATAGTTGATAGCTTCTACTCAATATGTAGGTGCAAGGGAGCATGCATGGATCATGCAACCAACCATCTCTTTCATGGACCTATTTTTCCTCTCAATTACAAAATTTTGTTGTAGTACATAAAAGACAATATATTAAATATCAATCCCTTCAAGAGTGAAAAATTATTCAAAGTGATGGTTCATATATTCCCTAACATAATCTATGTGAATAATTTTGACATAATTTCTAGATTGTTTCTCATCGTGAACTTTAAACTCTTGAAATATATAAAACAACTATTTTTAGGAGTTTATGGTGAACTCCTCAACACCCTAAGATCACTTGCAATAAAAAATTAAATTCCACAAGAGAGAAATGATAGAAATGTCATGCTATGAAATTATGGGTGCAATATTGCTAGATTGAATATCATGTACATATGATGCCTTGCTTATAAAGGAAATTTGTGAGATAGGATTAGAAAAAATCATGACATGTGTCTTAATCCTATACAATGAGACAACTACCTAAACAAATATTAAATGAATTAGGACACAAGAATTAAATTCCAAATGATAAGATAAGATCCAGTGACAACTAACACTATCTAGAAAGATTCCCTCCTAGGACCTAAGTGGAATTAACATGTAGATATAACCTACTAATGAATAAATAGGTAAAACACCTATTTACACTAACACCCCCTTAAATACAACTTAGGGAGTTGATTATTATGCAAGTTACAAAGATGAGTCCCAATAACAAGGCCATATTAGGTACCGATGTACAAATTCAAGTGTAATCTCTCACAAATGGAGAAAAGGAGAAAACCTAGTTGGAAAAAACTCCTCCTGAAAAGAGAGATAAAAAAAATATGCTCTTAATGATGATTGAGAAGGATAAAACCCCACATGAGGAAAAAAAACCCCCATAAGAGAGAAGAGAGACCATGTAGTCCTCCCTTAATATAGTGTCTCCTACAGTGATGGTAGATGCTCAACATTGAATGCTAAAGATGATCTAAGACCACCAAACAACATTCCTCCCCTTGGGAAGAAACAAAACCAAGATGGTATACAAGATGAGTAATTCCTTCAAAGAATACTCAAGTGTCTCTGTATCGATGTTGAAAGGTGTCACACTCAAAATAGGTGTTTTAGGCCACACCACCAAAGAAGACAATCCAAAATATCCTAGAAATGATTGTAGAACATAATCTAAAGATAAAGATACCTCCTCTGAAGATAAAGAAGCCTCCTCCAATTTTTTTCCAAAAGAATCCACATTAATGTCAAATTGTGAAGGATGATCATGTAGAGAATGAACAAGAGGTTCAAAGTGTTCCCTCATAATAACTAAAGAAGGATAATTTTCATCAAAGAGAAGATGAATGCAATTAATGATGTCCCCCAAATTTGAAATGTGGGACTCAAAAAATAAACCAACAATGTTTGTCAAGTACTCATCCCAAGTAGTCATCTCTAAACGATGATGTATGTCTTGCTGAACCATAAGGACCCAAAACTATGGAATCACAAGCATCCTTAGGTACAACAATAGATGGAGGATATATAACATATGCACATGTCACTTGATCCTCAAAAATAATACCAAGATTCAAATGATCATACTAAATCTCCTCAAAAGTGTCTACACAAGATGCCTCAATGTGAACATCTACCGAATCATTAGGAGAAAAATATGAGAAGGTGTAGATCCAATATTGGTGATAAAACTCCCCAACTACAACTATATCTCTACTATGTAAATCTTATATTATGATAAAATCTGGTGTGAAATCAATGATCCTGCTTGCTCCACCACGTGTGATCTAATAGATATAAAGGATATTGGTTGATAATGAAGGCACACACAAAACATCATTAAATCCTCTATAATCCATGTCAATGGATCCCTTCCCATAAACATGCATATATATTTTGTTAGCCACAAAGATGTCTGATGATGAACAAGTCTCAAATGAAGCAAACATACTCTTTGATGAAGCCATGTGATGTGAGTCTCTTGTGAGTCTCTTGAATCGAGTATCCACCTCTTTGACTTGGAATTTACAACTACAAGTTCTTGCCCCTTAAGTTTATCAAACTTTGAAGAAGAAGAAGAAGATGATCCTTTTGATGATGAAGAAGAATTGATTTGAGTCTTCTTAAGAAGATTCTTTAACTCATCAATCTATTTTAAATAACATTGATGTTCATCATGCCCTATTTTCTTGCAATATACACATGTAGGCCTCTACTTCTTAGATGATTCCCCTTTTGAGGGAGAGGATTCATATTCTTTATGTGTATTTTTCTTTTTCTTCTGTGATTCTTATCAAGATTCCCTGATTCTTTTTGTACCTTAGACTCACTAGCCAACAATGCTTGTGACTTGGAAGACTTGATTAGACCCATTTGCATTAACTTCTCTTCCTCTTGGATTAGGAGATTTGCAAAGCCATCAAACTTAGGATCAACATATGATGCTTCCATATAAAGTCGATGGATATGAAAGCCAAAAAAAAACACTAAATACTCAAAACCAATCTTGGATAACACATTCAAGATTCAGCTTAGTTATTAGTGTTTATATCTAAGATGTACTCTTGGATGTGGTCAAAAATTTTAGGATCAAGATTCATCAAATTATTATCAATCTCATATTTCCTAATCTTATCCATTTTACCATACAATTTCTCAAAAGTCTCCTAAGCATAATTAGGTGTTTTGCATGATTCAACATGATTTTGTAAACCAAATGAGACTAATGAACATATACATCCAAGTGTTTTATCATGATCAAGCTCCTATTTTTCCAATTCTTTAGCATCGATAGGTTGAGGAATAGTTTCCTTTATATATCTTGGACAACCCTCCCCCATGATATAATTTTATATTGATTTTCTCCATGAAGCATAATTATATGGATTTAGGAGTTCAATTTTGAGATTTCACCATTGCAAGAACACACAACAAACAAAAGAAAGCAATTGACCACTGCAAGATTACCCCCCCAAATTACTCAATCAAGAAATCCCCTACAATATATGATTGTGGTAATTTATACTTAGTGTGCTTAGAGGTGCCACTTGCCAAAAATAGCGAAGTGGACTTGATCTTAGTGCTTACAGATGCCAAATTTAGCCACAAGCTCATAGTAAAATTTTATATATAATGGGTTCAATCTGATCACATCAATGTAAAGTACATAGAAAATTATGCACTTGAAAAAAAATCACCCAAAAATGTTACTGTGGGAGCAAGAACGAAGCCCTGGAAGTTCCCAAAATGAGAAAGATTTAGCAACATTTGTGAGAATCTGAATTTTTTGGAAAAATTAGGTGCTGAAATTAAAAAACCAATTGCAATAGTATTAAAAGCATGAAATTTTACCCCAAATCCAAAAAATTCTTGAGAAAGGGATTTTGTATGACCAAGTTATGAGCCTCCAAAGTTGGACTACAAAATCAAAACTTACAATGAAGAGGGGGGAAAAAAATCTAAATGGATACTAACATCACTACTAATGCAGTAGTTTTCAAGATTATATTTGAAAGTCTATTGGACCTCACAACAAAATAAGCCCTCACTTTGTTAGAATATGCTTTTTGCTAGAATATTCTTGAAGAATATTTTGTACATCGAAATCCTTGACGAAACTTACACTATCGATAGAATATTCAAAGTTTGGTCGAAATATTCTAAAAATGGGTATGCGAATCTAGCAAAATATTCTTCCAAGTGATTGGTGCTAGTGGGAGTTGTGGGGTGAGTGGGTCACGGCTACTAGTGGCATCACACCACGTGGCACCACCACAGTGGTGGTTGTGTAGGTGTAGGGTAACTTGTGGAGGTGTAGGTACCTTGCAGTCCTTTTCACATTTTTTTTCTATTTTTTTGTAAATTAAAAATAATTGTGCAAATATATATTTTAAAAAAACCATTTGTTTTTTAAATTTCACCTACAAAATTATTTCCCTGCGACTACATGAATTTTTCTCGCAATTGAGTTGTACAACCATATGACTATATGGTTGGTCGTATGATCGAATTGGAAAAAAAAATATTCTAATGAGTGGGTCAAGTGCTTATATTTTATGATTTAACAACTGATCCTTAGGTTTTTGGGCCTTCCGATCACGATGGCAGGGTTAGATTTAGCCCAAAGTGCTCTAAAAATTCAACTATCCCCTGGATTTGGTAACCTTCACCCAACTTGAAACCCTTGTAGATGTGACAAAATATAATGAAATTTGATGAAATGGAAGGAAAACTTGACTTTGTTTGAAGCCTTGGATTCAATGGTGAGGTCCTTGAAACCTCCAATCACACCCAACAAAATATTCAAGCCAAGATTGGTCCCTTAGATATGGGAAGAAGTCTAAAACATTAAAGCTTTGATACCATGTAGGAATTTATGGGGAAATCCTCAACACCCCAAGATCACATGCAAGAAAAAATTAACTTCCACAAGAGAGAAATGACAAAAATATCATGTTATGATTATGGATGCAAGATTGTTTGATTGAATGATAATATACATATGATGCCTTTCTCATAAGAGCAAGTTGTGAGATAGGATTAGATAAGATCATGACATGTGTCTTAATCCTATATAATGAGAAAACTACCTCAACAAATATTACATGACTTATGACACAAATATTAAATGCCAAAAAATAAGATAAGATCTAGTGATAACTAACACTATCTAGAAAGATTCCCTCCTAGGACCTAAGTGGACTTAACATGTAAATAGGATCTACTAATGACCAGATAGCTAAAACACCTATTTACACCAATATTCTCCTTTGTGTCGAAGAAAGTAGACCCATGCATATTTGGAATAATGAACCTTACTAAAAGATAAGGATGGAAAAGGACCCACCAAGTCACTATGAATCAACTTAATGACTTTTGAAGCCCTCTAAGCCTTCCCTTTGTTGAACTTGTCCTCAGGATGTTTTCCCAAGGCACAACTTGAAAAAACACCATAAAAAATTAATCTGAGGAAGACTTGTGACCATATCTTGTTTGTTGAGTTGTTGAAGATAGTAGTAGTTGAGATGGCCAAACCACTCATGTCATAGTTTTCTCACATAATCTAAATGGGTGAGCAATGAATTAGAGTGTGTATTAGGTACAAGTGAGAGAAAACATACAATCAAGACCCATGATCAGACTTACCAACTACAATGAGTACATTATTTTCAAAATTCTCTATATTGATAGAATTTAGAGTAAACTCAACTTTCCTACCATTCTGAGTGATTTGATAGACAAAGAGAAGGTTTTTTGATAGATCAAGCACATAGTTCTAGAACATCCTTAAATGTACCATTTCCAACATAAATTGAACCCTTTCTAATTACACCCACTAGAGAATCATCCCTAATGAGAATGTTGGGTTTAGAACAAGGCTCCAATACAAAGAAAATTGTTCTTTAATAGAACCCATGTGATGTGAAGCACCCGAGTCAAGAATCTATTGTTGTGAAGAATCTACAATAGCAATAAGTTCAATTGTTTTCCATTTACCTAATTTAGAAGGAGTAGAGGATTTTCCATAAACAAAAGAAGGAAGATTAATGTTCTTCTTAAGAAGATGTTTTAGCTCACCAATCTGCTTCTTGTGATAAGAATGTTCCTCATGACCAATTTTCTTGTAGTAGCTAAAAGTTGGTCTTCCCTTCTTTTGATAATTACCCTTTGAAGAGGATGAGTTTGAGTGTATTTTTGTTATAGCTGATGATTGTGTTTGATCTTTTTGTGACTTCTTGTAGTGCCCCTCCATGATTCACCTTCTTGTGATGTTTATTGTTTATGTTTACTATGAGAATAAGGGTTATTTCATTATGATTATATGTTGATGGTGTATTAGGATATTAGCATACTAACCCCTATTGATGACTTTATGTGTAAATGATCTAAGGGGTGTTAATGCTTTAGGATTATGATAACCCCTGTTTAATGATTTTATTCAAGGATATTGAAGAAGTACTAACCTTTAATAATGATGTGTTTAGAGCATGTTCATAGCTATGTGTGATGTTCTAAGATAGGATTTATCACGTGTGTTATAGATATGCTTATCATATTGATATATGTTTATGGATATTCTAATGACTAAGGGAATAGTGATGTTAGGTGTTAATTAGTCTGATTATTTTGATGATGATTATGACACATTTATGAATATGCTAGGAATAGAATGTGTTACCTTATTTTGGAATGGGTTATGAATATTGATATTATGAGATGTTATCTGATATAGTATATGACGCTTTTAAATGTTATAGGTGTGAAGGGAAGGATGTCGTAGTTCTCACTTGTGAGAACCCTATGATGTTTTGATTTCCTTTCACTAGGTGTGTGATGCTTATATGTATATACACGACCGTTTGTGTGTTGCAGGTTGCAGGTACTAGGCATCGACTCCACCTGAATTGACAGGTATGAGTGTGCCTTAAACCCAATGGAACAGTTGATTGGAGATAACCCTTGGTCCCCTACCCTATCCATCATCCTCGAAGAGGATGAGTATCCAGTTCGATACCTTGTCAGTGTGTCTGTGTTGTCAGTGGTTAGTTGGTCTTGCTTCTTGACCTTGGTTGAGGTTTAGGTAATTGTTTGACATTTGGTTTTCTTAATTTAAAACTTGCTTGATAAATGTTTTTGATTATTTGATGCATTAAAATAAGTTACTAAGAAAAAAGGTAATTTGATAGATAAATATAAATGTATTTATTAATAATCATAGTTATAATAAAATAAATGTGTAATGTGATAATAAAATAAAATAAAATAGAATTAAAGTGGAAAGTTATAATTAATAAAAAGTAAAAATAATATATAAAGATAGAAATATTTTTCATGCAAGTTCATGCAAAACTTTGAATAGATTGCTAAAAAAAAAACTTCATGTCTTTTGGGGATTTTGTGAGATTTTATTAGATTTTTGGTTTCAAAAATTGAACAGCTTTCTTCTTGTAAATAATATTTCCTTTTGAGAGATTATTATGATCGATTCTGTTTTTCGAAAAGAAGGGGAATTTTGTCTGCAAGAAAATTTGAGATATCGTAGATTTTGTGGGGAATTGGAGATTCTGGATAAATTGGTTTGGAATTTGGAGGAATTGGAGGGTTGCAAGTGGAAGTTGGAGCTCGACATCAGATTTTCCTTCTGCCAAGTGTTGGATCCAGGTTCTTTTCTGTTGTGTATAAAATGTTTCAATGTTCCTTTACAGGTGCATTTGTGTTGGATTTTTGTTGTATACTATTTTGTCCCCTCTATCGATTGCGTTTACAGACAAGCTTCCAAACCATTCTCATCAAATCCATTCAGTGTATATTCTACAATCCTTTCATTCTCTAGCATAGCGATTATTTACATTTGCCAATTATATTTTTCTTTATTTGGAAGTTACGTACGCCTTTTCAAATATACTGTTGTGCTCCTCCCTTCAGAATTGATTGAGGTTTTATTTCAGATAGATTAAGTTGTTTTGAAATTCACTACATCTGGCTTCTGTGTCCTCCTTTTGATTATTGCATTCCATGAGGTACCATCTCCTTTCACCAGACGAATATCCTTGCTTGGAAATTTTGAAGGTTTGTAAAGATATGCTTATTGTGTAGCCCTCATCTACTAAACCTGCATACTGCGAGCACCTTGAACTCAAGCAAACCTTACAATGTTGGGACATGTTTCTAAGTGCTTCATTAAAACAACGATTTTGAGAGCTTCCTTGTGAAATCTATTTATACATATTCTACAATCATCGCTTGTAGTGGTTGAAGGTTCCTAAGTCTTTTATTGTTGTGCCAACACAACCCTCTACTCTATTGCGACCATGAGGCAACCGTGCACCTCACTTGCTAGAGCCTCCATCGTTGTTGTGCAGCGCTTCCCCATTGCCGAATAAGAATAAAAAAATAATTTGCATATTATGATATCGATTAAGTTTGGTAGGCGATTTTGGTTTATTCACTACATTCGTTGGACCTTGGGTTGTTGAATTTGACAATATAAAAGACATTGAGGATATCCGTCCCTTTTGGGTTCGCTGCTTAGGATGCTTGCTACCGTTATTCCATGTGTTCTTGCTGCCTTGCTGTGCTTTAGGGGCGATTCATTTATTCTTGAGTGCTATGTACAGTGATTTCTTTTGTTATGCTGCAAATTTTACATGCTTGGTAATTTGATACTGTGTATTTGATTTCATATCGATAGTTATGTTGTATGGCTTATGTTTTTGTATGGCGATTTCATTTTGTTTACTATCATGTTTTCATTTTGAAGAATATGGTATAAGTCTAATATTCGATACCTTCCATTTTCTTTTCATTTCGATGTTTATAACATATAATTGACATTCGATAGTTATGTTAAACACTGCAATTTGATTTTTTTAGGGTTCTGTGTGATTTTCTTTCACTGATTATATACATCCATCGTTGTGAATTAAATGATACTATGGGGATTAAGGTATCGATAATGCTTTATGCATATCGATTTGTTTTAAGAGTATTTTGATTTCCTTTTATTATTGATGACATGTATTTATATTGAAGGAAGTTAGATATAATATGTTTTCATTTATATATATATATATATATATATACATTTAGATGTATATATATATCATAATATATTTGGGTAATAGTGAAGAATGATTGTTCTAATATGGGAAATAATAAAATACTACTTGATAAAATATTTTAGTTGATATGGTTATTTTCAAATTATTATGGTTATAGTGAAAATATATTTCTGTAAATGTGATCGATTATGTGCTATGTGAAGAAATGAAAAGAATATCTTTTAATAGAATTGATGTGTAATTTAATTAGTCGAAATATTGTTGCTATAGATATTTCCAAATATAAATAATTGGGGGTAAATAATCTTTTAATTGAACTATGGATTAAGTGAAAATGAGTGATTGTCATAATGCCTTATTAAAAGAGTATTTTCTAAGATTTTAATACTATGATTGGTTGGTTGCATTGAATAATGTTCTTGACTTTGGATCGTGTAATTTGTAATTGTCTAAAAGTGGGAGTATTTTAGTGTGTATGGTTTTATGATGGTCCACTTTAGAGGTGGTCGTAGACAATGTTTTGGGTTATGTGCTTTGTGCAAGTTGTTAAGGTTGACTTCCAGAGGCTTAAGAGGGAGTATTTTGTATGTATGGTTTTTATGGTTGTTTCATTTTGGAAGTGAAGTCAGTGATGTAAGTGATGTTGTGTTATGTTGGAGTCCTTGTATGACCCCTGATTGTATTAGCCTGTTGTTTTCCTAACTATCTATTTGTAGTGGAACCTTGTGTTATCTCCTAGCACGGGGCGTGGACCTTAGGGTTCCACATGGTCAGGAGGTTGGTGCTTTTTCCTCCTTTGGGTATCCTTGTTGCATGTTCATGTGCATGGAGATTGTTCCTTATGTTGTGGACTCCAAATCTTGTTCTAGATTGAGGAGACAATCTTTTATGTATACGTATTGGATTGTATATCAGTTGTACCATTTATTGTAATCTGATGTATTCTTCCCACATGTATTTTGGGAAGCATTGTTGTAACCTTTGTAATGATATAACAGATGTCGATGAACTCTCTCGTAATGGATACTGTTATGTGATGCATCTTACTTATGTTAGTAATAAGAAATGATCTTTATTATTGTTTATCAGTTAGCATGATATGGAATACATAATGTAGACTCATATAATGTGGTGATTTAAAATGAACTTGTTAGATTAACCTTGTTATCGTAGTAGTTAATGAAATGATTCTAGTTATGTTGGTTGATAGTTGTGTGAGTAGCGCGATCATGGAACCTTAGAGGACCTAGGTTTACTTTACATGTTATGTTATATTATGTTATGCAATCTATTGTGTATTTCATTTTAAAAAAAAATTAGTTCCATTTTTGTGTCATAGTTAGTGTTGTCCTCTGGGGTTCTTTGGCGGGGCGTTACACTTCTTCTTGAACTGATTTTGTTTTTTTTAGGTTTCCCTAATTTTTTCTAATGCTTCATTTGACCAACCAACAAAGATTGTGATTGTGAAGGTTTAAGAAGACCCATGGAAAGAATATTTCCTTGTTCTTGCATCAACATTTCAAAAAAGGATGCATAAGGTGTAGTGAATGTAGATCCCATTATCAACCTATGAGTGTGAAAGCTATAAATAAAAGTTGCTTATTCAAGTCTAATTTTATTGAAAGTACTATATATATAAGTTGAATATCTTTCTTCTTAAGCCATGAGATTTACATTGTTCTCTAAGGTCATTGAACTTTGTTACATAGTCCTGGATATTATCAAAAGACTTTAGATCAAGACTTATTAGTTCATTTTCATTTTAATAACCTTGAACTTCATCAACTATTTCATACATAGCTTTAATTTTTCCCATGAATCATGTGAATTTGTACATCCTTCAATTTGAAACATAATATCAAGGGAAACAAAAATCCTTTGACAACCAAGAAATTTTGTATGTTCAAGCATACAAAGTAAATTTTCCTTATCATTTTTTGGTTCAGTTACCTTCTTTTTAGCATAAGGTGTATATCCTAGTTGCATTAAGGTGTTTCATGCATTTTGATACCATGTATTGTAGTTGTATGGTGTTAGCTCTAGAAACTTAAATGAACCCATTTATGAAGCAAGATAGAGCACAAAGAGATGCACAAGCATAAGTACACCAAGAGACCCCCTTAAATTCACTCAATCAAGGAGCCCCTAAGAAAATGATTTGGTAGTTTATATTTAGTATAGTTATAAATTTCCACTAGTAAAAAATACTAAGTGGATTGGACTTAAATGCTTTTATGAACCCTCAAGGAATGAGTACATGTTGAAAGTATAATTTTGGTATAATAAGAAGTTAAATAAACATCTCCAATATGAAGTACACAGAAAATAATGCACTTTCATAAAAACGAATCACCTCAATTCAAGGTCATATTCAAAAGTTATGCAACTTTGAAGTTCTAAAAATGAGAGTTGCATTGTGTCCTCTGTGATAATCTACAATTATTGAAAAACTTATGCACTGAAATCTAAAACTATTTTCACCAATATAGAGAGCACATTTTTTTCTCAAATAAACAAATTTACATTGAAATTAGAGGTCGAGATCTTGAGTTATGAGTTGTCAAAGTTGGTTTGCCAAAACCAACCTATCAACAGAGAGGGAGTATGATTTTTAAAAATTCTTCTTCTACCAAATATAGCAGAGCTACTATGAAATATGGTGGTCTACCAAAGATAACAAATCACAAAATATAATGTTAGTGGAATTGAACTTTTTTTTAAAAATATTAAAAAATCATATACTTCTTGTGGGGGGTTGTAGGCTCCTCTACACCCCACACGAGGGCCTTTAATATACTTTAAAAAGGTTGTTCCCATAAATTTGCATGAGGACTTAAGGGCCCACAATTTTATGGGGAATAGGGCCCTATGGGGGTACTCATGTACCCTTGTGTAGGCCTGCATAGGTACTGCTTGCACAAACAGTTGCACTTAATTTTTTTTATTTTTTATTTTTTAAAATTGTTATTTTTTATTTTTTGAATGGAAAATTGGTGTGTTCAAGGGGTTGTATGGCTCCTTGAGATTTTTTTCCTTTTTCTTGAAACTTGACCAAAATTAACAATTTAACAGTTGATTTTGACATTTTTGGACCTTTTGAGCACAATGGCAAGGTTAGATTTGACCCAAAATGCTCCAAAGTGGTAGTTCTTTGTTGGATATGGCAATGAACTTCTCACTTTAAACTCTTTCATATTTGGCCTTTGGTGCTCGATTAATATGAAACAAAAGGCATATTTGACTTTATTAGTTGTTCTAGACTCAATGATGACCTCAAAATTTCTCTAGGTAGCTTCAAAAAACCTAAAATTGACAAGTCAATGTTTGACCCGCCCCCCCCCAAAATTGGTATTTTCTCCACACTTTTCTAATTCTCTAGATATTCCAAGGATGTAAGAGAAGAGAATACTCATGTGCTTTGAAAAATAACATCTCTACACTCTCATGTTTAATGTTGCTAACCCACAACTCACAATAACTTTGACACCATGTAAGATTTGGCTAAAAGGCCTACCTAAGATACAAATGAATAAAGGAAAGAAAATATAAAAATAAAAAAATGAATAAGGATAAACTATATTCTACTCAAGAGAATGAAAATATTACAATGAGCTTGGGAATTGAAATTACAAAGGGAACCCCTTGGTTATATAGGCCAAGGTGTGACTCAAGATGTAATAAGATTATGAAAAGTGTTGTCATCTTGTGAGATGTGACAACATGTGACAACTCAGGGTCATTAAATTGCAACAACCTTATCCTTAGAAGTAAACTTAATTTAGTGTAATTAGGTCTTAAGTGGATAACTAGATGGAAATTGAACTAGTTAGATAAAGTACCATATTCACACTAACAAGATGGTTGGATGAAAATATGCAATTATGGTTACATAAGGCAATATCATGGGACCAAAGGGAGCTAGGACCAACTTTTTCCACACCCTTGTTGGATGGTGAAGATGCGGGTTAAGATGTGAATTTGTACATGGATATTTTGATGGGGCAATTAGGATAGTAAATTTTGGTATGTAGGGGCCCAAAAATATATTTAAGATGCCTAAGAGAGAGAGTTCAAATTATGGGTTTTGGTAAGTAGGGAACCAAAATAGATTTAGGATGTGTAGGACAAGGATTCTTGTATTTATATGGAGAAACTTTGGATCAATATGTAGAGTTGAAAGCTCCTTTTAGATGCATGGCTTTGTGTTTGGAGATCCACATCATTTTGGTGTTATATTTTTGATTGATAGGCCTTTGATGACGGTTAGCTCAAAAAAATACTTATTACAGATAATTAACACATTCAAATATATGAAGTTCAATGATTCAAGGTAATATATTATTAAAATAGAGTATAGAATCCTCAATAGGTTTCAACACATCACAACTTCAATCCTCTCACCTTTGAAATATTTTTTCTTTATTAGAGCTTCAATTTGATATTTCTTTTTTACCTCCTTCCTTTCTCATGACCTATATATCCCACTATCTTTCCCTTGTCTTTTAATTGCTAAAAATAATCCATAAATTTACTTGGTCACCTTCTTTCTTTCTTTGGAAAGTGTAACTCTCATCTTCAAAAATAACACTTCTTGGTGTCAAATTTTGATTGGGCACCTAATTGAGCCCATTTTTTTAAATAATGAGTTTAAAGTGCTCTACACCCTTTAAATTCAATTTATTCAGTTTCCAAAAATTGTGGAGTATCATTCAATTGTTTAAGGCCTCAAATTTCAATTTTTTCTAAGATTTTATGAAACTTGAAACTGTAACAACTTCACATCAAGACCTAACCTTGGATTGAAACTTAATCACAATGTTCATTTAAGAATTTTGGATCTTTGGATAAAATTTTAAGTCCATACACACACAAATACAAACTTTTCAAAAATAGAGGCCCTACTATTTTTAGCCCTTTTGGAAACTTTGGACGTTTAAAGATAATTCTATATGAGTTTTTAGAGGAAATAAGCTTCATATTTGTAATAACAAAATGAAAATAAAACAAGTCATTTTTTGGGTGATGCAAGATTCTCTTACACCTTTGGATGCTTTTGCATCAACATTTGTGACCATTTTGATCTATTTTAAGTTTGGATTGGATTTTTCTTATTTTGGGATTTAGGGAAAGAAGTAGCCTTTGGAGAATGAATGGGGATATGGAGTTGGACTATCCTTGTGGATGATTTTTTTTTTTATGATCCCACACAATTTTTGTGCTTACTTTTTTATTAGGGGGCCTTTATGGCCTTGTAGATTTATTTCATTTGGAATCAATTTTTTCTTTATTTGTGCTTGTCAACATGTTGCAACATGATGACTTTGGATGTTTGTGGATTATTTTCTCAATGATATGTTTTGACATCTAAATCACTTCTAAAGGAAATCATAAGGTTCAGTGGGAAATATTATCTTGATATCATATTAATTATGTGATGGATTCATTATTCTGGAATAAGTCCCATGACGTGTGTGCTTGATTGGGAATTTTAGGAGATAGATGGATAATATCAATGAATACATTATTGATGGAGGCGATGGGATTGATGAGAGGATTAGTGGTAGAAATCTCATGAAAGGAGTGATGAGAGGCACCTATTTTTATTTTTGGAAGAAGTTTCCTTAGCTTTAGTGGAGTGAACAAAATATTTAACCTGAGATACATAAATGAGCACCTAAAATACTATATTTTCCTTTGTTTGAATGGGTTTTGAGATTCCTTGCTTATGAAGGCCTAACTCTTTTCTTTGATAATGCATCTTATGTCAAATATGATTATTGTAGACACCTAAAATGACTAATACTGTAGTGCACCTCCAGTTGCTATTATGTATTTCTGATTTGTTCGGGCTATTAGTCGGTACCTTTACTATGATAGATCTTGATACCTTGTGATTATTTTATGATCGCTGGCTTTAGAGTGATGTGGATGTTATACTTTGATGTGATGATACATTATGTGGATGCTTTTGATTAGCGTAGTTGTTATTTGAGTTAATATTGATGTACACTCATGTGGGGATTTATTGATGCTTTAAATTTTGTCCGTCTTGATGTGACTGTATTGGTGAAGGGGACAAGATTACATCACTCACTTGCGAGTGCCTTGTGATTACGCGATTTCTCTTCATGGTGTGTCTACTATGTTTTATGCATGTTTGACACTCGTCTTGTTTTGTAGTATTTCAGGTACAGGACATCATCTCCACCTGGCTTCACAAGTTTGCGCGTGTCCATATCCCAACAGTTTTGTTGATTGGGAGATAGTAATAGGGTTCCCTTGTCAAACCACAACCCAGTCATAGTGTGTCGTCAGTTTGTGTCGGGTATGTTGTTGAGTCATGTCATCTTTGATGTTTGGATAATTTATTATCAGTGGAAATTATATGTGGGAATTAATATTTAAGTGGTGGTAATGTTAATTTATGTATTTAGATTAAAATTGTTATTTAATTTAGTTTATTTTATTTTATTCAGTTAGTAAGGTGATTTAATCCTCATGGTCAAATTTATGTTATTAAGTAAATAAACTAATTAATTAAATTTATTTTGTTGAGTAAATAAATAAATAAATTAAACTTATGTTGTTGATTAAATAAATTAAATAATTAAATCTTAGTAAATGGATAAATTAATTAATTAAATTATAGTTATTGATTAAATAAATTAAATAGTTAAAGTTGTTTTGAAAAATGCTTAAATTAAAATATTTAAATTTATTTGAAATAGAATTTTGTTTTAAATCATTTAAAAAACAAAATATCTTGTAAATGCATGAGGAAAATATCTATGGTAGTTGAAAGGGAGATATTTGTAAATTTTGACTAAGTGTTGAGAATTTATGGAAGATTTTGGATGGAAAATGAAAAATATCTTAGAAATTTGATGTTAAAAGAGAGGAAGGTTTTCTTTGTATTGGATACATTTTTGGATTTGGAAGTGAAGAATTCGAAAGGATTTATGGAAAATTGGATTTTGCAGGAAAGCTCAACTCCAATTCTCATTTTCTTCAAACTTCAAAAACAGGTTCTTTTATTGCTTAATTGTTTAAAAGCTTGATTTTAAATTCTGAAAGATTTCTTGAGAAATTGTTGTAAAAATTTCTATAGAAAAACTATGAAAATCCCTGTAGAAAAATTGAGAAATTCTTAGATTTTCTATAAGGAAATCAAATTTTAACAGTAAAGAATTGAAAGAGGAACAAAAGAAAATTTTGTTAACCTCTGTGTTTAGAATTGAAATTTTTCCATTATAATTAGAAATTGAAATTTACTGAAGTTCTTTTTTAGAAATATTTGTCCAATTTGACTGTAAATGGGAATTTTTATGTATATATATATATATATACATATATTCTGATAATATATATATACTCATATTTTAAATATAAAATTTGTATGTTGTAATGCTGGGAGTTTTTTCTATAAATTCCCAGGGGGGGGAATTTATTGATTTTTTTGAATAAAAAAAATATTGTTTGGATTGGGGACCTGCCCCCGCAACCACCCATGGGGAGGCTGTTGTGGAGGCAGTGTCACTGCCTTCACAAGCAGTTACACTGCTACCACAGTCGCCCCCACAAGGGGATGTTGTGTGGCAGCGGCCCCTAGCAGGGTTGGACCCTGCGACCCCTACGTCGGGGGCTGTGTTGCTTTTAAAATGTTTTTTTTATTATTTTATTATTTTATTTTATATAAATTATATATATATATATATTATTTATAATATATATTATATAAATATTTATATATATATATATATATACTATTTATAATATATATTATATAAATATTTATATATATATATGTGTTTTTTTTATAATTTTATAAATATATGTATATATATTTTATATATTATTTTTAATATATAATATATATATATATATATTTAATGATTTGGAATTTAAATTGATTTTATGATTATATATTTAAATAATATTTATATGTTTAAACATATATTTATATTTAAATATAATTATTTTACGATTATTTTATTATAGTAGATGAAAACATTTATTTTATAATGAAATGATTTCAATGGGGAAATGGGTTTTTTTATATTTAAATATTATTGGGAAACTAAAGTAAACCTTTAGTTTTAAATTTATTATTGTTTGACAAATGTTCAAGTAGTTACTTAATAAGGGAATGATTTTAAGGGAAATGGTTATTTGCTTCAAATGGAATAAAAATTTTAAGAAAGCGATTTTTATTTATTTATATTTCTTATTGGTTGCAAACGAAATTATAATAAGATTAGTTAATTTCATGTAATGTGTAATTGAGGAATTATAGAGTTAAACAATTAGTTATGATTTGTTCTTATCCTATGAATGAAATTGTCTCGAATTAGAAATAATTGAGCAAGGTATTATTTTGATTGTTCGCATGCAATATGTAATTGTCTTATTTGGATTTAGAATATCCTATTATTAGATTTTATCTTTTGCTTGAAATTGTTTTAAAGTTATGTTTCTCTCATTCTCGTTGTTGGGGAAAATTGAGTTATTGTTTATGTAAGACTTCCAGATGTGTCTCCTTTGTGGTGGGGCTTCAACTTGTGTTGGTTTAGCTTTGAAATAACTTGGGTAGTGCACGTGATATTTTTTTCAAGTATGGTCACCTAGTTTTGCAAACAGGTTGTGGTGTACATCGTTTTAAGTTGGTATTTGTATTTGGGTTATGTGCACCTGGTTTACCCTATGTTAGTGGAATTGATCCCTTAGGTTGTTAATAGGGGAGTGGCTTTTCATGAGGGCCTACACACAAAGTGGTGTTAGGGTAACTCATGCAGAATTAGTTTAATCAGTGAAAATTAAATAAATATGTTAGGAAAAATGGTAGTTTAAACACTTAACTTTTGTTAATGCCTCGCTCATGGACTCAAGGGCTAGTAAAGACTTGGGATGAGACGAGAAGGCCTGGAATGGCATGATCGATATCTTTTTTTTTTGGAAAGATAGTCAATTTCGCACTGGATTGCATGTGGGGCTGGGTTTCATAAGAGGTCACCAGGGTAACCCAAGATGGGGGTCGGAGCCTAGGAAGATACGCCAGGGTAACCCATGCAACTTTGTGATGACACTCTTCCTATGACAACCGTGAGTCAATTTGTTGTATTGTGCAGTTGATCATTGTTATCTGGAAGCATTGTAACCCTTTTGTAAGTTCGTACTTGTGTAGTTTAATATTGTTTTTGCCTATGTCTAGAGGTTGTAGGTTTTTCCTAGGAAGCTCTTTTACTATCTCCTAGCACGGGGATTGGTCCTTCGGGTACCACATGGTTGGGTGGAACGTGCACCTTACACCGTTGGGTCCCCAGTTCTTGTTCATGATGACAAGTACTTCATGATTGGAAAGCTCGTGTGTACCAATGAATTTGTATTTCTATCATGTTCTCTCTTGTATCTATTGGATACCTTGTAATTTTTAATTGTTTCACTCCTCAATTGTATTCGAGGAGAATCGTTGTAATTTGTAATTGTAACACTTTTGTATAAACTGTCTCATTTGGAAATGAGAGTTGTAATTGTAATATTGAATGGACGCAATGTATGAATGGATCATTATTGTACTTTACATTTTATGTGATGTATCTTAATGTTGATAGAAGTATGATCTTTAATTTATGAGTAATAATCTTATGTTATGTTTAGTAACTTTTGATAGTAATGGGGTTTGTAAGTAAGTGTCGTCACGTACCTTAGAGAATGTATGTGTTAGTGTAGTTCGCTTTACTTGTTTAATTACACTTTAAAAAAAAAAATTGTTCGCTTCCATTATGTATGTGACATTCTCTAGAGTTTCGTGTCGGTGTTACAAATACATTTTCATCTTAACATAATTTTCATGTCGCACAAAGAATTTCATATAACATTGCATAATCTAAATATCATAACTTAAACTTCATGCAAATGAAACTCATCTTTTCAAATATAGTTTACAAATAGGATTCATAATCAAATAAACAATTTCATAATTTACAATGAGTACAAAGTTAGGATATCCTTATTTGGATTACTCTTCTATTTCGCAAGTCTTGACATGTCATCTGCAAGAGGGAGAGCATCACCCAAGCACTTTACCTCCAACCACGAATCATTGGTCCCTCTCACACCTTCCTTATGGAAGTGGTCCTGCCCTTCAACAAAGAGCTTAGTATAGGAACCTCTAGTATTGTCATTTGAGCATCTAGTGTTGTGTTCTACATAACAAGTATGATCATACAACTATGGATACCTTCCAACTATATGCATGACACTACTGACAAGCTATGCAAACCTGAAGCATAGTGAATTGACAAGTGCAAGCAACTAATTTAACACTTACTTTGGCTAAAGTTTTGATATATATAATCATCCACTTTCTAAGGAAGTAGTGTCATAAGTTCACCACCTCTAACTCGACTTGGAAATCTTGCTGACCTATGTTAACTCTACCTTTGGTTTGACCCAAAGGTTAAGCAACTCAAATAGTTTATCTTTCAATAGTGATGACTTCACTAGTTTTGATCATTTGACTAATTAGGTTAAACACATCTAACTCAAATACCCAAGTTATGTTCTCACAATATGTCGGGTCTAGGCAACTTCCTCTTATTCGAGCCCTTTCTTACTAAATCAATAAACGACTTTACTAGTTATACTTTTCTAGCTAGATCTTCTAGTTACGTTCATGTAACATCCTGGAGCTTGGAAATTTTTACTCAAGTCCTTAGTTTTAAACCATGGGAGTAACTACTCTCCTCTTTTATGCATAATTAGTTAATACTGATGACACAATGCCATTGACTAAACACACCTAGTCTCAATCTAAAGTGTTGACAGTATGTCGATATGCATAAGAATATATTCTTAAACTTAAATTAAAGATTACTTCTTCATATTCAATTTTCAATTTTCCAACATTTATTATTTGGATAAGTTCCTAAAGAACTCCATACCAAATACAGTTAATCTTGAAGTGAACATAAATAGACAATTGTCTTCTTCTTAAATAATGGGTTAGACTCTTCATTGTTATAACAAGTATGATTTTGTTCTTCTATAACACCATAATCAGTCTGGTTAATCATGATATTAAATATTATTTAATTTGATTCAACATTAAAATTTATATTCATAGTAATGTCCAATAATAATTAAGCATATTAAGCTATTAAATTTCTGATAACTCAATTGAGAACCTTTTGACTAAACTCTAGATTCCTCATAGGTTTCTTCCAAGTTATCTTTTGCATAATTATGTAGGGTGTTGGCAACACAAGGGCAGACAACTAAGAGGGGGGGTGAATTAGTTGTCACATAATTGAAAAATTATCCAACTTAATAACCTTATTCTCAGATCCGATCAATAACCATGAAAGCATAAATCAACAATACATCAGAAACACACATAACACCAATATTTTTTAGATGGAAACCATGTTAGGGGAAAAACCACAGTGGAGGTTAGTCCACAAGATTATACCCTGTTAAAAGTATAAAGAAATGTGAATGGGGAATGCACATGCATTCAGGTGCACTGCCTAGAGCTCACTACTCAATTACAAAAGGAAGACTCAGTGTCTTACAGTAGATTTGGATTACATCCACATGATTTGAACTGAGAAAATAGCATCTTCTAATGCTTGATTACAATTTTGGTTAAGCACATGAACACTTCTTCACACTCTGCTCACTCTTCTTCACACTTTGCTTCTGCCTTTGAATTATTAGGATATTATTCACACATCTCATACACAAGCACCTCGCACACACCTGCAAATGGAATAAGCAATCACTTATATATATCCGCAACAAGAAACCACATTGCTACAAGTCAGCCTCAACAAAATAATAAAATGAATACAAACTGTCGGCCCAAAACATTAAAGATTATTAATGTGAATCAACCAAGGTTGGCCACAACATAGTGAAGACCCAAAATAAAATCTCAAACACGAAAACACTTCAAATAATTATTCCCCGAAGATCCACAACACGCTACAACACCCTATTGGCTAAGAACATGAAAAACATGAACACGCAAGAGAAAATATCTAATCATGAGCACAACGATCAATGAGCACAACACCCTGTTGGCCAAGAACATGAAAAAAATGAACACACAAGAGAAAATCTCTAATCACAAGCACAACAATCAATGCAGACCTGCAACACAGATAGAGCACGATCTAGAAACATCCACAAACATCATGAATCACAAGAGAAGCATCCACAACAACTTAACTTACTAGAATCACATCATCTTCATTCAAGAACACCAACTGAAGCAACATAATGACTGTCAAAATACAACTACTCATAACTCGATCAAATCTTCACACGGATCTCTAAAACTTGACGTGGATAAACTAGATATACTCAACAAGAAACCCTTTAATCCACAACCTCTGATCATCAATGTACTAAGCTAACCAATAGACTAAACTTCACTTCACCACTGACAACCTGCAACTTATTTCATTACAATTTTCTCAATATCCTCAACATATACAACTTCTAAGACGTTAATGCCAATAGTGTTGACATCAGTGATAACCACATATCAACAACACAACCATAACATCCAACAATCTCCCCCTATGGCATTGATGGAAAAACATGATGTGAAAAGCACCATCAACACAACTATCTTTAGCACTTACTCCCCCTTAGGTTCTAACTCATTTCTCCTCAGCTTTTTTACACAACTCTTCTCCCCACATGACTCTTCTCCCCCTTTGGCATCAATGACAAAGATCTCTTTTCTCCACACAAGCTCTAAACCACATATCTGAACATTTGACTACTCCCCCTAAGTAGCAACCACCACAACATCAATCCGGATCAAGATATGACTATGAAATGCACGTATTGATGCAAGTCAATGCATCTTAGTTCTAATTAGGAGGGGTAATCACCCCTAGCTTCCCTCTGAGATACTCAAAAGTATCCTTAGGAAATAGTTTTGTAAATATGTTTGCAATTTGTTCCTTAGTAGGCACATACTCTAGTTTGACTTCCTTTTCACTCACCTTCTCTCTCAAAAAGTGAAACTTGATAGATATATGCTTGGTCTTTGAATGCAACACCGGATTCTTAGAAATGTTAATTTCACTTGAATTATCACAGAATATAACAATAGGTTCATTATACACAACTTTGATATCTTTCAACATATGCTTCATCCACAATACTTGAGTATAATTATTAGCAACAACAATATATTCTGCCTCTACAGTAGATAAAGAAATGGAATTCTGCTTCTTACTTAACCATTAAATCAACTTCTTACCCAAGAAAAATGCACCACCACTAGTACTCTTTCTGCCATTCACATCACCTGCCCAATCAGCATCAATAAAAGCACTCAAAGTAATATCATCATCTTTAGGATACCATAGGCAAAAATCAACTGTCCCCTTCAAGTATTTGAAAATCCTCTTCACAGTAGTTACATGAGATTCCTTGGGATTAGCTTGAAATCTTGTAACAATGCATACAACATTCATGATATCTGGTCTAGTTTGAGTCAAATAAAGAAATCCACCAATCATCGATCTGTATCTAGTTTGATTTGATTTCAGAGAATCATCATCTTGTGTCAACTTGCATTTGATCACCATACGTGTACCAACTAGGTTTGAATCTTCCATACCAAACTTCTTTAGCAATTCTTTCACATACTTGGACTGAGATATGAAGATCCCTTTATCTAACTGAGTAATTTGCAATCCCAAAAAGAATTTCATCTCACCAATCATAGACATCTAAAACTCATTCTGCATATCATCAACAAACTTCATGCACAAACTATCATCTCCCCCAAAAATTATATCATCAACAAAGACTTCAACAATTAAATATTTATTATGATCAATCTTGAAATACAAATTACTATTAGCAGTACCTTTATTGAATCCAAGCTTCAACAAATACTTGTCCAATCTGGCATACCATGCTCTTGGGGCTTGCTTAAGTCCATACAATTCTTTCTTCAACCGACAAACCATATCTCCTTGATCAGTGAATTGAAATCCATTAGGTTGCTCAACATACACTTCTTCCAATTTGCCATTTAGAAATGTTGACTTGACATCCATTTGATAAACCTTGCAGTTTTTGTAAGCAGCATAAGCAAGAAATAATCTCATAGCTTCAATCCTAGCAACAGGGGAAAAAGTTTCTTCGAAGTCAATTCCTTCCATCTAAGAATATCCTTTACACACCAATCTTGCTTTGTTTATAACAACTTCACCTTGCTCATTCAACTTGTTTCTAAAGAACCATTTAGTTCCAATTACATTTTTGTCCCTAAGTCTAGGAACAAGAATCCATGTATTATTCTTCTCATTTTTTTGTAGTTCTTTCATTGCTTCTACCCAATGTTCATCTTTGAATACTTCATTCACACTATTAGGCTCAGTCTTTGAAATCAAACAGTATTCTTCTAAAAAAATTATCCTAGTCTAAACACCTTTGTTCTTATCACCTATAATCTAATCTTCTGAATGATTTAGTCTTACATAACTTGGAGTCTTAGAATTTTCTTGAACTTCTAGCTCTTGTGATCTCTCTTTTGCACTTTCACTAGTTCCTTCCTCTTGATTTTCTTGATTCACCAGAATGATCTAGACTTGATTTTGAATCTGAACTTTCTTTCCTACGACTGAACTATTATTCTAATCATCTGAATCATATCCACAGGTTTTGGATGGTCTAGTTATTTCTTCATCAACCTTGAAATTAGCACTCTCAACTACCTTCCTCAATCTCTTATTGTAGAACTGGTAGGCCTTACTCTTAGTAGAATAACCAAGAAAAATTCCTTCATTACTTCTAGCATCAAACTTTCCTATCTCTTCATCTCTTTTGATATAGAATTTACTCCCAAATATCTTGAAATATCTAATAGTAGGCTTGTGACCAAACCATAGCTCAAAAGGGGTCTTACCAGTATCACCTTTGACTTGTACCCGGTTGAGAATGTAAACAACAGTACTCACAACTTCTCTCCAATAGATATGAGGAACATTTCCTTCCAGCATCATAGTCTTAGTAGCATCTTGAACTGTCATGTTCTTCCTTTCCACAACTCCATTTTGTTGAGGGGTCTATGGGGAAAATAATTGTCTCTTTATCCCATGCACTTCACAAAAAGAATTAAAATCATGGGAAGTGAATTCCCCACCTCTATCTAATCTCAAACATTTAATCTTCAGACCTATCTCTGTCTCAAACATAGCCTTAAAAATCTTGAATTTCTCTAGAGCATCAGATTTTTCCCTTAAGAAAGTAACTCACATCAATCTAGAGTAATCATCAATAAGTAACATAAAATACATGTCTCCTTGTAAACTTTTGACTCTAGAAGGACCACACAAATCAGTATGAACAAGCTCCAACACTTCATTTGAACAATGTTGTTTGTTCCGAAATGAAATTCTAGTTTTCTTCCCTAACTGACATTCCTTGCATATAGTATTAGTAGGCTTTACCAATGTGGGGAAGATCTCTCACTGCCTGAGTAGAACTTATCTTGATAATATTGTCAAATTTTACATGACACATTCTCCTATGCCACAACCAACTTTCATCAACTTGACCAATCAGACACCTTTTACTAGTAGCATTCAGGTGAAAATATGTTACGTTTTGTTTTTGTACACAAGCAATCACATTTCTAGAACATCCCAAAATTCTACACTTTCCATTCTTGAATTGAAGATTGTATCCATTGTCAACCATTTGTCCAACACTTAAGATATTATGTTTCAGACCTTCCACATAAAGAACATCATCAGTATTATTCTTACCATCAAGAGAAATGTTATCAATAGGAGTGCACCCGAATGCGAAAGCAAAGATACTTTGCAATCCTGTGTAACATGGGAATACCTTCAGGTTGTGGGTACCCTATATGAAAATAGACCTCCGAATTATAGGCTTGCTTCCTATGAGATATTTTGATGATTATCTATAACTTGGATGGAAAAGGGAAGAAAATTTGAAATGAGTGCATAAACTAAACTTAAAACTATGGGTGATGCGCCTAATTGATAGAAACATCCAACTCTAACTCACAATAACTTTTTGAAAATATATCCACACAAATCAATTTCGTAATTTGATCACAAAATTGATTCTAAGGCTTGAATAAATTTCTTCTTTGAAGGAAAACTAGGTTTTCACAACATGAAAAGAAAGGATTATTTCAATACACAACCTAAGACATGTGATTTTCACTACTTTTTAATGCATGCAAGTATAAATGAGACAATGATTTTAAAGGTTCTAATGTTAAAACACAGTAAAATATCATCCAAGCATTCATAAAAACAACACAATGATAAGGTAGATACTTGATTCCACTGAAATTAAAGGAACTCTTGCATAAAAATGGAAAAAATAGAACCTGTAAAAACTGTTGTTGTATATTAAACTATCATAAAAATGAGTTACAAAATCTCTTCTCTCTCAAAATCCAAGAGAGTAAAAGTCAAAAACCAAGGAAAAACTAAGTATTTTCCTCAATATATACAAAAAATGCATGCATAAAGCATCCAAGAGGTGAAACTCCATGTGAACTGAAAGTGAGAAAAAGCATCATGCTTCTCACGAGCAAAGATAAAAATGCCTGAAAAAAAGGCCCTCTGATACTGTGAACTGAGCTCAAACAACAAAAAACTCTACCTCATACTGCATGTCACTGAAGTGTAACTCAAACTGGCTCGAATGTGCGTGGAGTTGACACTGAAAGTGATAATATCTCCTCACGAGCAAAAATGAAAATCCCTAAAAAAAGGGCTCAAAACTGGAGCTAACTGAACTCTCAGTATCTCAAACTCCCCCTTTTGTCATGCATGATCAAAATATCTTAAAAAATGATATGGAACTCAAGCAAAGTGATAGGAAACTCCACCATTATCTCCATCTTGTGATCTCCCTCTCTGAAAAAGACTCCAAGTCAAAAAACACAACACTCTTGATAACTCTTACTGACTTTAGTTGTGCTTCAGTTGTGTTTCTTGCATGGCTCTGATCAAAGATAATCAGTCTTGATTATTTTAATATTTATTATGTGAAATTCATCCATTTCATGCATTACATATTAAATATTAAGATAACTAATAGGATATTTTCTTTAATATTTAATTACAATATTTATTTTTTCTCAAACTCATGCAAAACATGAATGGAGTTCACCTTTACTTCAAAATTTAATGATAATATCGAAAGCAATATTATCCATCTTTAAATTCATGGGCCCCCTTTGTTCACTAGGTCGACTAACTCAATAGTCAATACCTTAGCAATAATATGAAATGATTTTATTTGAAACAAAGTCAAAAAATTGGATAAAAATCCCATCATTATTCAGATTCAGGTGAGTAAAACTCAAACCCTAATCATTTTCACTCCTCACTTTTCACTTGCTTTGAAGAAGCTTGTGGTTCAGCACCACCATGATGGGAAACTCCAAGAGCTAGGGGTTTTGGAGGAGCTAGAACTTCCTCATCTTGCTGCCTTTTTGGATTTTTTCATGAAGATTGTGAGGGAAAATGTGTGGTAAGTCTTTTGTTTGCACAGATTTGGACATTTTCCTCTGCTTTGAAAGCCATTTCAAACTTTCTTGGCTGCGGCCTCACATTATTTATGTGTATTTCTTTACTCTACATCTCTCTATTACTGCTCTTTGACATTGCTCCTTTTGCGGGGATGCCATTGGAGGGGTCAACATGCACTTTGCTCGAGCCTTTGGAAGTCCTGCCCGTGGTTTCTTGTTGTGCTTTCCCTTCATGGCACGCTAGTAAGTTCAGTTACTCCTCCATTTTAAAACACTTTCCACTCTTTTAACATTTTAACTGAGCTTCTCCTCATGGAAATAACAAATATTTAATACATTTATAAGTTTGATTTTGCATAGGCCGCAGCCATGCTATAAGGTCAACTCCTTCCATTTTAAGCAAAATACACAATTTTTGGGCTCGACCCTGCTAATAAACTACAAGCATATATCTATATTTTAGTTTACATGTCAAAACCCCAAGTGGGTACTTAGCATTTTAGTGAAAAAATAATGCTCCAGGTCGTGGCTATGCCATAAGGTCTACAAATTTTAAAACTTGTGCATTCTGAAACAAAAAAACACTGAAACCCTCCACTTGTTATGTATTGTATTCTTTTGATATTTTTGTATTCTCTGTTTAGAACGAAAACCCACATGGTTTTCTCATTTTCCTACAAATACAAACAAGGTGAACCAAAACTCTACCAATTTGTATATCTCATTCCATAACCTATAGTTGTCATTTCACCCTTGTAGTTATGAATACATTTTATTATTGTGTGCAAACATCATTTATTTGTTTAGCTCTTTGGAAGCAATTCTAGGTATAGTTATTAATCATGTTGCTAGTTGTAACCTCCCACCATAATGTGCCTTCCTGTTGCATTGCCAATGTTGTTTTATATGCATACACAAATTTTCATCTCTATTTTACACATACTGCTATTTCTGTAAACATTAGCTTCTGTAATTTTATCATTCTTGTTTAGAAAGTGAACACACTAACATACATCTTCTTGGGAAAGTTAATGTTTCATTGTATTCATAAGAGCATGTTCTGGAAACCCTATTTATGTGTGAGTTATCTGCCACTCTATGTAAGTACTTTATTATTCGGTGTGAATACTTGGCTTTGTCTTCTTTTAATGCTCTCCACAGGCTTATCATACTGATGTAAAATTTAATTCAATGGTATCTTTCTTTAAATACACACTTTGAAGCACACAACCTTGTTTCAAATGTGACCATGGTTAACAAGAATTACCTTTGTTTGTTTGAATGCTCTGTTTTCCAATTTTGTCATTTGAAATTGTCATGGCAATATTCTCTTGGATTACTGCAACTCGCTTGATACCTTAGCCTGCTAGTGAGACTTTCTTTTTGAAGACTATGTATGTATTTTGAGGTTATGAGGAACAGTGTAATAGCCTGATTCTCTGATTTCCCTTCAGTGTAAAGGGCTCTATACTTTATTGAAATGCAATGTGAACATAAAGTAGAGCTGAAACTTAGATAGCAAATGCAGTTGATGCTTCTTCAATTTTATTTTATTTTTCTTTTGAATGATGAGCAATGGGATGTTTTGCTCATTTTTTTTCATCATATTGAGTTAAAGGCTGCTTTTTAAAGCACTATGCTTGTTGTCCCATGTCATTGTTTATGAGTTGGGCTCAACCCTTGTGGGAGCCACATTTCTCACCACTCATAACAATATTTGTTGGTTGAAATGATCTGATTATACTTGTTCCTACACACTAAACAAAAAAATTAGCAAAATAATCGAAGCTGAAAGCTTCCATTGAACTTTGTACTCCCTGAACATCTTCTTTTTTGATAACTTAATCATCTGATGAATGCCTGATAGAATGTAGGTTACATTTATGTTGGTAATATAGGCTTGAGGAAGGATGTGATTTATCATTGCTCTAACACCACCTTGCAACACTCTTGTAGGAAACCATGGAGTTTGGAGCCTTAAACAACTTGGAGACACTCAGACACAACAACTTGAAGACATAAAGTATAAAATGATCCATCATTACAGGAATGACAAATCACTCCCTTTTTCACGTTTACATTATCTTCAATTGTGTAGTTTACAACTTTACTTTATATTCATTATTTGATTATGAAAATCAAATTAAGCTACTCCCACAGCTTGTGTGGGACTTTGGTTTTTACAATATGAATAAAGTAGCAATCACTATGCAATTTTATGATTTTTTTGTTACAATTACTTGCATAATAATACTGAAAATTCAAAAGTAATCAGATTTGTTTAAGATCAATGAATACTTAGTAGTAAAATTTCGATATCACTTGTGTACTTTTCAACGATGAATGCAATTCAACTCTACCTGTTTTGAGCTGTAGCCAAAAAATAGGTAACAATTTGGTGACCTCTGTGGAGTGTTTGCCTGCTAAACACTATAGACCAATTATGTAGCTTATCCATTGGGAATGGAGTCCATTTTTTTCCTCTTTTGACTTAGAAATCTTGTAACTCAACTATTCAAAAACAAACAAAAATAAAATAATTTAATCATGACTCTATTTAAGACGAAGTCATAAAGCAGGTGCAACATTTGCACTTATTGAAAGCAAACAGTACTGAGATGAAATGTGCCATGGGGCACTTATGGAAAGAAAAACTGAAACTGAAACTACTCTACTATGTACATCTGCAAACTTTGTTCTTTAATAGCACTGCTTGAGGTGTATCCCGTTAACAGGGATTGGCAACACCTCGCCATCCAACCTTGAGAGCTAAAATGCATTTTTTTTTTACATTATGTTATGATATATGGGCCATCCCACATGGCATCAAACTTTGTATGTTTTCTAGGTCTGCTCTTGAGCTTATCCCATTTGAATAATAAAACACCTTTGCTAAAAATTCTTGCTACTGTTTTTCTATCAAAGGTCTTCTTTATCTGTGCATGGTGGATTTCAAGCTTCCTAAAAGCTTCTCTTCTGGTTTCCTCCAACTCCATTAATTGAGCAAGCTTTATTTGCATTGGCTACTCCTCAAGGAACTCAAGCTCTTTTATGTATTCCAAAGTTGGTAACTCTATGAAAATAGGCAATTTGGCCTCTTTGTCATAAACCAAAACATAAGGTGAAAAACTTGTTGATCGTTTTGGTGTAACTCTATCAGTCCAAAGGGCTAACTTCAGCTTATCATGCCATGATTTTTTATTATCTTCAATAGTATTTTTAATGATATTAATCAAGTTCTTATTAGTGGAATCTGCTTGTCCATTACCCTGAGGGTAATAATTTGAGGAATTGTTCAGATAAATATTATGCTTTACTGACCAATCTGAAACTTTCAAGCCTATGAATGCTAAAACATTGTAAAAAATAATTGAATCTGGTGTACCAAACCTGGAAACCAAGTCTTGACAGAAATTCAAGACGTATGTCTCATTTGCCTCCTTTAGTGCAACTGCTTCAGTCCACTTTATGAAGTAGTCTATAGCTATTAATATCCACTTATACCCAACACTTGATGGTAGATTTATGGGACCAATAAAATCTAATCCCCGTTTCCCAAATGGCTGCTTAACTTGAATTGGATGTAGGGGCAGAGCTGCAAGTATTTGTTTTCTTGCAAACAATGAACATTTACTGCACTTTCTTACATAAGCATAAGCATCTTTAAATAAATCTGGCCAATAGTATCCAACTCTCATAATTTTAAGAGTTGTAGTTCTTGGTGCAAAATGGCCTCCAACAGGTCCATTATGGAATTCCTCAAGAATTCTCTCAATCTGATCTGGGTAAACACACTTGAGAAATACACCATTAAAATCCTTTTTGTAAAGAATTCCATCAACTTCTGCATATGGAATGGCTTGTAACCTATAATATATTCATTTTGATTTGTCCATACCTTTTGGACAATCTCTAGTATGCAAATAATGAATCATTTGATGAATCCAATCTGTTGAAGGGGTTGTAACAATAGTTTCCTCTTCATTGTTTAGTATTGTAGTGACTTGTTCACTGCTATTTTCTTCATTCTCTGCAAGTTGTTTGCATAGTACTTTTCCTCTAACAAGCTTGGTAACCTTCATATTGTTGTCATATTCCATAACTTTGGTTATCCAACCTACTCTTCTATCATTAATATCTTTACTTAGCATAAACTCTTTGACTGTTGGATGAGCTACCAACATATGTATCTTATTATTAGACAACATATGTCTAAAATGCTTGAGACTTCTCACTACAAAAAGCACATGATTTTCAAAAAATGAATACCTTACTTCATAGTCATGTAATACTTGACTAAAAAATGCAATGGGTTGTTCAAATCCTTCACCATTTTGCTGGCATAACATGGCAGAAATCGTATCAACATTACCAAACACATACAATATAAAATCTTTATCAAAGTTTGGGTTGACCAGTGTTGGGGCTGCTGCAAGTGCCTCTTTGTTTTTCTCAAAGCTATTCTTACCCTCTTTTGTCCAACTGAAAATAGTGTTCTTCTTAAGCATAGTTGTAAGAGGTTGCAATAAAGCTACAATGTTAGGAATAAATCTCCTAACAAAGTTAATTCTGCGTAGAAAACTTTGTAAACCTTTCTTGTGAGTAGGAAGCGACAATGCTGGAATGGCTGCAATACGTTCTAGATCTATAGAAATGCCATCTTTAGAAACAATGTAACTCAAAATTTTACCTTCGTGAACAACAAATTTTCCCTTTTTTGGATTCAAGGAAATTCGATACTCTCCACATCTTTCAAAAATTTGTCTAAGATGATCAAAGTGTTCATTATCATTTCATGAGAAAACAGTGATATCATCTAAATAAACAAGAACAAACTTGTTTATCAAACCTTGGAGAGCCATATCCATTGATCTCTAAAAGGTTGCTCTCGCATTTGACAATCCAAATGGAATTTTTCTATAAGCCATAGTACCCCACTTGGTGGTGAAGGCTATTTTTTACTGGTCTTCTTCTTTAACCAGGATCTGGTTATACCCTGAATAACCATCCAACAATGAAAATCTTTCTGAACCTAAAACAACTTGCAATATCTGCTCCATTAAAGTCAATGGATAGTGATCTTTGAGTGAAGCTCTATTTAAATCACGAAAATCCACACACAACCTTATCTCTTCGCTCTTCTTCCTGACAAGCACCAAGTTGGAAACCCAAGAGGTATGCTTTATTGGAAAGATAATACTACCTTCAACCAGCTTGTTTAACTATATTTTCATAAGGTGTTCCAACTTGGGATTTAGTGGCCTTTGCTTCTATCTCACTAGTTTTGTGTTGGTCTCTAACTCAATTGTATGTTGAGCCAACTCAAGGTTAAAACCCTTTAGATCTCCATACTTCCAAGCGAATATATCACTAAATTCTTAGCAAAGTAAGACAAATGCTTGTTGTTCTTCTTTGGTACAAACTTTGCCAAGTTTGAGAAGCTTATCCTTGAATATTTCAATTGGTTCATAGTGCTCTTCCTTAACTATAATGTTGGATTTATCCTTTATGACCTGATCATCAATGTTGAAGATTGATTCAAGGGTAACCAACCCCTTAGGTAGTTTATTTGTCTTCAACTGCAGAATTTGGTCCTCATATTGTTGTTCAAGTTTTTGCTAATTAGCAGCAGAAAATTCTACTTCTTCAATCAGAAAACTAATTATCTGCTTATCGTTGTCAAAAATATTCCAACTGACAGTATTATCAAGTGCAGATGGTCTTACTACCACCTTGACATATTGTTGTACCTCAATGTTATGAATGTCAAAAGGAATATCAAACTGTGAGCCGATAGCAGCCAATCTATCTGCCTCTTTATTCATATTTCTGGGAATTGACAGCAGATTAAAAGCACTCAAATCTTCAATCAGGTCCTAGGTTTTGTGTTTATATAACTTCAACAAATCATTCTTGGTCACACTCTGATTTCTTACCTGATTTGCAATCACTTCTAAGTCACCATAAGCCTACAGACACCTAATACCCCTTTTCCTAGCCCATTCCAAGCCATGGATCAGTGCTTCGTATTCAACCACGCTCGTGCAGCTGAAAGTGAATCTGAATGTTGAATAATATCTATCTCCTTTAGGTGATACAAGCATTGCATCTCCACCAGCACCTATCTTACTCCTCGAACCATCAAAAAATAGCTTCCAAAGCTGATTATCTTGTTGATCAGGCTGCACTTCTTGTTTAACCAGGTTTGGAACTATCACATCAAGCTCTTGAATCATATAAACACCCAACCCTACCTCATCCATGCGACTAATAGGATCAGTCTCATGATCTTTGGCTACCCACTCATTAAGGTTCATGATAGGTATGCATCCAATTGGTGTACCAGAGTCTAAGTTTATGGATTGATCTTCCTGACCATGGACAACAAGGTTGGCATTTATTGCACTAGGTACATAAGACTCTATGTGATTTTTGGCCTAAATATTTGACTTAATGGTTACCCTTGTACCATATTTGGTTCTAAAAAACATGTAATACCAGTCAAAAGATAAATATCCCCCTAACTTAGCAGTGAAATCTCTAGATAGGCACATGCCAAAGAATGGTGACAAGTCTATAACATATATGTCCTGCGAAATTGAGAAATTGGGGAAAGTGTGCAGGGTAAGAGGCAGATTCTTGATCATTCCTACAGACTGAATGACTATACCATCTAGTTGTATGACCTCTTTTGAAAGGGGCTCATACGCTAGACCTAACTTATCTGCTAAACTCTTTGGCATTACAAAACTGCTTGCGTCAGAATCAATCATACAATTATGGACTAGGCTGTTACCTATAATCAAAGTGACATAGAAGGGTGGTGGTTTTACCTCTTGAATGGACCGCTCCTTAACCTTTGAAGTATTGGCTAGAACCCTATGTTACTCAATGATAAGTTCATTAGAAACTGATATTTTGGCTCAAGCCTCCTGCATGCTTTCTTTCTATCCGGGAAGATGTAAAGCATCTAACATGGTCATACTCACAGTGGCTTTTTTCATATGATCAACAATATTAAAAAGCCAAGGTACTAACCTTATGTTGTACTTTCAGAACAACGGGCTCTACTTGTGCTATTTGAGGCTGAGGTTGTTCCTTTTGTTGCTCCTTAGCTGTTGTAATCTGTTGTCTTGGCAGAATTTGAACATTCTGAGTTGAAGCATGTTGATTTTTCCCCTGTTGGGCTGTAGGAATTTGATCTTTCTGCTGAACAACTTGTTGTTTGTCCTTTTCTAGCTATTGTACATTAGGAACAACTTGTTGCCTTAAATCAATGACTCTTTTTTTTTATCTTGTGTTGGTTGCAACAGATGTAGTAGACTGGGTCTGCCCTTGTGCATGATTAACACCACAAAATTCATTGCCTTTCCAGTTCATCATGGCAACATCAAGGTCATTTTGTTGCATTTTATCATCTTGTTGATGGTTGCTCTCCTTTAATGTTTTCTCAGAAACAACAAAATTGTTTTGTACCATGAGGGCCTGATTAATCACCTCGTTCATACAAGTAGCCTGGTTATGAGGCTGATTATAGGGATAGCACCACATATAATCCTATGCCAAGTTATTTTGCACAAGTACAAGCTCTTTAGAAGAGCTGGCAATATTTCGATTATATGGCTGATTGGGCCTAGTATTGAAATTTTATTTATGTCCTTGGTAGTCAGCCTGATAAGGTGGTCTATTTGGCTAAAAGGGTGCTTGATAAGGTTTGTAACTCTGGTTTTTCTGATTTTTTAGGCTCACTAAGTCATTGCTTACTATTTGCAACAATTTAGCCATATGTTGTTGGGTACCTCTAAGTTCTTGCAAGTCTGAATTTGCTGAAACAACACTATTTTGAGAAGTAGTTTGAAAGCTTAAGGCTGGAACAATAGGTAATGGGGCTATAAGGGGTACTTGAATGGGTATTAATGGATGAATATCTGGGAAAAAGGGCATAGGAGGCTTGGGTGCAATTTTACTAGCCTGTATTAAGTTATTTTTAGCTCTAATAGATATCGCATAGGCTGCTGACAGAGTTACTCCTCCCATAGATTGTATCAAAAGTGCAATATCACTATTAATCACTCTAAGCTAATACAATAAAGTACAATCTAGTGTAGGCCTTACTGTGGCTGGGATTTTGTTCCAAGTTCTTTGGAACTGGAAGTTGAAATATGTCATTTGTTCTTGTGTGGCTCTCTTGATAGTCGTCATTTGCTCAACTAAAGATAGATGATCAGATTTGTCAAAAAATTGTTTGCTTAACTTGTCTCCCAAGTCATCCCATGATGCAACAGAATTCACCGGTAAGCCTCTGAACCATTGGAGTGCCTTGCCTTTAAACGAAGCTGCTAAAAGCCTCAATTCCATGTTCTCTTCTGTGACATGATGAACTCCACAAAGTGAAGCTATGTCTCTTATGTGTTCAATTGGTGTAGTTTGATCTTCGCCTGTAAAACTAGGCAGACTTTTAAGCATAGCTACTAGTATGTCATTGTACTGAGCCAAATTCAATGGGCTACCCCCATTAACTGGTACAAACGCATGTGCTCTAGCCATCATAGCTACTTGAACTCTCATATTTGGTACTTATAGTATAGGATGTACTACTGGAAAAACAGGTATAGAACTAGGAGGTGTAGAATGAGATCTTGGATTTGATTGTGATCTTGATTTGCTCAATCTCCTTCTTGTTGTTCTGCCTTTCCTCTTCAGTGATGATAGTTGTAGATATTCAAACGGATCGACGCTTCCTCTTGTTTGAACTCTGCTCATGTGCTACTAAATCTGCAATTAAAACCAAGTAAAATGGAGTCACCAAATAAAATATGAAAACCTCTTATAGGTAAAAGTTGTATTTCTGAAAACAATAGCTTGAAAATTTTAAATTCTTTCTTTGAAGTGGTCTTCAGAGTCCCACCGTGCGTGCCAAAAACTTTTATCAACAAGAGTGCATCTGAATGCGAAAGCAAAGATACTTTGCAATCCTGTGTAACATGGGAATACCTTCAGGTTGTGGGTACCCTATGTGAAAGTAAACCTTCGATTTTATGGCCGACTGCCTATGAGATATTTTGATGATTATTTGTAACTTGGATGGAAAAGGGAAGAAAATTTGAAATGAGTGCATAAACTAAACTTAAAACTATGGGTGATGCACCTAATTGATAGAAACATGCAACTCTAACTCATAATAACTTTCAGAAAATCTATCCACCCAAATCAATTTGGCAATTTGATCACAAAAATGATTCTAAGGAAGGCTTGAATAAATTTCTTCTTTGAAGGAAAACTGGGTTTTCACAACATGAAAAGAAAGGATTATTTCAATACACAATCTAAGACCTGTGATTTTCACTGCTTTTAAACACATGCAACTATACATGAGACAATGATTTTAAAGGTTTTGATGTTAAAAAATAGTCAAATCTCATCAAATCATTCATAAAAACAACACAATGATAAGGTAGATACTTGATTCCATTGAAATTAAAGGAACTATTGCATAAAAATGGCAAAAATAGAACCTGTAAAAACTGTTGTTGTATATTAAACTGTCATAAAAATGAGTTACAAAATCTCTTCTCTCTCAAAATCCAAGAGAGTAAAAGTCAAGAACTGAGGAAAAACTAAGTCTTTTCCTCAATATATACAAAAAATGCATGCATAAAGCATCCAAGAGGTGAAACTCCATGTGAACTGAAAGTGAGAAAAAGCATCATGCTTCTCACGAACAAAGATAAAAATTCCTAAAAAATAGGCCCTCTGATATTATGAATTGAGCTCAAACAACAAAAAACTCTACCTCATATTGCATGTCACTAAAGTATAACTCAAAGTGGCTTGAATGTGCATGGAGGTGGCACTGAAACTAATCTGAAAGTGATAATATCTCCTCATGAGCAAAGATGAAAGTCCCTGAAAAAAGGGCTCAAAACTGGAGCTAACTGAACTCTCAGTATCTCAAACTCCCCCTTTATGTCATGCATGATAAAAATATCTTTAAAAATGCTATGGAACTCAAGCAAAGTGATAGGAAACTCCACCATTATCTCCATCTTGTGATCTCCCTCTCTGAAAAAGACTCCAAGTCGGAAAACACAACACTCTTGATAAATCTTACTGACTTTAGTTGTGCTTCAGTTGTGTTTCTTGCATGGCTTTGATCAAATATAATTGTTTGTTTGAATATTAAAGATAATTAGTCTTGATTATTTTAATATTTATTATGTGAAATACCCTAGCAATAATATGAAATGATTTTATTTGAAAGAAAGTAAAAAAATTGGATAAAAATCCCACCATCATTCGAATTAGGGTGAGTAAAACTCAAACCCTAATCATTTTCACTCCTCACTTTGCACTTGCTTTGAAGAAGCCTATGGTTTAGCGTCGCCATGATGGGAAACTCCACGAGGTAGGGGTTTTGGAGGAGCTAGAACTTCCTCATCTTGCTGCCTTTTTGGATTTTTTCATGAAGATTGTGAGGGAAAATGCGTGGTAAGTCTTTTGTTTGCACAGATTTGGAAATTTCCTCTACTTTGAAAGCCCTTTCACACTTTCTTGGCTGCAGCCACACATTATTTCTGAGTATTTCTTTACTCTGCATCTCTCTGTTACTACTCTTTGGCATTGCTCCTTTTGTGGGGATGCCATTGGAGGGGTCGACACACACTTTTCTTGAGCCTTTGGAAGTCATGGTTGCAGTTTCTTGTTGTGCTTTCCCTTCATGGCACGTTGGTAAGTTTAGTTACTCCTCCATTTTAAAACACTTTCCACTCTTTTAAAATTTAACTGAGCTTCTCCTCATGGAAATAACAAAGATTTTATACATTTATAAGTTTGATTTTGCATAGGCCGCGGCCATGCCATAAGGTCAACTCCTTCCATTTTAAGCAAAATACACAATTTTTGGGCTCGACCCTATTGATAAACTGCAAGCATATATTTGTATTTTAGTTTACATGTTGAAACCCCAAGTGGGTACTTAACATTTTAGTGAAAAGATAATGCTCCAGGCTACGGCTATGCCATAAGGTCTACAAATTTTAAAACTTGTGCATTCTGAAACAAAAAAACACTGAAACCCTTCACCTATTATGTATTGTATTCTTTTGATATTTTTGTATTCTCTGTTTAGAACGAAAACCCACATGGTTTTCTCATTTTCCTACAAATACAAACAAGGTGAACCAAAACTCTACCAATTTGTATATCTCATTCCATAACGTATAGCTATCATTTCACTATTGTAGCTATGAATACATTTTATTATTGTGTGCAAACATCATTTATCTATTTAGCTCTTTGGAAGCAATTCTAGGTATAGTTATTAATCATTCTGCTAGTTGTAACCTCCCACCATAATGTGCCTTCTTGTTGTATTGTCACTATTGTTTTATATGCATACATAGATTTGCATCTCTATTTTACACATGTTGTTTCTGTAAACATTAGCTTCTGCAATTTTATCATTCTTGTTTAGAAAGTGAACACACTAACATACATCTTCTTGGGAAAGTTAATGTTTCATTGTATTCCTAAGAGCATGTTCTGGAAACTCTATTTATGTGTGAGTTATCTACCACTCTGTTCAAGTACTTTATTATTTTGTGTGAATACTTGGCTCTATCTTCTTTTAATGCTCTCCATAGGCTTATCATACTGATGTAAAATTTAATTCAATGGTATCTTGCTTTGAACACACACTCTAAAGCACGCAACCTTGTTTCAAATGTGACCATGGTTAACAAGAATTACCTTTGTTTGTTTGAATGCTTTGTTTTCCAATGCTATCATTTGAAATTGTCATGGCAATATTCTCTTGTATTACTGCAACTCCCTTGCTACCTTATCCTACCATTGAGACTGTCTTCTTGAAGACTATGTATGTATTTTGAGGTTATGAGGAACAGTGTAATAACCTGATGCTCTGCTTTCCCTTCATTGTAAAGGGGCTCTATACTTTATTGAAATGCAATGTGAACATAAAGTAGAGCTGAAACTGAGATAAAAAATGCAGTTGATGCTTCTTCAGTATTTTTTTAATTTTTCTTCTTAATGATGAGCAATGGGATGTTTTGCTCAATTTGTTTGAGTTAAAGGATACTTTTTAAAACACTATGCTTGTTGTCCCATGTCATTGTTTATGAGTTGGGCTCAACCCTTGTGGGAGCCACATTTCTCACCACTCATAACAATACATGTTGTTTGAAATGATCTTATTATACCTGTTCCTGTACACTAAACAAACAAATTAGCAAAATAATCAAAGCTAAAAGCTTCCATTGAACTTTGTGCTCCCTAAACATCTGCTTTTTTGATGACTTAATCATCTGGTGAATGCCTGATAGAATGTAGGTTACATTTTTGTTGGTAATATAGGCATGAGGAACGATTTGATTTATCATTTCTCTAACACCACCTTTCAACACTCTTGCAGGAAACCATGGAGTTTGGAGCTGAAACAACCTAGAGACACTCAGACACAACAACTTGAAGACAAAAATTTTAAAACAATCCATCATTACAGGCAATGATGAGTCACTCCCTTTTTCAGGTTTACATTATCTTCAGTTGTCTAGTTTACAACTTTACTTTGTATTCATTATTTAATTATGAAAATCAAATTAAGCTACTCCCATGGCTTGTGTGGGAATTTGGTTTTTACAATATGAATAAAGCAACAATCACTATGCAATTTTATGATTTTTCTGTTATAATTACTCACATAATAATATTGAAAATTCAAAAGTAATCAGATTTTTTTAAGATCAACGAATACTTAGTAGGAAAATTTGGATATCACTTGTGTACCTTTCAATGATGAATGCAATTCGGCTCTACTTGTTTTGAGTTGTAGCCAAAAAATAGGTAACAAGAAATACATCCTCTGCCATGGATTACACCTGCTTTGTCATCACCAAATCTTACAATACCACCATCATAATTTTCCAAGCTCACAAACTTAATTTTATCACCTATCATGTGATGAGAGCATCCACTGTCAATCACCCATTCATCTTTCTCTTCAACTCGGGCAGCTGGGGCTTTCTCCACATTTGAGCAACTAACAAACTCAATAGGGGCTGGATCATTTTCCTTGATAGCAATAAATACCCATTCATCGTCACTTGCATTCCCTTTATCAGATTCATCATCTGTCACACCTTCATCATCAACATAATAACACTTTCTTTAAAATCTAGGCTTATTAGGTCTTGGCTTAGGAACTCTTTCTAGACACCTTGATGCAAAATGACCTATCTTATTGCAAGAAAAAAATTTAATAGGAAATTTCCCTTTATACTTACCTTCTCCTCTGGCTTCCCTCTTGACAATAAGTGCTTCAAGCTCCTCTAGCTTTCTCTCCTCTTATTCAATCTCTCTCATTTCCTCCTCATACTTTAATATTTCTATAAGAACTTTCACCTAGATCATATATTTGTTTATCTCTTTCGGAAGTAGTTGCCTTGAATGTAGATTCTATCTTAGGAAGAGCATCACCAAACTCACCCAACCCAAAAGCAATAAGCTTACCAATCAACATGTCTTTGGTTACATTTTTTGCAGTTTGGAGCTCCTCAATAGCATGTTGGATATTGTGGTTGTGTTGTTGATATGTGGTTGTCATTGATGTCAACACTATTAGCATTGATGTATTGTAGGTTGTATATGTCAAGGATATTGAGAAAATTGTTAAAGAAAGAGTTGTAAGTTGACAGTGGAACAATGAAGGTCATGAAGGTGTCTTGCTTAGTACATTGATGATCATTCATTGTGGACTAAAGGGTTTATTTCTGAGTATATCTAGTTTATCCACCGAAAGTTTCAGAGGTCCGCGTGAAGATTAAATCATGTTATGAACAGTTTTGTTCTGACAGTTTTTTGTGGCTTCAGTCAATGTTCCTGATTGAAGTTTATGTGATTCTAGTAATTTCAATTGCTGTGGATGCTTCTCTGATGATTTGTGATGCTTGTGGATGGTTCTAGATCATGCTCTATCTTTGTTGCACGTCCGCGTTGATCGGTGTGCTCGTGGTTGGTGATTTTTCTCTTGAGTGTTCGTGTTTTTATGTTCTTGGCCAACATGGTGGTTGTAACATATTGTGGATCCTTGGAGATTAAATTTTGAATGTTTGACAGGCTTGAGGATATTGTTTTAAGTCTTCATTATGTTGTGGCTAACGGTGTTTGATTCGCATTGAAAATTTACTTGTAAATTTGGGCTAACATTGTGTATATATTTTATATTTTATTTTGGTCAACGAAGTTGTTGATGTAATTCCATGTTGCGGATATATAAGAGTGATTGTCTGTGTGAAGTTATGTAGCGAAGAAGTGCCAGAGAAAGAGAAAGTGTGTGAATAGTGATCTAACCATTCGATTGCAAAGCTGAGTGTGAAGAAGTTTGAGCTAAGTGTGAAGGAGTGTTTATGTGCTTAACTGGAACTATAATTAGGCTTTTGTAGAAGCTATTTTCTCAGTTCATACCCTATGGATATAATCCAAATTGTTGTAAGATAGTGTTCCTTCTTTGGGAAGTGAGCCCTCTTATATTTGAGCAGTGAGCTCTAGGCAGTGTGCCTAAATGCATGTGCATTCCCATTATTCTTCATTATACTTCTAACAGGTTATAATATTGTGGATTGACATCTACCATGGTTTTTCCCCTAACAGGGTTTCCACGTAAAAAATCTTAGTGTTCTTTGTGTTTCTGATGTGCTAATTGTTTGTGGTTTATTGTTCATTCATCAGATATAAGATTAAGTTAAGTTTGAAAAGTTTAAATATTATGTGACAACTAATTCACCCCCCCTCTCAATTGTATGTCCTTTTTTTGCCAACAATTGGTATTAGAGCAGGTTCCTCTAAAGAAGTTTAAAAGTTTGAGGTGATCCGAGATGGCATCATACAAGGACAGTCCTAGATTTGAAGGAACACACTACTCTCTATGGAAAGCTAGAATGGAGTGTCATTTGAGGTGTATTAGTGAACCCTTATGGAAGATTACAAAGGACATGTATGTTATTCCTTAGAATGGTCCTTCCACTCCTGATGAGATTAAAGAGGCTATTAACATCAGGGTTATTGAAGCTTTGTTGAGTGCTCTGATGGATTCAGAAATGACAAATGTGATGGATTTGAAGAAAACTCATGAGATATGGAAGAAGTTGGAGACTTTGTATGAAGGAGATGCACTTGTGAAGGTCGCTAAGCTACATAGTTTGAAAGGCAAGTATGAAAAATTGAAGATGGGTAAAGATGAAAATATTTCTTCTTTTATGCAAAGAGTAAATGAACTTGTGATGGGTATTAGATGTGTCAGTGGTACCCTGGATGAACAAGAAATTGTAGCTAAAGTGCTCAGATCATTTCCTCCCTCTTACAAATCAAAGGATCATGCTATTGAAGAGCTCAGAACAGTAACAAATGTGACAAGAGATATGCTGATTGGTAAACTTGATGCCTTTGAGTTGAGTGAATTTGGTGATTTTTCCCCCAAGACTGAATTTGCATTTAAGGCCTCTGTATTCAGAAGAAACAAAGAAAAGATATGATCCGGGAGAGAGTTCTAGAAATACATTCAAGTATGAGGAAGAGATGAAACAACTTGAAGATGAAGAAAGAGAGGTAGAAGAGCTAGAAGCACTGATTGTGAAGAAAGAAGGTAGAGGACAAGGTAAGTGTAAAGGAAAGTTGCCTATTAAATGTTTATCTTGTAATAAAATAGGTCATTTTTCTTCAAGGTGTCCTGAAAGAGTTCCTAGGTCTAAGCCTAACAAACCTAGATTTCAAAAGAAATGCTATTATGCTGAAGAAGGTGTGACTGATGAAGAATCTGATAAAGAAAATGGAAATGAAGATGAATGGGTTTTCATTGCTATCAAGGAAAATGGTTTGGTGGCTACTGAATCTGCTAAAGTTGAGAAAGCTCTTGCAGCCCAAATTGAAGAAAAGGATGAGTGGGTTATTAACAGTGGATGCTCACATCATATGACTAGCAACAAAAGAAAATTTGTAAGTCAAGAAATATGATGGTGGGGTTGTAAGATTCAGAGATAACAATGATGGTGTGATTCGTGGAAGAGGATTTATTTGTCTTGGTGGTAAACATAACACTGATGACGTTCTTTATGTTGAAGGCTTGAAGCATAACCTGTTGAGTGTTAAATAGATGGTGGACAAGGGTTACAATCTTTAGTTCAAATATGGAAGATGTAGGATACTTGGAAGCTCTGAAAATGTAATTGCTTCAGGTACAAAGACAAGAGGTAATATTTTTCACCTAAGTGTTGCTAATGAAAATTGTTTAATTGCTCAAGTATATGAAAATTGGTTATGGAATAGGAGGCTGTGTCATGTGAATCTTGATAACATTGTCAAGGTAAGCTCCACTTAAGTAGTAAGAGATCTACCTAAGCTAGTGAAGCCTACTAACACAATATGCAAGGAATGTCAGATGGAAAAACATACTAGCTTTTCTTTTCAGAGCAAACAACATCATTCTAATGGAATATTGGAGTTGGTGTATACTAATCTGTGTAGTCCCTCCAAAATCAGAAGTCTACAAGGAGAAAGGTAATTTATGCTGCTTATTGATGATTACTCTAGGATGATATGGGTTTCTTTCTTAAGAGAAAAATGTGAAGCATTAGAGAAGTTCAAAAGTTTCAAAGCTATGGCAGAGAATGAGATAGGTCTGAAGATCAAATTCCTAAGGTCAGATAGAGGTGGTGAGTTCACCTCCCATGAGTTCAATTCTTTCTATGAAGAGCATGGAATCAAAAGACAGTTATTTGCTCCCCGAACCCCTCACTAGAATGGAGTTGTAGAGAGAAAGAAAAGAACAATTCTGGATGCTACTAGAACAATGATGTTGGAAGGAAATGTGCCTCACATCTATTGGAGAGAAGTTGTAAGCACTATTGTGTACACTCTAAACCGGGTAAATGTCAATGGTATTTTCGATAAGACTCCTTTTGAGTTGTGGTTTGGTTATAAGCCTATTAAATATTTCAAGATCTTTGGAAGAAAATGTTATATTAAGAGAGATGATGGCATGGGCAAGTTTGATTCAAGGAGCGATGAAGGAATCTTTCTAGGTTACTCTACTAAAAGCAAGGATTATCAGTGCTATAATAGAAGATTGAGAAAAATGGTTGAAAGTGAAAATGTCAGAGTTGGTGAGGACTCTGCCAGATCATCCAGATATTGTGGATATGATTCAAATGACCGGAAAGATAGTACAGACAAAGGGAAGAATGCTCAGACATAGAATCAAGTTCAAATTATTCTGGTAAATCAAGAAAGTCGAGAAGGAGAGAAGTGGAAGTACAGAAGAACCATAAGTGCGAGAGAATCCTAAGATTCTGAGGTATGTAAAGCTAAATAATTCTGAAGATCAAATTATAGGAGATAAGAATAAAGGTGTGTAGACTAGAAGAAGGATTGCAGAAGAGTATTGTCTGATTTCCAAGACTGAGCCTAACAATGTCAATGAAGCTTGTAATGATGAACACTGGATGGAAGCTATGAAGGAAGAACTAATGCAAATTGAAAAAAATGATACATGGATTCTTGTTCCCAGACCTAAAGATAAAAATGTGATTGGTACTAAATGGGTCTTTTGAAATAAGTTGAATGAACAAGGTGAAGTAGTTTATAATAAAGAAATACTGGTATGTAAAGGGTATTCACAAATGGAAGGTATTTATTTTGAAGAAACCTTTGCCCTTGTTTCCATAATTGAAGCTGTAAGATTATTTCTTGCTTATGCTGCATATAAGAACTACAAAGTCTATCAAATGGATGTGAAGTCAGCTTTTCTGAATGGTGAGTTAGAAGAAGAGGTATATGTTGAACAACCGGATGGGTTTCAACTAACTGATAAGGAAGGCATGGTTTTCCAATTGAAGAAAGCTTTGTATGGACTCAAGCAAGCCCCCAGAGCCTAGTATGCTAGACTAGATAAATACTTACTAAAGCTTGGTTCAATAAAGGTACTACTAACAACAACTTGTATTTTAAGTTGGATCATGATAAAGAGTTGATTATTGAAGTCTTTGTTGATGACATTATTTTTAGAGGTGATGATGATCTATGTATGAAGTTTGTTGATGAAATGAAAAGTGAACTTGAAATGAGTATGATTGGAGAGATGAAGTTCTTTCTAGGATTGCAAATCACTCAGTTAGACAGCGGGATTTTCATATCTTAGTCCAAATATGTGAGAGAGTTGTTGAAGAAGTTTGACATGGAAGACTCAAAGTCTATTGGTATACCCATGGTAACTGGATGCAAGTTAACACAAAATGATAATTCTCCTAAGGAAAATCAAACAAGATATAGGTCAATGATTGACGGATTTCTCTACTTAACTCATACCAAACCAGACATCATGAATGTTGTGTGTATGGTTGCTAGATATCAAGTTGATCCGAAAGAATCTCATGTGATTGTTGTAAAGATAATTTTTAGATACCTGAAAGGAACAGTTGATTTTGGGCTTCGGTATCCTAAAGATGATGATCTTACCTTGAGTGCCTATACTGATGCAGATTGGGCAAGAGATGTAGATGATAGGAAAAGCACTAGTGGTGGTGCCTTCTTCCTAGGGAAGAAGTTGGTGTCTTGGTTGAGTAAAAATCAAAATTCCATATCCCTATCTACTACTAAGGTAGAGTATATTGCTACTGCAAATAATTGCACTCAAGTGTTGTGGATGAAACATATGCTAAAAGATTTCAGAGTAGCATATGATGAACCTATTTCCATATATTGTGACAACTCAAGTGCAGTAAACATATCAAAGAATCTAGTGCTACACTCTAAGACTAAGCATCTATCAATCAAGTTTCACTTCTTGAGGGAGAAAGTGAGTGAGAAAGAAGTCAGACTAGAGTATGTGCCTACCAAAGAACAGATTGCAGACATTTTCACCAAGCCATTACAAAAGGATATTTTTGAGTATCTCAGAGGGATGTTAGGGGTGATTACCCCTCTTGATAAAAACTAGAGATGCATTTACTTGCATCAATCTATGTGCTTCATAGCTATATTCTGATCCAGATTGATGTTTTTGTGGCTGCTACTCAGGGGGAGTAGTTAGATGTGTAGATATGTGGTTCAGAGCTTGTATGTGGAAAGATAATGCTTATCTTTTCCATTGATGTCAAAGGGGGAGAAGAGCAATGTGAAAAAAAACATGAGGAGAAGAGTCAGAATCTAAGGGGGAGTAAATGTTGATTGAGAGTTGCGTTGATGGTGTTTTTCACATCATGTGTTTCCATCAATGCCAAAGGGGGAGATTGTTGGATGCTATGGTTGTGTTGCTGATATGTGGTTGTCATTGATGTCAACACTATTAGAATTGATGTATTGTAGGTTGTATATGTCGAGGATATTGAGAAAATTGTTAAAGAAAGAGTTGCAGTTGACAGTGGAACAGTGAAGGTCATGAAGGTGTCTTGCTTAGTACGTTGATGATCAGTCATTGTGGACTAAAGAGTTTATTGCTAAGTATATCTAGTTTATCCACCGAAATTTTTAGAGGTCCATGTGAAGATTAAATCGTGTTATGAACAATTGTGTTATGAACAATTGTGTTATGACAATTTTTTTGTGGCTTCAGTTAGTGTTCTTGATTGAAGTTGATGTGATTCTAGTAATTTTAGTTGTTGTGGATGGTTCTAGATCATGCTCTATCTTTGTTGCATGTCTGCATTGATCGGTGTGCTCGTGGTTGGTGATTTTTCTCTTGTGTGTTCGGGTTTTTATGTTCTTGGCCGACATGGTGGTTGTAACATATTGTGGATCCTTGGAGATTAAAATTTGAATGTTTGGCGCACTTGAGGATATTGTTTTAAGTATTCATTATGTTGTGGCTGACGGTGTTTGATTCGCATTGAAATTTTACTTATAAATTTGGGCCGACATTCTGTATATGTTTTATATTTTATTTTGGCCGACAAAGTTGTTGATGTAATTCCATGTTGCGAATATATAAGAGTGGTTGTTTGTGCTAAGTTATGTAGCGAAGAAGTTCCAGAGAAAGAGCAAGTGTGTGAATAGTGATCTAATAATTCAATTGCAAAGCAAAGTGTGAAGAAGTTTGAGCGAAGTGTGAAGGATTGTTTCTGTGCTTAATCAGAACTGTAATCAGGCTTTTGTAGAAGCTATTTTCTCAGTTCATATCCTGCGGATCTAATCCAAATTGTTGTAAGATAGTGTGTCTTCTTTGGGCAGTGAGCCCTCTTGTATTTGAGCAGTGAGCTCTAGGCAGTGTGCCTAAATGCATGTGCATTCCCATCATTCTTCATTATACTTTTAACAGGGTATAATATTGTGGACTAACATCCACCGTGGTTTTTCCGCTAACAGGGTTTCCACATGAAAAATATTGGTGTTCTTTGTGTTTCTGATGTGTTGATTGTTTGTGGTTTATTGTTCATTCATCAAATATGAGATTAAGTTAAGTTTAAAAAGTTTAAATATTTTGTGACAATTGGTTCACCCCCCCTCTCAATTGTTTGTCCTTGTTTTGCCAACATAGTAGTAGCTTTGACTTTGTATGCAGAAGGCAAGGATCTAAGCACTTTAGCAACAATATCTAATTCTTCCAATTGTCCATCAGCACATCTAATACCACACACAAGTTTATTCACTCTTTGCATGAAAGAAGTAATATTCTCATCATCACCCATTCTCAACATTTCATATTTCCCTTTCAGAATTTGCAACTTAGCAATCTTCACATTAGTATCACCTTCATACAAACTTTGCAACTTTTTCCAGATCTCATAAGCAGTCACAGATCCATAACATTTTTCAATTCAAAATTAGTCAAGGCACTCAACAATGCTTCCTTAGCTCTAATATTGTACTTGGCTTCCTTAATCTCATCTACAGTAGAAGGACCATTATATGGAATGATATACCTATTCTTTGTAATTTTCTAGTAGGGTTCACCAATGCATCTTAGATGACAGTCTATTCGAGCCTTCCACAAAGAATAATTTGTTCCATCAAATCTTGGACTATTCTTCTTGTATTTCGCCATCTCGGATCACCTCAAGCTATTAAACTTCTTCCAAGGAACCTGCTCTGATACCAATTGTTGGCAACACAAGGGCATACAACTAAGAGGGGGGGTGAATCAGTTGTCACATAATTTCAAACTTATTCAACTTAATAACCTTATTTTTAGATCTGATCAATAACCATGAAAGCATAAATCAACAACACATCAGAAACACACATAACACCAAGATTTTTTATGTGGAAACCTTGTTAGGGGAAAAACCACAGTGGAGGTTAGTCCACAAGATTATACCCTATTAAAAGTATAGAGAAATGTGAATGGGGAATGCACATGCATTCAGGCACACTGCCTAGAGCTCATTGCTCAATTACAAAAGGAAGACTCGTTATCTTACAAAATATTTGGATTACATCCACAAGATTTGAACTGAGAAAATAACATCTGCTAATGTCTGATTACAGTTCCGGTTAAGCACATGAGCTCTTCTTCATACTCTGCTTTTTCCTTTGAATGATTAGGACATTATTCACACATCTTATACACAAGCACCTCGCACACACCTACAAATGGAATAAGCAATTGCTTATATATATCCGCAATAAGAAATTACATCGCTACAAGTCAGTCTCAACAAAATAATAAAATGAATACAAAATGTCGGCCCAAAACATAAAAGATTATTAATGTGAATCAACCAAGGTTGGCCATAACATAGTGAAGACCCAAAATAAAATCTCAAACATGAAAACACTTCAAATAATTATTCCCCGAAGATCCACAACATGCTACAACACCCTGTCGGCTAAGAACATGAAAAACATGAACACGTAAGAGAAAATCTCTAATCATGAGCACAACGATCAATGAAGACATGCAACACATATAGAGCACGATCTAGAAACATCCACAAACATCATGAATCACTAGAGAAGCATCCACAGCAACTGAACTTACTAGAATCACATCATCTTCATTCAGGGACACCAACTAAAGCAACATAATGACTATCAGAATACAACTGCTCATAACTCAATCAAATCTTCACGCAAATCTCTAAAACTTGACATGGATAAACTAGATATACTGGACAAGAAACCCTTTAATCCGTAACCTCTGATCATCAACGTACTGAGCTAACCAACAGACTGAACTTCACTTCACTATTGACAACCTACAACTTATTTTATTACAATTTTCTCAATATCCTCGACATATACAACTTCTAAGACATTAATGCCAATAGTGTTGACATCAATGACAACCACATATTAGAAAAACAACCACAACATCCAACATAGGGTACCTATGTTTTTTTGTATATAGATATTCTTGACACATGTATTCTCATATATAAATGTATGATAAGTCCATAGCCATGTTGGAGAATATTTTCTGCTTGAGAATTATCAATGCTTTTGCACCTTAAAATCTTCTAGCAGTAAGGCCTTTGATTAATAACGAGAGAATAAAGTCCTCTATCTAGGATACATTATTTTCCATTAGTAGGTAGAAATAATGACTCTCGGTCTATTATGTAGTTCTATAACTCTCAAAGATATCAACTATATTTTCACTTCTATTACATTTCAGACCCTATCGAAATATAATATAAACTTATTTGATAACAATATATAAGACATTGTCTCATTGGGATAAATATCATATTCTCATACTTAGCTTTTCTTCACTACTTTGGTTTAATAAGCTGGTCATTTTGGTTAAACACAACTTAGAGAGATTCTTATCCTTTCATTGAAGCTCTCTCTCAAATAAATTAACTTAGTATTACATAAATCAAACACGATTTTAACAATGTTTTTTAATAAAAAGCTACTTTGAACTAATCAACTGGTTACAATAGTTCTTATTAACTCTTTACATTTTAATTGTCATTTTGCACAAATAAACTAAGCTTTTCTTACATGCATTCATATACTTTACCAAACAACCACACTTTGCACATAGCAATGGTGAAAGCAAACTCACATTAATGAATGAGCTTTTATTAAATTTTAAAAGAGAAAGAAGGAGAATCATTTTAATCATGCTTGGAATTAAATAACCTGGCTTTGATTCTTGTATTCCTTGCTTCAATTTTGTGCTTTTAACTCAGCCTTGAACCTATTGTCCTATCAACTTCAACGCTCAACACTATCCTTGCACCGATTTCTTAATTATTTTACTATTAGTTTGTAGCTATTAAGCAATCTAAATCTAATACAAATAACTAATCTCACTCTATGGTGTGTTGATATGCATTTTGTAATGACCTTCTTGCTATGCTAATACTTTCCTCAAAACTAACGATATGCAGCTCTCCCAAAGATTGCAAAACTAATCAACAACCTCAATATGAACAAAAAGCATGAATTTATACTAAATGAGTTTTCCAAAAATAGAAATAATTCAACTTCTTTGGTGGCTCAAATAGCTCCCCAAATGCCACCGTTTGCATTATTTTCAAAGGCATGAAGAATATGATTCAAATTGGTCACCTATGCAGCTCTTTAAGGATGCCACTATTGGCATAGACTAAGTCAAAGCAATGCCAAAAACCTCTACGTTGCAATTCAGTTATGTGATATGGAAATTTTAGTTTTAAATAGATGAAAAATTAATCGAACACATTCCCACATTGCCACAACATAGCTATCGACCAAATCTACTCATACAAAACCTCATACCTCACCTATTATTGATTGTGCCTACTCAGATAGCAATACCAAACGTTCCAGATACCAACTCTTCTCTTGGGTAATACGCTCCCTCTCCCTCTAGAGGGTTCAAAATTTTCCTGCATCAACTTAGAACAACATGTGTGTAGTTAGTTGATAACACATTAAATCATAATCACAATATAGCTTAAGCATCATTAAAGCATTGAAAAATTAGTTTCATCATTTTGCACATTCATACATTTTATTCAATCAACAAATATCATCATGACATAATCATTATTTAAATCCATATTTGCACATAAAGGTTAAAGTAATTTGGTAATTTAACAATGGGGTGTAACATCTATGATGTATATAAGAAGAAATGATCATGACCATCCTAAAATAATTCCACCAAGATCTCTCATGAGGACACTAGTATACTCAAACAATAGAAATAAAATCTTGTGAGAAAAACATTATTGACTTTAGGTGTTTGTAAATGATAAAAAATGGTTAATAAATTGCCAAAGCTACCAATTTTATATTGGAAATAAGAGGAAGGTACATTTCCCCCTAAATACTACCTTCATGGATCAAATCTTTACCATATGGGGATTTGAGTTCATATGAATGGTCTATCCTCCTTCTAGTGTTGATCATAGGTTTGTCCTAATAGCCACTAACTACTTCACTAGGTGGGAAAATGCCATAACATTAAAAATGTAATAAAAGTGGTCATTATTAATTTCTTTAGAGAGATCATCCTGATGTTTGGAGCATCAAATACAATCATCACCAATATGGAATTTATGGGGGTGGACATGACCCATTTTCCCCATGATCATGCAATCTATTTGGACATCTTCAAATTATTATCCTCAAAGATTTGGATTAGAAAAATTCACCATTAAGAACTTAATTAGGATAATCAAGAGAATTAGAGAAAAATCCAAAAGGCAATGACATGTGCATCTAAAGGAATCCCTATAGGAAGATAGAATAAATCTCAAGGATACCATAGGAACTTCTTCCTATGTTGTAGTATGGAAAGGAAGCAAGAATATCTAGCTCAATTAAAATTTTGGAACTACGGATAATCCACTAGTTAGAGATTGATGAAAATGACACAATGTTTATCTAAATGGTCAAGAAACTATAACTAGAAGAATAAAGGGATTTCACGCAAGATCAAATGAGAAAGCATTGTGACACAATTAAATGACACTTTGATAAGTGAATCACAATATATGATTTTAAGGTGGGCGACCTTGTGTTTAAATGGGATGAGAATGGAGCAAATAATATATGGCATAAAAAATTAGGCTCACTATGGAAGTAGCCCATACATTATTGTAAGTTCCAAGTAAGATAGTGCATTCAAGTTGTCAACACTCAATGAATCTACATTACCAATCCTAGTGAATGGAATACACCTCAATCCCTATGTGTAAGTATATTCCATCACCTTCTACACAATTTCCTCCACTATATTCCATCCATTTGTATAATATTTCTCTTCCTTATAAAGACCCATCATCACTAGTCTATGTCTCTATTGTACATAATCCATGTTTCTATTATATTCATTTTCATTTTTCTGGGCATTTTTTCCAGTTTTAAGAGAAATTAATGAGGATTGTCCTATGGAATTTTTTCCTTCTACCCAATTTTCTCCAAATCATAAGACATAGGAAATAAATTTGAATAAAATCATTTATCTAACAAGAAAATCATCCTCCTATAAAGCATTGTGTTGAAATGTAGTGTGAGCCATCAATTTTACCACATCAACTTGATCTAAAAATTCTCACTAGTCCTAGATAATCTTATTAAGATTCATTACCAAAATCCTCACAAACTATTCAATGGGCTTAAGATGTTTTAATTCAAATTTTTGATCATAAAAGTAAGCCTTCCACCCAAATAAAATCCAAAAATTAACAAGATTATCAATCTTGCCACATCAACTTGATTTTATATTTACTGCTACTCCAAAAGGTTTTAGTGTTGTTAGGTTTTTTATTTGGGAAATGTTAGATGCATCCTCAATAATCAATTATTTCATGAAATTATTCAAAGTAACCAAACACCAATGATGGAGATCACAATTACATGCCACATCATCACAAACTTCCAATAATAAAAAAGAACTTAAATCTAAAAATTGACACAATCCAACTACTTCCATGGTGGAATTGGATACAAATCTTGTAGGAGCTGAGATATAGCTCATAGAACATGTTTGAGTCACTCAAGGACTCAAGCCTCCAGGATCATTTGCAAAAAGCAACAATAACCTTCCACAAGAGGGAAAAGAAAGAACATGAAATTGCAACAATGGATGCAAGATGTGGCCAATATGCAATACTCAATATTACAATAGTACATTGGACTTACAGAACACTCAACTGAGCTTTTGATGAATTGAAATGTACATATTAAGCCTTGCTTATATAGGCAAGGTGAGGAATAGGATTAGACAAAATCATGAAAAGTGTCTTAATCCTATCACATGAGACAACTAAGTCATAACAACCTAGGACACAAACATAAAAACCCTTAATGTAAAATATTAAATGCATGAGAGAATTATTAAATGCCTAGATAACTAAAAGTAAATAATGAGACGTGGCCCCATTATAACTAACTTCTAGAAATGACAACTAAGAAACTTAGCTCCTAAGTAAACTTATAATAATGTGAATAGGTCCTCACTAATAACTAGTTAGGAAATAACCCCATTCACACCAACAACCCCCCACAAGTGCAACTTAGGGAGCATATTATTATACAAATGACACAAAGATGGGTCCTAGCTACGAGGCCATCTTAAGTACCCATGTACAAATGCAAATGCAAATGAAATCTCTCACAAATGGAGAAAATGGGAAAACCCAGTGGGACAAAACTCCTCCCCAAAAGAGAGATAAAAAACAAAAATATCTCACTAAAAAAAGAGGACAAAACCCCATTGCAAGGAAAAAGCCCCCCCCATAAAAGAGAAGTAGAAGAGAGATGATGCAACCCCCCCTCCCCCCCAATGTTGAGTCTCCTGTAATGATGGTAGAAGCTTGACATTGAATGTTGAAGATGATCCAATAGCATCGAACAATGTTCCTCCTTAGGAAGAAACAAAACCAAGTTGATATGCAAGATGTGCTCCCATTCCTGAAAGGAAAATGCATGAAGAAGGATGATGGATGATGATGTCTTTGAAGAATACTCAAATGTCTCCATGTCGACGCCAAAAGTTGTCGCACTCCAAACAAACATTCTAGGCCACACTACTAAAGAAGACAATCTAGGATCTCCTAGAAATGATTGTAGAACACAATCCAAAGACAATGATACCTCCTCTGAAGAAAAATAAGCCTCCTCCAAATGTTGTCCAAAAGAATCCACCCCACCTCAAACTGCAAAGAATGATCATGTAGAGAATGAACAAGAGGGTCAGAGTGTTCCCTCGCAACAACTAAAGAAGGATCATTTCCATCAAAGAGAAGATGAATGGAATCAATGATGTCTCCCAAATCTGAAATGTGTGACTCAACAAACAACTTACCAATGTTTGTCAAGTATGCATCCCAAGTGGATGTAGCTGGAAGACGATGTAGATCCTACTGCACTTAATTACAAGAGGCCAAATATGTGCCAATATGAGCATCCTCAGGTACAATAGTAGATTAAGGAGATGAGATCTTAGTGCATGTCATTCGACTACACCTATCATCCCCCATTGTGTCCTCAAAACATGATGAAGTAAGAACAGTAGATGATTCTACCAATGCCAGATTACAAGAGCCCTCAACCTTAAGATGTTGACTCAGATGAAGAAGATGAACACTCTAAATCTAGATTAAGAGCCATAGAAACTGAAGTCTCAATATATGTCTCTATAGGAGGAGAAGGAGAAGTTTATGTGTCATCAAGACTACCATACCTTTCCCAATGAGCAAGCATTTCAATAATTTTATCATCAATAGGTTGAAACTTTGCAAGTGGAACAAGACAATCTAAAATGTAGGATCCTCTGGGAATGAATGCTCATTTGAGTCTCCATACATCTCCCAAAATTTGGTCATAAGGTCACGAGGGATCTCAATACCATCAATGGCCATTTGTGTATCAATATCACAATTACAACCGATTACTCCTAGGATATGTTCTATTTTTATGTCCCACATAACTCTTTTCCATTTTGATGAAGATTTAGGAACTAGTCCATAGAGATATGGCAAAATATTAAGCCACCTACAATGTGTTAGGATTCCATCTTGCCAAGACTTAAAGTTCCATCGATTTAACCTTATTACAATAGGATGATTTTTTATGCCCATATTAAACTCATCAATTTTAATCACACAATAGACTAGTTAAGAGACATATGCCAACAAAGGAAAAATATTACCCCCCAAATTACTCAATCTTGAAACCCCCAAAGAAAATATGATTTGTGTAACTTTATACTTAGTTCGATCATAGGTGCCATTTTCCAAAAGTAACGAAGTGGACTTGATCTTAGTGCATACAGATTCCCAAATTTGGCCTCAAGGTCAAAGTAAATTTTTTACAAAGAATGAGATTGATTTGATCAAACCACTAGAAAGAACACAAAAAATTATGCACTTTCAAAAAAAATCACATAAAAATGTTATTGTATGAGTGAGAACGGGTCCTTAGAAGTTCCCAAAATGACGACTCAACAACTCTGAAAATGACCAAGTTATGAGCCTCCAAAGTTTGCCTCCAAAATGAAAACTACCAACAGAGAGGGGGTCCAAATGGAGCGACCTGCTAAGGACTGTTTGGCTATCAAATTTAAGACAGTAAATACCGACGGCCAACTAAACGTCAAATTTAACATAGTTTCAAATGTTGGTCATTTGGCTTTCAAATTTAAGATAGTTGTGTAAAAAAGCTGATTTTTCTTCCTACACAAAAATAAGAAGTATTATACATGAAAATGGGGATTTCTGGTCCTTCCAAACACAATCATGAGGTTTGTTTTGAATCAATATGCACCTTGAAAAATCTCAAGCTCAAATCACCCTCAAATCTGAAAAGGGGTTTTGCAACCTGAAGCTTTGATACCATGTAGGAGTTGAGATATAACTCATAGAACATGTTTGAGTCACTCAAGGACTCAAGCCTCCAGGATCATCTGCAAAAACCAAAAACAACCTTCCACAAGAGGGAAAAGCAAGAACATGAAATTGCAACAATGGATGCAAGATGTGGCCAATATGCAATACTCAAGATTACAATAATATATTGGACTTACACAACACTCAACATAGCTTTGGATGAATTGAAATGTACATATGAAGCCTTGTTTATATAGGCAAGGTGAGGAATAGGATTAGACAAGATCATGACAAGTGTCTTAATCCTATAATATGAGACAACTAAGTCATAACAACCTAGGACACAAACATTAAACCCTCAATGCAAAATATTAAATGCATGAAAGAATTATTAAATGCCTAGATAACTAGAAGTAAATAATGAGACATGGCCCTATTATAACTAACTTCTAGAAATGACAACTAAGAAACTTAACTCCTAAATAAACTTATAATAATGTGAATAGGTCCTCACTAATACCTAGTTAGGAAATAACCCCATTCACACCAAGTATAATCAAGAATATTTGTGGGATTAAATGTGAAGCTATAAATACAAGATATGTGAGCAATTATTCTACTTGGCAACCATGATAACTATGTGATAAGAATTGTTGTGAGTATTCAAAATGTAGAACTTGTATGTTCCTATTTCATGACCTTTGGTGACTAAAGTGCTTCCCATCAAGATAAAATTATAAAAGAGTAGGCTATTCGACTAAATTCAATATGATTAAGAAAGATGGAGGCAAGGGACAAGGTAAGAAAATGCCTTTTACTCCATTGTCCAAGAAGGTAAAGGTAACTATTTTAGAACTAAACTACCAAAAATAACTATTACAATATCCCTGAAGTTACCCATGCTCATCAACTATTTTAATATTAATACATAAGAGATTTGTGGCATAGTAGCCTACCTTCTAGGCATGTAGAGTGGTCTACCTTCTAGGCATGTAGAATGACAAGAAGGTATATCCTAAGCAGTTGGACATAGTGAAATCCTTTAGCTATATTTCTCTCAACATCTAGAGGATAAAATATCATCATATATGCAAAAAAAATTGATGTTTCCAAAAAATTTAAATACTCCTCTTTGCTACTCCACATGATCCTCCACTAGTCTACCAACTCTACCCACAACCTAATCCCAAGATTTCCCATACATTAAAGGGTTATGACCTAGTTACCATATGGATTCCCTATCTCAATTAAAAGTCAAAATACTACACATTTGTTGAGAAATTTTTGACCTCCTCTCTCTCCCTTATCAATAATGAGAACACCCTAGACTTACCAAGTTGTACAATGAAATTCTAAAATCCTTCCATAAAGATAATTAGTACTACATAAATATAGCATAGTGATAAGGGTATGGTAAAGCGTATAAGTTGCATAGCCATGCTACCAATATAGTGTTTTCCTTGGATTGCATCTAATACAAAGATACCATAGATCAATAGTTTGGCAATAGTAGGAGCAAGGCTACCTCCATCATCTCTTTCACTGCAATGAGATTGTGATGGTCAAGGCGATGGTTTACAAGGTCTTGGATGCCAAGTTGAGAGAGATATAGTTAGATCTAGTGGAAGATTAGTGGAATTATAATTTAATGAGATTCTCTATGTATCTTAAAAAAAATACAAGTAGAAGAAAATTTCTCATGAGCCTTTCCCATAGATTCAAGACAAAAGAGTCCCAAGAGAGGAAGAAGCAGTCTTGCGACCATATGGTCACATTTTATAGGGAATATCTATGCAATGACTAGAAGACCTCACTAAATAAAATGTGCTAGAGTGACCACAAGATGGTTGCATGGTGGAAATTTATGCAAGACATCAACTTATGAAAAAGAATCTTAAGGAGTTTACAAGAGGATCACTATAATTGAGCCCACTCAAACCCAACCTCATCCTACACTCCTAAAAAAAGGGACAATAAAAGTAGTCTCATAAGGGGAGGAAGGGGAAGAATAAAAATTAAGGCCAATATAAACAAGATAGTACAAGCTCAACAACACCATAAAAGGTACTAGCATAGCCATCCATGGTTTCTACTAGTGGTGTAAGCCCATCTCAAATAGTCACCCATGCTATCCAAAAAGAGTAGAAAACTTAAAGTCATGTAATATGACCATTCATGGTATAGTTAATAGGAGCATCCACCACCACAAGGGTAACTATTGGATAGGTCTAATCTAGCTAGATGGCTAGGATATAATGCAAAACAAAGGGCATTTCCACCACATCATTCAATAGACTATTCATAATAAGAAAAGGTTGTTCAAAAATTTGATGGGTGGGGATGATGATCCAAAATAAGAAAATAAGTCGAACAAGGTGGATGAGCCACCAAAGAAAATATTGAAAAGAAGGGGAAGCCAAAGAACAAGAGAAACTTGGTGGAGGTGGTTAGTAGGTGCAACCAACATAGCTACCCACTATAAGTATTTCTTCTCCCTCTCCTTAATATACATTTCCTCTTCTCTCTCCTTCTAATTATGTAATCACACCTTCCTCTACTTCATCCCCACAAGGCCACATCCCATCCTCCTTACAACACAATTTCACTCCCTTTCCCTCTTCCCCATATGCAAAATTTCATTCTCCCCTCGATTATCTCATTGTAGGATTATACTCTCAAAACTTGCTAGTTCCCCTATATCAACAATACATGCAGCCTCCACTAATTCCAATAGCTCCCACAATTCTACTACCCATAATAACCCATGCCATTTGGAAAAATACCTTAAATTATACTAGCTATAGGTCATCACCTTCCCAATTTCCAAGTGTTCATCCCACCACATCCTCAAATCTTGGATTCCCAACAACCATCTTTACCTATAAATTTTTTGCATCACATATCTCCCTAAACACTTAACCTTTCTATTATTGCACAAAAAATTACCGCATCAATGCCTATCTTTTCCTTGGGAGATACCTAATTGGACCATACTAGAAACAAAATTTAGGTTGCCACACAATGATGAAACACAATTTCATTCATGTAAAGAGGGTTGTGATTATAATTTTAACACATACAACTCAAGTAGAATGAAGATCACTCAACTTACCCTAAAAAGATGGTTGATCTTAGTAGTGTTGGATTAGCTTACCTCCAAGGTCCTATATGAAGATCACTCTACTTACCTCCAAGGTCCTATATGTCGAGTTATGATAGTGCTAGAGTAGCTTAGTTGTCTATGTGATTTGTTTGTTCAAAGAGATTGTACTAGAAAATAGTTCAAAACTTGATAATGCATGCATACAATATGTTAAGTCTACTCTACAATTGATAATTCTTTTAATGCCTCAAATGAAATTACTTCTAATCTTATCCTACTCTAACAAATTATAAGAGTATTAGGGCATAGAGAAACAAAACAAGAAAGTAAGCAACCAATGGCACACTTAGTTTGTAGTCTTAACTCTAGAAATTTTGATGAAACTCAAGTAACTTACAATGTTGTGAACAATCTTTCACCCTATCACTAATACCATAGGTGCAAGAGTCTAAGAAATTTTGTGAAAATTGCAAAGAAATACATAAGACCACCATATTGCACACATCAATTTTACAAACTACCTCACAATTACACAACTAATAATTTAATTTGTTATTAAAAACTTTATAAATTCACCAAATAATCCAATTTAAAGAATAGAAAACACAAAATACATCACCACCAAGGATGAGAATGACCACATGAAGTAGACACGATTAATTGAGCTAAAATGAAAATTACAACTTCTATCAAGATTCCCTACATTGAAAATCTTTTGTCCTTAGCTTCTTTAAAAAAATTCCAACCCTTTACAATGTCTTTGACACTTTCTTAAATACCCAACTTGGGTGCCCAAAATTCCATTCGACCTAGATCTTAAATAGATCCTTGGGCACAACATTTATTACATTTTATTTCTAAATTCATAGGCCCTAAAATTGAATTATATATTTTTAATATTTCGGCTTGAGAAATGAATTACATTTAAACACACTTAAATCATACAGTCATTTTTTACATTATTTAATGAATAAAAAATGAAGAAGAAGATGAGTACCCAACTCATCACCGTTCTTCTACTACACCTGTTCAATCCATTTCCATCATTTCTTAGGGAACTATACTTAGAAATTCTCTAATACTTCTAGGAATTGTAACATGCCAATTGTTCACACAAGTAAAATTTCCTAAGTTTTCACTTTCAAGTAAATAAACCATGTTTCATTACCATTGCTATAAAAAAATTATTTTCCAAAAGAGAACAAATGAGCATAAATGACATAACAAATTCCAAGTATTGATTTCATTTCTAATATAATATTCCACATATTACAAATTTTCCAAAGATTGTATACAAAATACATACATCTAGCTCAACCGAGCTTCAAAGCAATAGATATATAGATGGTCCAAGAATCTCCTTTCAAATATTGGTCACCAGTTGAGGAGGAGAAACATCACTCAAGCACTTTTCCACCAACCACAGACTCAAATGTGATCCCTCACACATCTATCATCTGATAGACGACCCTACCCTTCAACAAAGAGATTGGTGGAGTAACCTCATAACTACAACCACTCTAAGCTTAGTGTTGTTCCCTACATAATTAGAACTTGTAGACCACTACAATCTTGAACTAGCATGGATAAAAGGAACACGGTGAATTGATAGTGCAACCAAAGGTGGTGCAGGGTCATGCAAGTCTTCATGCCCAAACGGGGTCAAGAGTTGATATTTTGTGTTGGTTGAGTCATTTTCATGTAATAAGGTCTTCTAAGACCATGTCTTACGTTAAACTTTTGAAAGTTTGAAGGAATAAAACTCTATTTTCTGCATTGTTTGAACGAGTTTTTGCTGCTACACAAACTTGTACAGGTCTGTATGACCTGAGAATGCACTAAAACCAATTGGAGTTGATTATGCATTGAGTCTACTTCCTATTGCACTTGGTTTAATTTTTTTTCATCAAGATTTGTGCATATTAGAGAAATTTTAGTTTGAACTAGTTTAAACCCTAGTTAGGGTCACTTGAAGGAAAGAAAAATGTGAATCTTTCTATTCCACTGGTAGAAACTTTTGAAACTCGGTCGAATGGCTTATGTTAGGTTGTTCTTTAGTTTTCCAAACTTGCAAGAGCAGAAAATGGAATTTGGAACATGTGGGGTTGCTATCCTGGCCTAATATCTTCATATATTAGGTTTAGAAACCCTATAGGCTTAGGGTATTTTGTGAAATCTTTTGGAGATTGATTTAGTTGACTAGAGTTGATGTTTGAGGCTCTATATGACATGTTTGAAGCATTGGAGTGGAAATATAGACCCAAGAATACAAGCAACCTGCTACTACTAAAAATTATTTTCCAATTAGGCCTAATTTGAGTGAGGACAGTCAATTTTTGACTCATTCCGTACAAAGTTACCCCACCTGGTTTTGAGATATGTTGAAGAAGCTCCAAAAGGGTATTAGTAAATGTGTTTACATTTTGAAGATATGCCTGCCCAGGAAGTTATGTTTAAAAAACCCTATTTGAAAGACTACTACGAGAATGAAGGCTTGTGAAGCAAAAACCACCATTGGATGTTTGAGAAATTGAAAGAGTAGTTGATTGAGGTTGGTTTGAGATTGTTAACCCCTTCTCTGCATCAAATTGGTATCAGAGCGTAGGTTTGATCTGAAGAGGGAAAAGGTTGAATAAAAGAGAAACAAGATGCCTCCAAAAGGGAATCCATTGGCTAGAGAGCTAAATTGAAAAAAGGAGAAGCATGCAAGAGAGATGAGACAAATGAAGGAGATTCAAGAAGCCCTTCAATCTAGGCTTGCAGCTATAGAAACCAGTCAGAAGAGAGGAATGGTCACAGGAGACTTGAGTGACCAAGAAAAAGAAGAAGGGAAAGAGAAAAGTTCTGAAGAAGGGTTTGAGGAAGAGATGGATCCTGATGAGTTGAAGATGGTAAGGCTGTTGAAGGTGATGAAGGGAGAAGGTCCTAAGATCAAGATAGATTTAACCATGTATGGAGGAAAATTGGATAGTGAAGAACTCCTAGATTGGATAGGAGCATCGAATAACTATTTTGATTATGAAGATGTACCAAAAGAGCAAAGGGTGAAGTTGGCCAAGACAAAGATTAAGGGCCATGCCTTGCTTTGGTGAGATTATGTACATGATGAAAGAAGAAAGAAGGGAAAGTCTAAAATCACCTCTTGGGATAGGATGGTGGCTCAACTCAAAGGCAAGTTCCTACATGTTGATTACACTATTCAGTTGTTCAGAAGGCTTCAAAACCTTAAGCAAAAAGAGATGGATGTGCACACCTATATAGAAGAGTTCTACAAATTGAGCATAAGGGCAGGTCATACAGAAGATGATGTGGAAAAAGTGGAAAGATACATCAATGGGTTGAGGTATAACCTTCAAGATGAATTAAGCCTCACCAATCCAAGAACGATAGAGGAGTGTTACCAATTGGCCATCAAGGTTGAAGATAAGTTGAAGAGAAGGAAAGAAAACCAAAGCAGGGGTAGAGGCAAAAATTTCAGAGGAAGAGGGACGTTTGCTGGTAGGGGCAGTCCCAAAGATCACAAGGAGAATCAAGCAACAATCAAGAACAAAGTTCAAACTCAAGGGACAACTTTAGAGGAAGGAGACCCAATAATAAGGGAAAATTTGGAAGCCAAAGAGGAGGATCAAGTGGATTTACAGGGAAATGTTATAAGTGTAACAAGTTTGTAGGCCATCAAGCATGGCAATGTATTGAAAATCAGTCCACTACTTCATTTGGAGGAGAAAGAAGAAATTAGATTGTTCAAGGAGAAGACAAAGAAAGTGTGAATTCTCCATCACTTAATGTTGATCTAGAAGTTGGTGAGTCTCTCATGGTGAGAAGGACTTTGATAAAAGTGCCAATGGAAAAGGAGCCTCCACAAAGGAAATCTCTTTTCAGAACTACATGTAAGTGCCTAGGTAAATGTTGTAAAGTAGTGATTGATTCCGGTAGTACAAATAATTTGGTTTCATTTGAGATGGTTGGAAATCTTAAGTTGAAAAGAATCCCTCATGCGACTCCATATACAGTTTCTTGGCTTAACAAGGGACAATGTAATTTCCCCTTTTTACGACATCCTCTTTAAGTTAGGGTTGATCTAGGAACACCTACTAGTTTTAGTAAGTGTTATTTTTAGCAGGGGGTCTAGTACAACACTTTAGTCTTTGGTGAGCCTTCTCGAGTGTCTAAGTCTCTCTCCAGCTCAAGTTTTAGGGCGCATTTTACTATTTTTAGGACATTCTAAAAATAGTAAGTCAGTTAGGGTTAGCCGAGACTCTCCATTTTCAGTAGGGGCAGTTGGATACTCACTATCTACAATGAGCCTTGGTGTGACGTCAGTTACTCTCCAGTTGAGCTTTTGGGCGATAACTTACTATTTTCAGTACTTACTAAAAATAGTAAGTCAATGATTGGAACATTGGACTTTGTTAGACCGGTCTGTGCAGCATATTTAGATGATAAAGTTACTTGAGGGAATTGTTTTAAATATTTTATTATTGTCTTGAAATGTGTGCTTAATAAAGCGACTTTATATTTTAAATTTAAAAGGGGTCATAAGGGCGTCATTAAAAAAGGTGACCATGGACGCCTAGTTCAACAACTTTAATTTGTTTTAAAAGATAATATTAAATTATAAATCTCTCTCCTTTTGGGCGCCCATGATATTGAAGACAAGGATTAAAAATTAAATTAAAATCAAAAGGCTTCTTGAAGTTGGCGTGGGTTTTTGGGTTAGGAGTTTTTCCCTAACTTTTGCTTAAGATAAAAGATCATTTTAGAGGCTCATTTCAGGAGGTTCGAGTTTGAAATTTATAGAGATATGCTGCTAGTGTGTTGCCAGGGTATTGAAGCACGAAAAACAGGACGTAGCCCCTAAGATTCTAAGACTTGTCTCAACAGTAAGAGATCTACTCAGAATTGTGTTGGGTGATTTCATATAGAGATCACCACTGGGCTTAAAGGATAAAGATTTATCAATATTTCTAATTAGATTTCAATTGTTTGGAGTGTGTGATTGTTGGTTTTGGTGTGAAGTGATTTCTCTTTCAATTTGGTGTAATTTCATGCATTTTCAGGAGCCTTCATTTTGAACTAGGGATTCATATATTTGCTCATATTTTTGAAATGGAGAAGGTTTGTGAAATGGGTAATTAACCAATCATTCTCTCTAGCAAGGGCGACCATTTTAAGTACAAGTTTGGATTTTTTAGTGAAGGATGGAATTTACTAGAGAAAATCACTCCTCTTGATGGTATGACCCTGGAGCTAGGGTTTGCAGTTTGAAATCATATTTCTTTTGGCGTTGGTGGGTGGAAATAGAGTATACTCTTGCTGCGTTTGGATGTCCTTTAGTCTTGGAGGCATTGGAATCATTATTGGTATTGGCCATTGAGTTTTGAAAGGGTTTGGTTGTTGCAGCTGTGCTTAATCTCCAGGTTTGAAGGCTTTGAAATTTTCTGACATAACTGTTTGTAATTTGCACTTAAAGATTGATGTAAACAATCTAGTTTAAAGTGATTTTTAGCATATTTCCAACTAGTTCTAGTTGTCTTTTCATTGCTTTGTTTTATGTATCATGTGAAATCAATGCAATATGAATGGCATGTAAGAAACAAGCAAACAAGCTAGAAAACAAAACATAAAACAAACCACAAACCCTTCATACATCAGCTGGTGAAAATTCAGAAATAATTTTTTTTTGGGGTAGATCATTACAGACAACAAGTTGTTGTAAATGAACAAAGTTGGGTTGATTTTCATATAGGAGGATACAAAGATAAGGTTTTATGTGACATACTATCAATGGATGTTTTCCATTTGCTTTTGGGAAGGTCTTGGCAGTATGATAAGAAGGCTATCCATGATGGGAGAAAGAACACTTATGCTATAGAAAAGGATGGGGTTTCTTACACCCTCACACCATTGAAGGATGAAAGCCAAGATTCCCAAGTAGGGCCTAGTGTGATGTTGGTCAATGAGAAAGAGTTCCTAAAGACCTTGGAAGATGAGAATGTGGGATTTGTTGTCATAGTAAGGCCTAAATCTGTCATAACAACATAAAAGAAAGAGGAGTTGCCTTTGGAGGTGAAAACATTGTTGAAGAAGTATGATGAAATAGTGGTTGATGAGATTCCTAACACTTTGCCACCTATGAGGGACATAAGCCACCAAATTGATTTCATTCCAGGGGCTACTTTGACCAATAAAGCTACTTACAAGATGACTCCACAACAAAATGAAGAAATTAAGAGGCAAGTGCAAGAATTACTTGACAAGGGGCTGATTAGGGAGAGTTTGAGTCCTTGTGTTGTTCCCACAGTTTTAGCACCAAATAAAGGTGGTTGGAGGATGTGCACTAATTGATTCCAGGGCCATCAATAAGATTACAATAAGGTATAGATTTCCTATTCCAAGAATTGAAGACCTAATGGATTGTTTGGGTGGTGCTTGCTACTTCTCCAAGATTGATCTCAAGAGTGGCTATCATCAAATCAAAATCAGACCCAGGGATGAATGGAAAACAACCTTCAAGACAGATGAATGGTTGTATGAATGGATTGTAATGCCTTTTGGTTTGTCAAATTCCCCTAGTACCTTCATGCGCTTGATGAATCCTCGAGGTGCTTAAACCTTTCATTGGTAAGTTTGTGGTAGTGTATCTTGATGATATTCTTGTTTTTAGCAAGACTAAAGAGGAACATTTGCAACATTTAGATTTGGTTTTGAGAAGGTTGCATGAAGAAAAGCTAATGATAAACTTGAAGAAGTGTGAGTTCTTGAAAACATAATTGGTTTACCTTAGCTTTGTGGTCACCAATGGCACTTTGAAGATGGATCCAAGTAAAGTTGAGGCTATCCTAAGTTGGCTTACACCAAATCAGTGGTTGAGGTAAGAAGTTTCCATGGTTTGGCTAGTTTTTACAAAAAAATCATAAGAGGTTTTAGTCATGTGTGTGCTCCTATGATTGATACAATAAAGGGTGATAAAAGAAAGAGGTTTGTTTGGTCTCTTGAGGTTGATAGGAGTTTTGAGTATTTGAAAAAGAACGTTGTTGAGCAGCCCATATTGACTTTGCCTAGTTTTGATAAGGTCTTTACCATTGAATGTGATGCAAATGGTCATGCTATGGGTGTTGTCCTAAGTCAAGAAAACAAACCTATTGTCTTTTTCAGTGAAAAATTGAATGAAGCTAAGAAAAGGTATTCTTCATATGATCTTGAGATGTATGCAATGGTGCAAGCATTAAAGAAATGGAGGCATTATTTGCTTCCTAAAAATTTTATAGTGTACACTAACAATAATGCTCTCCAATTTTTGAATAGTCAAGATAAACTCAGTAGTAGGCATGTGAAATGGGTTGAATTTTTGCAAGGCTTTACTTTCACCATTAAGCATAAAAAGGGGTAATCTAACAAGGTGGTTGATGCATTGAGTAGAAGGGCTCTCATGGTGTAGGAAATTCAATTGAAAATCATAGGAGTGGATTCTTTGAAAGGTATGTACATTAATGATGCAAATTTTAAGGACATTTATGAAAGTTGTAGGCAACTTTGTAGCAGCAATGATGAAAAATTGTTTGATTTTCTGATCCAAGATGATCTATTGTTTAAAGGGGCACAATTATGAATTCCTAAATGTTTAATGAGGGATAATTTAATCAAAGAAAAGCATAGTGCCAGCCTTGTAGGTCACTTTGGTTTGGATTAGACCTTGGAGAAATTGAAGAGGCACTACTATTGGCCAAAAAATGCAAACTGATGTGAGGAACTTTGTGGATAAGTGTACTATTTGTTAAAGGGCCAAAGGATCTAGCACTAATGCAGGGTTATATCAACCTCTCGCAATTCCTAATAGACCTTGTAAATCAATTAGTATGGATTTTGTGATGGGGTTGCCTATAACTCAAAGAGGTTTTGATTCAGTGTATGTTGTTGTGGACAGGTTTTCTAAGATGACACACTTTATACCTTGTAAGAGCACTAATGAAGGCTTATTAGGAGAATGAAGGCTTGTGAAACAAAACCCAACATTGGATGTTTGAGAGATTGAAAGAGTAGCTGATTGAGGTTGGTTTGAAATTGTTAACCCCTGCTCTACATCAAAAGACAATCACACTACTTTGGCCAAAGTATTCTCACTCAGTACGTCGAGTGACAATCATCTTATTCACATACACTACTCTAGCTTGATTTGAATTTAGGCCATTATATTCTATGCATAGGTAATTTCCTTCAATAGTTAATCATTAACCTCAAAAATAACCTATTCCCCTTTCCCATAACACAATGGTATCTCTACCAATAAAGCATAAGCATAAGTTATCCCCTTCAATGGATATTCTAAGCTCAGGTATAATATATGAGCTTTCTAAGTCTACAATCAACTTTGCTTAAACAACTTAACAAGCTATTCTTGTTTCATCAATCCTAGTATATAATACCATTGACGGTAAAAAATCACCCCTTAATATGGAGTAAGTACAAACACTCATAAGGAAATCATATCAACAAGACTCTTTTCCTTTCCAATAGGCATATAGATCATTTCTCTAATTCAAGAAATCAAATGCAATTCCAATTAAAACATTCAACACATTCAATCTTTCAGAAAAATAGATAAACATAAAGAGAATAGAATCCCATGCTTGTTAATCGATTTAATCCAATTGAATCACTGGTTCTTAAGCTTGGCCCCCTCTTAAAATTAGCTTAGCAACAAATCCACCTCAATTCCTCTCACTAATGTTTCCTCACAAAATACCTCTCAGCAAAATAAGAACCTCACAAATAAAATACAACAGAATGGAGAAGCGTAATAATGTGTAGTAAAAGTGTATCCAAATGAGGCAAGGGTGCCTCTTATTTATACCCAAAAACCAACATCTATAGGCTAGAAACAAGGCCGATGAATTGACACTTCTCAACTCAATTCAATCAACTTAGCTTGATAATAAAAAGGTGAAAAATTCCTATCTCATTACTCATCCAAACAAAATAGTAGGTTGACTCTCTGCTTGCCAACATGTTGACTGGTTCATATATGCACATGTTCTAATCTGGAAATTGACTTACAGGTTTAAGAGACTTCTATTGATTTACTGAGTTCATAATATGGCGCCAACAATTCACCATATTCCCTATTATTTAGCTTGTTATTTAACAAAAGAATAAGTCAATACTCTTATTGGCTACATTTTACTTAGCTGACTTGGTCATTGCCAAAGCATTCGACACATAACAAATGAGTCTTCCCTTTTTATAGCATTGCTTTATTCATTTAAACTGCACGTTGCTTTTGTATAGTGCACAACACTTTAAACATTATACTCCATTCATTAAATATAAACTATGCACATCAGACATAAGCTTATGCATTTCCATCACATTTATCAATGATACATATGCGGTTTAATTAGTTAGCATTGTGCTATAATATGAAGCGCCATATCCACATTATATCGGCCATATCACATATTCATTAAATCGGCCATAATATATATAATCATTGCTAATAGCATTAAATGCTATATATATATATATTTATATAAATATATATTATATTTAAATATATATTATATATATATATATATACCTTGAGAATAAGTTTGTCTAAATAATCCATTTGATATTCAAATGAATGAGATCAAGTTAACATTTCATATATATTATTGTATGTATATACATATCTATATTCACGTATACATCCATAATACATATATCGACATACTCATATGGACATTCCCATATGTCAATACATACACATATATTGACATGTGTACATATATGTATCTATGCATATATCTCATATATATACATTCGATTATACAATCAATCACATAAATAATTGCTATCTTATCAATAGGTATATATACATGTGATGTATATATACATATATACATACATGTCTTATTGTCCATTCGATATTCCCATGCCCATGAGCAATTCATCGATGAGTGTGCGTAGGTACGTCTACCTACATATTCTCATGTACATATTATCTCACATGTATGGGTTATTGTCAACATGCACATGTATACATATAAATACATTCTATGTATATATATCTCATCGATCAAGTATAGCAATACAAAGAAGAACTCACACACACCAAGCACTTAACACAAACCAAGAAGGCTCTTAATAGAAATCAAGATCCTTCTTAATGCAAGCACAACATGCTAAAGGATAACTTACCAATTCCTCAAACCATGACTTGACTCAACCATTCTATAAGTGAGTGTGTGTAAGCTCAATTAGGTTTCATTATAGGTTACTTGACCAAGTTCTTCTCCTGAGTGATACTTCCCCTCGCTTCCGGAGGATTGACTTTGAATCTGCATCCAACTTAACACATTTTTATAGTAGTCAGCCGTTCATCAAAACAAGCATTTGCATTACACATTTCATAGTTAGAATATCAAATTCAATAACCATTCATTCCATATATCCATTTCATTATATAACATCAAATGAATAAACTTTCATTCATAATTTTTCAATGATTTAGATAAACAAAGTGCAATCAACATATTTCCAATCAGAATTCCAAATACATTCATATATGCAATAGTTTACCCTATCATAATAATAGTAAACAGGTAAATTGCACAACGGGGTGTAACACGAATGAATTAAAGTTGGGAGCAATAGTATATTAGACTTAATCTTTTGGAGAAAAGAGACTTCTTGATCTACTCAACAACTTCATTTCCACTAGCATTGCTTGGAAAAAAATGAGATTGCCTTTGATTCTCAATAACTTGTCTATCACTTCTATTAAATTCTTCTTTAGAAGATTTGATTTCTTTTTAATAAGTATAGTAGTAGGAAGGACCTTGTTGGGCCACTCCCACAAGGTAAATGGAATGACCTCAATGATTTTGTTTGTAAATGGAATTGACCTCAAGGAAAATTTCTATCTCAACCATGAATGCATCAACAATCTCCTTTTTAACAACAAACTTCTTCTTACAAGCTTTGAAAATTTTAGCTCTTTGTTTGGTGGCTTCTAGCCATTCCAAGTGCAACTCTAGGTTACCATTCAAGATGATATATTTGCTCCATAGGGTTACAAATGGAACCTTGGCCATTTCCTATAAAAGAAGAAGATTGTCCAAATGTGAGGAGTTCTTCATCAAGGGAATCTTCAAACTCAACCATTGCACTGGCTTCATTATCTACTTCAGGGTAACATCGAGTGGCCTTGGAACAACATACTTTCTTTAGATTTCCAAGGAATCCCTCCAAACCAATGTATCACTCACCAGTCCTCCTGAATATCTCCTTTGCTTGCCCTTGTTCAATGCAAATAAAGTGTAGGGGTTGGTGCATTTGAATCCACAAGATTTCTTATATAGGTAAAAAGTTCACCAGCTTAGGCCTTGAGCTCTTCTTTTATCTTCTCATCTTTTCTCATGCAACTGAGGATAGTGGACATTGTCATTTGGAGAGACTGCTTCTCTCCCTCTCATGTTTATTGACACAAATTTATTGTTTATACTTGTTAGCTACTTGGCTACATGTTGGCTTCTTTCTTATCTACCACTAGAGTTGCTATTTGTGCAATTCTAACCCCTTGAACATCCACTATGATGATGGACAATTTTCTCACTCTCTTTGACTTTGGTTGAGCCTTTAACATTTCCACCACCTTTGAGAAGTGCTCTATAATAAGCTTATACGTTCTCTGTCTCTTCTCAATGGTGGAGCTCAACCACACTAGCAACCTTGAATTGCTCCTTGTTGAAGTTTTGCTTGTACGCAACTTAGGGTGACTTGACTATTAAGTAGAGTGAGGTGGGACTGGAGGAGGAGAAGGGGCCTTTACTGAAGTGGACCCTAGAGAGGAAGGAGGTGGAGTCAAAATCTAAGTTGGAGTATAAGATTGAGACCCCTCCTCAAAAGATACTGAGATGTTGTGAACCATCTCCTCCTATTGTGTTACATTAGGTGTTTGAGTTCCTTCTTGTGTTTGTACATCTTGATGTGGCATTGCTTTCTACTCGTCTTCCCTTACCTATTGCTTTGAAATGTTGACCTATATGGGAGAAGGAATTGGAGCTATAGAGGAGTAGGAGGAGGTGAAGAAACCTATGTTTGGACTAGAAGGGATGGTGGTGCATGAGCTATAACCTAAGCTACTAAAGCTCTTGTCCTTCAACCAACTCTTCCTCCTACTCCAAGATTGTTTGTAGAATAGGATCCTCTTCTCTCTTTCTTTTGGCCTTATCTTTGGCTACAATAAAAGATTTCCCCCTATTTTGTTGTTGCAACTAGGGCTTTAGGAGGCTTCTTTTGTTGAGGATGAGGGTCATCCATAGGATATGAATGCCTCAACTATCTTTTAGTTCTACAACACTATTTTAACCTCTATTGAGGCATCTTCTGGTATAGACCAATTTATTCTCTCAATGGGATGGTTGAAGAATTTCTTATTGTAGGAAGGGTCTAGGACCTTTCCATCTTCATGCATTTTCTTGGGTATCTTCCCAATATTGCATCATTTTATCAATGGGACTTCCATGTCGCAATAATCCCTTATTCTAACTTCATGATCATCTAGGCAATCAACCTTGAAGTCCACTAATGTTGGCACATGAACAAATAATGTTTGAGAAAGAGTACACTCCCACCTTGATGGAAAATGAAATCTCCACAACCTATTTGCAAACTTTTACATTTAATTAAAAGTTTTGACTTTTTCAACAAACCCATTTTGAACATATCTTGTCATTGATGCATTCCTCGAGGCCACATTTCTTTTAGACTTTTTGTCAAGCTTCCATATTTAACATAAAGATTTTTCCCATATATATGAAGTGAGAGGGCCACAGCCACAGCCACATTTCTTTTAGGCTTTTTGTCAAACAACTCCTTGTGCCTCTTCTAAGCTTCCATATTTAGCATAGAGGTTTTTCTTGCATATATGGAGTGAGAGGGAGTATATTTTACTATTTGGGTTGTCAACTAATGTTCCCTTGGCGACTTACAAACAACAATTATGCTTCAACCTCATATTAATAACACACCCTAAAATAATACAAAACCAGTTGTTTGGCTGAGAGATAACCTGATTCGTGCAGCTCCTACCACTTTCTCAATGTCATCTTGTCTTGCTGACAAATTCTGGCTTTCTAGCTCCACACAAGCTTTATTGATAGTGGATCTTTACGTTATCTAGCGACACTGTGAAAGCCTTCACATCTTTCTAAATCGAAGGGGATTGTTAAGGTTGCTTGTGAACAATGGAGAGGCATTTATTCGCATGCGCAATGTATTTGTTGTGATGCAGAAACGACTAACAAGACACTTTTTGCTCACTCTTCTCCACTTCCGCCTCTCTGACGAAAATCTTCTATCCTTTTACCTTTGTTGGACGTCCATAGCCTATTTGAACGCTCTCCTTTCGACAAAGGTTATGGAGTTTGGCTTTACACCTGCCAATTGCATTGCTTGCAAGTTTCTATTCCTCTCCCTTTGCTTTTATTGACTTCCATACCCTTATGGTCACGTCCTTCTTGTCCGCTTCCGTTTACTTTCTTCAGGCGCCCATGCCTCACATTTATTCTTTCTTTGGGACCTTTTCTTGTCCATTTATTTCTTTTGTTTCTTTTTCACGCTCTTAGACTAGGAGGGATGTGACCATATCAATAAGCCTCTCATAGGGTTTAAAAACCCTAGAAGCATGTTCCTCCTGCCCCCTTTTCCCTATAGATTACGCTCCGACCATAACCCTCTGCTCTGGTGCCAAAACTGATGCAGAAACCTATGTATCAACAAAACATATACTCTGCCCTACACATCAACTCCAGCAGAAACCAGTAACAAGCTAAGAAACATAATTTAAAAGTGGAAGGAAACGTGTTCAGGTCATACCATACCAACACAAAAAAAATGCAGCGCTATTTCTTTTATTCAGGACTAAGAACAACAGATACAGGAATGGCACCCAAAAGTACAAGCCCCACGAAACAACATTGCCCGCTCAGCACCATCAACTCTAATATCTCTAACCTTGTAGTATTGTCAGATCGCTTGCCAAAAATACACTCCTACTGATGAAAACCTCCAGCACCCTGCTACGGCTCTATTCTTACAATTCATACTCAGGGCATTAACAGTAACAAGTCAAGATGTAGAATTTAGAAGTGGAAGGAGACATGTTCATGTCATACCAATAAAAAAAAATACAGCACAATTTCTTTTATTCAGGACTAGGGAAACAGATACAGAATGACTTAGAAAGCCCAACGAAAACAAACATTGCCGCTCAGCACCAGAAAAAACACTCCTACCGAAAACCCCAGCACTCTTCTAATTAGGTTCAAATTCCCCTAATTAAAACCACTAAAGGCCGTTGAACCCCAAAATTTAACACAATTAAAATAAAATTATTAAAATGCATGCTCTACCATTATTAAAATGCATGCTCTACCACTGTTGCAATTTAAGTAATATCACACAGAGTGATATTATATGAGTATACTTCTAGTATATTTTTATTTTTATTTAAATATATTATATTAAGAATTAAAATTAAAAAAATAAATTTAAAAATGGGGAACCGACGGAGGAGTGGGTCCCCGTCTTAAAGCATTCAGTTACATCGTATTTGGTGGCTCAAACATAGAGAAATTTGCTGTTACTTTCCTTGGTAAATAAATATTATATACTTTTTCCTAATTACAAAAGGAAACAGTCTTTAATTACAAAAGGAAAAACAGTCTATTTAATTTATCAACATTTCGGTTCTGGACTGTGTTTTATTTGGATCTAAATTCCCGGATCACATCCTTCTCATGCACTATGAAAACCTCAAGGAACTGATTTATTTCCAATCTAGTATGCTTCTTTAATGAAGTTTAAATTTTTGTACTTGATGAAACATGCAATCGATCTCAAATACAACATAACAACAAGGCATGTTGAAATTCGCAAGTGGGATGATATATAGACCAGCAAATAATTCACAGGAAGAAGGTGCTTTACAAATTCAATGTAAATTATAGAGAAATTTGCCTCTTCCTTTCCTTAGTAAATAAATTCCCTAATACTTTCTCTCTTGTTTACACGAGGAAATTGAAGCAGTAGAATTTAAACGAAAAAGCTTCTGGAAAAAACTCTGTTTTATTAGCATCAACAGTTTGGATTCCCGATAAACTCTGTTTTATTTGCGTCAACATTTTGAATTCTGGATAAACTCTGTTTTATATTTGCATCTGAATTTGGATCACACTGTGTGAAAACATTAGGTAGAATTCGTTTGCACCCCAAATGTTTTCACCCCATAGGTGCAAGGAACTGATTTATTTCCAATTTTTAGAATGGTTCTTTAAAGAAAGTTCATCTCTTGTACTTCGTAAGAATGAAAAGAAAACCTGCAATCAATCTCAAATACAACAGAACAATGCACCAAATTATTCAATAAGGCGTGGTGAAATTCACAAGGGATGATACAGAGACCAGTAAATAACACACAAGAAGAGGGTGCTCCACAAATACATAGCTGCTCTGACGACTAGGTGATAATGGTAGCCCATGGTAGCTATGCCGGTAAAGAAAAGTACAAATAAAGGTGATAAACACTACAGAGAGACAGTGTTAAAATATAATGAACTACATTACTGATTATGAGCATCAACAACACCATCATCCTCAACAGGGGCATTGGCTCCTTCCATTGCTGGGACACTTAAGGAATAGACTAAATTATGGCAATTCATCAATGCACTCTAGGAGACGACAGGAATGGCATTTTAGATACCCTCAATTACCAAAATATAATGAACTACGTTGCCGTTTATGAGCACCGCCACCAACACAATCATTCTCAACAGGCACTGGCTCCTTCCATTGCTGGGACACTTAATGTACTTGCACTTGCTGTATATTCATCAATCCACTGGGAGACAACAGGAATCGCATTTTAGATGCCCTCAATTACCACCAAGACTGCTTGTTGAGTTGAACAGGTATATTGACAGGCTGCATATTCTTGATATTAGCAGTGAGCTCAGTTGGACCCGCAACCACATTATCATCTATGAATGTTGCTCACATTTTGTTCATATTCATAAATCCTCGGACATACTTAAAGAAAGGGAAACCACCACCTGTAACAGGAAATCACAGTGTAATTGAATTTCAGTGTATATTAGCAAGAAGCCAAAAGGACCATCTACCAATCAATTGATAAATACGCATTTTGGAAGAGATACATGGTACTCATCAATTGACGGACACACATTTTCATGATATACAGAAAGGTGACTGATAAATATGCATATTCCGAAATCCCAGGACATACTTAAGAAAAGGGAAACCACCACCTTTAACAGGACATACTTATGATAGAGCAAGATGACTGATCAATTGACAAACAAATATTTTCATTATGAATAATAGAGCAAGCTACCGATCAATCAACAAACATGCACTGTCATGATGAATGATAGACATCCCTGGGTGACATCTTGAAGAAGTATCAATCAAATATGAAATAGTCTCTTATCATTGTTAGATTCTAGATGCCATAGTATCAATTCATAAATAGACATTTCATTGATGTTTATGATAATGGAGGAATCGAAAGGTTTACATGTACTTTTAAGAGGAGCTTGTTGGATCAATTGACAAAATACACATTTTCATGTTGAATAAAAATAGTATCAATCAAGTGAAAAATGGTCTCCGTAATGCCTGAAAAACATTTAGTAGAATCACACAATGTTTATGTGTTTTTAGGCATAGATTTAAAAAGAAATTTGTTCCAATAATTTAAAATATAAGAATTCTTGAAATGAGAATAAAGGGAGCAAAACAATTCACTTATCCATGATGAAGACATGAAAACTGAAACACAGAAATGGCCAAGAACCATACCCTGTATACAAATGAGAAAGAGAACAAACTATAATTTTTAGTAGAAGACAGAAAAATTGTAATTCCTTTAAGTCATATAAGGAAAAAGGAACTAAGATATACCCGCAGAATTTTCTTGTCCAAACGACCAGCTTCTTCTGAGAATTGTACTTCTCTTTTTCAGAATTATATCATGCCCCTCTGCTTCGCTGTAAATTATGTTCTCTTTTCCTTCTGATTGCTGATCATTTCTTCTTATGGAAAATTCTGCGTCTGATGCACTAATGTTGTTAATTCTGTTATCTATGCCACTGAAATTAGTACTTTTATCAATCGGTTTAAGAGGTCGCTGTTTGGGGCAGCTAATTGAGCGACCACGATCAAGAAAATGACTTTTACATGGCATTTCATCCATACAAAGATTCTCATATTTTGGATTCAAGGGCTTTATGCAATCATCTTTGATAAAATTCATTGGCAATGTTTTCGCCCAAGCAGGAGGCAAGGGAAGAACCCTTCCTGCAAGTGATCCCTTGGATTCACCAATTTCATTGGGAGCACCGTCTTCCACAGAATATGATTCAAATGTTTTATTCAGATCAACATGAGCATTAGGCATGGGAGAAGAGTTCCTCTTCCTCCTAGAAGGTAATTTAGATATGAGAGAAGGTAAAGGCTGCACTGGCGAATGAATCCTCTGCCTTGACAGCAGAGTTATGTTGCGAGTGACAGGAGATGAAGTTGAATGTAATGCAATACGGTTTCTATGGAACCAAATTGGTTTCTTTGAGGATGAGCAGTGCTTGGGACTCTTGCTTTTTAAGGGAGATAACAACTTGGGAACTTTGGAGGGTTTTTTCTGATTTGCAATAGAGGGAGGAGCATTTCTAGCAGGTTGAGATGCTGGAGAAGCTTTAAGCATTGGAGCTTTCTTAATCATCCTAGTAGGTGTCTTCATGGGTACTTTCAACAGAGAAGAATTTTCTTTTATTTTTGGAGTATTTAAAGTGGATGAAGTACCCATTTTTCGAGGAAGTGGTACATTTTCCTTTCCACTTCTAGAAAACACTTTTAGTTTTGGAGTGTCAAATCCCTTCTTTGAAAACTTTCCCAAATTATTTCGAGAATCTGAAGGTGAGGGAATGAAAGCTGGATTGGGAAAAATGATGGCCTTGACGGGCTTAGGATGTGAAATCCATGGCTTTCGCCGGGGAGTAATCTGATCAACTTTCAGTAGAGATTTTTGTTCCCCAATTGACCTTGCAGGAGAAGCGTAGCAAGAAACCAATGCTGATGCTGCAGCCTTGACATTCTTCCTATACTTATCAGCACAGTTAGAAGTATGAAAGTTCATTTGTGTTTGAACTCGTGTGCCTGCCTGCGACAATTCAGCTCTCGCTCTTGCACGTAGCTGCTGCTTTTCTGCTTTCCGATGGAGTTCTAATGAAGATGAAGCAGTTCGAGAGGACAACGCTTTCACTTTATTCTCAGGAGTTATCATTCTAAACTTGTGGGCAACCTTGTGAGCTTTCCTACTTGAAGGTTTCTTGTCTGCACTCCCTGGCTCTAACCCATCCATACCATCAAAAAAGCAATTATTATTGAAGCCTTCTTTCTGCAAGCATGAGATTACAGATTGACATTTTGTTGGTGGAGTCGATTGTGTAGCATTGAAGCTCCAATGTTCAGTATTGCCAAGCGTGACTTGTCTATGATTGAGTTGCGTGCAGCCTTGCCTGCAATTGTTTCTAGGCACTGAAAGGATGTCTTTTTTCCTCTGCTCTTCCAGCAAATTGACATCATTTAAGGCACTCTGCGGTGTTTTTGGATGCTGTACTAACTTATTAAAAATAGAATCAGAAAAAATGTCAGCAATCCCCTTAGCAAAATTACTCGCTTCCAGGATTTCCCCGACAGCCTGTTGGACAAGTGCCGCTGGCAAAGACCATCTCCTCCATTCTCCTGATGCACAGTCAATACTTGGTCACTATATTTCATAATCCTCTTCACTTCCCAAAAATAGAAACAGTATAAACAAGGTTGTAGCCTTCTATCTATGGTTTCATTGAATCACACCACAGAGGTACAGGAAGACAAGGCAAATGAAACAAACTGCAAACATCATACCAGGAGGTATGTTGCTGACCATTTCAGCCGAATTGAATGGCTGGAGAGATTTGTTAGCTGTATGAATAAGGGAGAATAAAAATTACTTTTTCTAGTTGTGAATGACAAATGATGCATCATCTACAAATTGGATTATTCATGGCATGAAATTAACATTAAAATTACCCTCCTACCGTCTGTTCCGTTACATCCACCAGTAGCTCTCTTTGTTGATTCCTGTGTCCTGCAGAACATCATCATCGAATTAGTTAGACAATTACAGAGCATGTTGTATTTTACATAGGGGGCTGATTAAAATAACTTCAGGTTGAAAGGAAACATTCACCTTAAGGATACCCGTTTGTGCACCTGGCTTGTTCTCATATGTCCTCTGGCACTATGGGGGCTTAAGGTCATCCACGGTCGAACTTTATGTCCTCTAACTGTCGATTGAATCTCTCGCAAGCGTGCCATTGCTCTGTCAACCTTTACATCTCAAAAATATATATTAAACACATAGACACGCAATTTTATACAATACCATCATCAACAACGAAACCAAAATTTGCGGCTATTGCGAGTTATCAAAGTGGGGCGAATCCTTACAGTTACATAAAACACCATCAATATAAGCTTGAATTCGTATATACATTTGGCATACCCAAAGAGGGGCGAGTCCTTGCTTTATCAAACATAAGCATAAAGAAAACTAACAGATATCCCAGCTTAAACCCAAGCATCAAAAAAATCTAGAGATATAGTATTTTCTGGAAATAGCATATTTTGCAATCCCCCCAAAATACCATAGTCACAGTCACCTATCTTAAACTTTGAGGTACGGACAAGCTCTGGCAACAAAATTTCCAGATCAACTGATTTACAATTATAGGAACATATAACAAGTTTATATTACAATCAGCCATCCGTCTTGCATCATAAACCCGTTTGTACTCTCAGAATATAACACCCAAATGAAAAGCAGATCTAGTAAATGCAATCGTACCTTGTTAACAGTTTGTTTGAGGAGCAGAGATTGCTCGCCCATTTTGTCAAACGCATGGCACGCATCTCTCGGCGGACTCTTTGCAACCATTTTCGCTCAAAAATTTGGAGCATTTACACAATTCGTCCTTCACATCATTTTGGGAAATTTGTGAAATACTTGGCAGATCAACAGTAACGCTAATTCATCAAACCCTCTCCTGCTCTTTTGCTTCAACCTATCATTTATGGTGGAGACCGCCATCTGATTTGATTAATATGTTCTCGGCTGCGTGCTTTTTCTTCAATCTACTAACAATACTTTGCCTGAGCTATCTGGTAGACTGCTAATGGATTGCTGAGTGTCGATGGCTTCGATTTTCTCCTAAACTTCTAACGGTCATATGGGATACATAAATGCACAAGAATGGAAAAGGCCGACATCAAACACAACGGCTATATTTTCACGGTTTAACATTATTGAATTTTACGCAATCATGCGCTTAGATTGTTGGCATATGACGTGGACATAAAAACAAAATAAGGTTTTGTAGAGAGTGTACCTACCATGCAACGTCCTCTTATTGTCTTTCTCATGTTGGGTTCATTTTGTTTTGTTTTAGGGTTGGCCTTTAATTTTTCATGTTCCAAACATGTGAAGGCTCTCTATTGGAGGTTTAGGTTGACTTCTTGATTCTTGTGGTGGGAGAGGACATAGTGAAGGTGCAATGTTTGTAGGGTAAGAGGAAGGTTTCTTGGGGTAACTAACTTTTTGTGTCAAAAGATGAAATGATGTGTGTTTTTGGAAAATGAAGAGTTTCTATTGATTATTTTGTGTTGTTTCTTTTTTAAATAAAAATGATTGGTTAGCTTGAGGTTGGGGTAGAAATTTAGGTTTATGGGTTATTTTTTGTCTTTTTTGTCTAATAATTTTAAGGGATTTTTTTTTGTTTTAGAAAAATTATTTGCAAACAAAAATATTGTTGTAGGGGTTTTGAAATGTTGGCAAGGTTTTTTTAAGGTTCTTACACATGATCTAATAGCAAATCTTAATGTTGTTTCAAATTCTTCTCTAAAATGGATTGAGAAATGGAATATGCTATCATGTGTATGGTTGTTGCTTCCACATGTGTAAAAGTCACTAGGTGATGTGATTAAAATGGAAGAATTGGTTTTCATTATCACATATGAATGTGAGGGTTTTAATTTATTTAAAGCACAAGGTTAGCCTTCTTTATTTTATCTTTGTGTCATTGAATGAGACTATTTTCAATTGTAAAATTGTTGGGCTTAGTGGTTTGAATACTTGTTTTTATTATAAAAAAGATGAGCATTTGAAATTGAGTTTTTCTTTGTTAAGAATGCAAATCGATTAATATGATGATATTGTAATAAACATACTTGTGGAATTTGAGAATTTTGTCAAGAAAAACTTATAAGTTTTCTCCTAATGTTGACGAGGTTTTTTTAAGGCTTTTGCACAAGATCCAATAGCAAATCTTAATGATGTTTCAAATTCTTCTTTGAAATGGATTGAGAAATGGAAAATGCTATCATGTGTATGGTTGTTGCTCCCACATGTGTAAAAGTCACTAGGTGATGTGATTAAAATGTAAGAATTGGTTTTCATTATCACATATGAATGTGAGGGTTTTAATTTATTTAAAGCACAAGGTTAGCCGTCTTTATTTTATCTTTGTGTCATTGAATGAGACTATTTTCAATTGTAAATTTTTTGGGTTTAGTGGTTTGATTACTTGTTTTTGTTAGAAAAAAAGATGAGCATTTGACATTGAGTTTTTCTTTGTTAAGAATGCAAGTCGATTAATATGATGACATCGTAATGGATAAACTTGTGGAATTTGAGAATTTTGTTAAAAAAACTAATAAGTTACCTCCTAATGTTATTCATATATGATTATTCTACATACATCTCCTTTCAAGGTTAGTGTATGAATCTAATTATGCTACCCCTTTCCTCCTTATTTTCCAAACTCTAAATAAGTTTTCTTATCTTTTCATACATAATGAATTGAATATGTGGTTCATATCCCTAATACATTGATAATGGTGAGGAATTTTGCATGGTCAACCTAAACACATTTATGCTATGTAAAAATTCAACATCCATCATGCATGTTGGGATTTTTCCTTTGAATATTGCACCTTCCTACATTTTGATTATTGATTAGCTTTATCCATTCAAAATGGTAGTGGTGTATGAAATGCTTGAAAACATTTTTAAATTTTTATAACCCTCTTCTTATCCATTTTCCTTTATATTTTTTTTATATGAATAATAGATTAGGATTAGTTTTAGGATTTTGATGATAAATTTCTATTCACGTTAGGTAGAAGTTGTATGCAAATTTTTAACTTTTGTATGGTATGATTATATTTGTAGCATATTTTTGTTTCCATATGAAAATAAGAATTTGTACTCTTTGAAATTGAGAAAAATAAAATGAATTCCTTTTTGCATTCCAAGATTCATAATTATAATTATGAAAAAAAATAGTTCATAATATGGTTATAAATTGTTTCTTTTAGTGAAAATTAATATTGGAAATACCTTACAAGAAATGTGATAAATCTAAATAGATTTCATCAACATCATTAAGATTGGATTATCAATTTATACAAGCTACTTTTGATTTATTTTTAGTTAAACCTCTAGTTAAATGAATGGCTCTTGGTATTTCAATGTAGCCCCTTGAATGAACTAGCCAAAGTTATCTCTTGGTAGATATTTTGATAAACTTCACAAGTTGAAATTAATAAAAACTTACTCATTTTTCTTTGGTGAGGCTAGCCACCTTCTAAGTAGGGTTACCTTTGTTGTTTCAATACTTTGACATGTCAAAATATGCACCAATAATAATCATGAGGTTCAAATCACTATGGCTCAAAATCCCAACACTATTGAAAAGTGTCAAACATAATACATCATCATGCTCCCAAATAAATTGATACATATAATAATATAGATGACCTAGAACACACCTCCCCTAAGAAAATGCAGTCCCATCTCCAAATCATATGCATCATTGCATAATTAAAATATACTCCCTAACTATTAAGAAATATTAGCACCACAATTAAAACCAACATCCACTCAACACACATGCAATGCAACATCATTCAGTATATCATAGAGTGGGATATTTGTACCAAACAGTTGCATTCAGTATATCATAGAGTGGGATATTTGTACCAAACATATATATTGACCTGTAGATATATTATGCATTTTCATCCTTCCCTATAAACTCTAAAATATCTTGTGTGCATGCTACATATTAAATACACATTAGAAGTTTCAAAAAACACCATAAATTATCTAGTGTGATCATCATCTCTTTGTGGAATATACACTTATCTAGGTTTTATCTCTTTACTAGCGTTGTGAGAAACTCCACATAATATTACATAGGTAGTATATTTTACATCTATTATAGTTGTATATTGTCTAGAATTATTCACTCATCTAATCACAACCCTAGTGCTTGTAGAAACTATAGTACAACATTTTTTGAATTCTCCTTCATGTTTTCCAAATCCTATTACAAATGGTTACTCACAAATAAAACAAGATTACAAAATATGCTAAAATTTAAAAATCTCTTATTGGATGCAACTGTGTTTGGAGAGTCCAATATATACATCATCATTGTGTAAATCAAGAAACCACTATGTGGGGACAATATTTCAAGTCATGAGAATATATATGTAACTATATGGATGCAAACATCATCATGCCAAATCAAATATTCTCAACCTATTTTTTCCAAAAAAATAAGAATTTTCAAACTATAAAATTTTATGAAAACTAGGAAAAAATCTTACCAACTTCATCTTATCCCTTATACATGCATCATTGATGTAGTGTGATTGTAAGCATGTAAAATTTATTATTAATAAAGAGAATGTTTCAAATGACAATTACCTTTTCACTTTATTGTTTCCTTTATATAGTGAATGGATTTTTACACCCTTCTTAATCTATGTTCCTCTTTTTCACATCTAATTTCTCCAAAATTATTAATACTTATCACATACCTTCTCCATGAGGAATTTTCACATGAATCATATTTATTCCCTAGTTGTGTTATATGATCTTCTAAATAAATATTATAATAGGAAACACAATCATATATATATTAAAATCTCTCATGCAAATTCTTGTATTACATGTAATTTTTCAATGTACTTTGATACAAGTTTTACATATGTATTTATGCAATATTCTCATCATATTATGAATACATAAATTCTTAAAATTATCATTCAATTATTATTTTATTTTTAATGCACACAATCTACATTGTAATTTTATTTGGGTATTAACTTATTTTATCTTCATCTATGTTTACTGTGTTGTACTTCATAGCAAAATCATTTTCAAAACTTGTCCACACACTTGTGAAAAATTGGGGGTGAAATGTTTGTGCCTTTATTTTAAACTTAAATAAACATACGATTCATTAACAAAAACATAGTATAGGAAAACATATTTCTATGTATAGAACTTTCATCAAAAACACACTATAGGCCAACATATTGTTATATATGACACATTTTCTTCTTCCCATAAATATCTCCTTCATGTAATCTCAAATTTAAGAGGGGAATACCTCCTATCCCATTCCTTACACACAATCCAATGGTTAAAGTGACACCTTCATGGATCCTACATTACACACCTAATTAAATTAGCTCTATGTCATAATTCCTACACCATACCATGGTTAAAAAGATAAATTTACGAGTCCTACAACATGGAATGGTTAAAGTGTTTCCACTATGCATCTTGCCCCAATAATACTATCATGGATTATATCCTTCATAACATCAAAATCAATAACAAATATGTGACTACCACATTAATATGACCCCTTATATTTCCCAACCTACTTTTAAAAGGTTTCATTGAGGCCAACTCAATCACATGTTCATGAATTCTTCCTAAATTTGATAGACAAGATAGAATTTTTTGAAATTGTGCAAACCATTCATGGTGATATTATTATTGTCACTAAGAAATAAAAAATAACAAAAACAAAAATCATCTTATATCCTTTTAAATTAAGTATAATAATTATAATTACTATCTTTAGTTTAGGATATATGATCCACTTAAAGTAACATACATGCTAAATTGAGGGGAAATGTAAAAAATGAAAAGTTCCTACTTAATATTTTTCCCTATTGTTTAACATCTCCTTCTAGCCCAATTATTTAATAAACAACACAATATCCCATATGATTTTTTAGCATGCAAATTATCACAAATCTTATAGCCCATTGCATACTCAACCTTTATATAACCAAACACCCTAGTTTTACTTTTATCATGATTATCTATCTCCACATTAGATGAAACTATTCTTGTAGTTCTATCCCATAGATACAAGTGTGCGTGATAGAATCCATAATAGTCAAAACCTTATTTTTATAATTTTAATGCTGGTCTTTTCACCATAATTTTCATTCTTGTCCTCTTCCATGCCCAAAAGGCCATCAATAGTCATAAAACTATTTTTTAAAGAAAATATTTTATTTCTTTCAAATATTGAAAAATATACAAAAAAATAAATAAAAATAAGAAGTTGTATAATAAACAACAAAAGGCACAACACAACATGTTATAAATCATTTATGCACAACTCTAAATATACTAGCACATACATGCATCAAACATTTTGCATATTTACCAAGACAATCCATAATTAAATCCTTCCAAATATTTTTGGGCTTGATCATTATCAAGGAATTTTTTTGTTCAACCAACATAATCTATAAGCCCCCAAATTTTCCTATGCCACCACCTTCTTGAGATTGCAATTTACAAACATGTTATAGTATTGCAAAGGATGCTACCACCATTGTATAATACACCATCATATCCAAAGGAAACTATTACAACCATATGAACACAACCTTTCCAATAGAGTTAGAACCACACACAATATCATCCTCTTGACATAACTCGATAATGTACAAAGAAACAAAGAAGATGATTCAAATTCCTAATATCAAATTTTCATCCAATACAATCAAAATTATAACAAAGAGATGACCTGAATCATCAAAAGACTATTGCATCTTATAAATTTTCTCTCTCTAACATTTTTCTATGAAAAACCTTTTATCTTATTTAATTTAAGCTATAAAAAGTGTATTAATTGTATTATTCTTTAAAATTATATTAGATTCTAGATTAGAGATAATGGATAAAGTGTAATCAAATATTATAATATGATTTTTACCTTAACACCTATCCTCCAATGCTTGTTGATAAGAATCATTGGTCTAGAATTAAATTGGAGGCAACAATGTTTTCATCTTAGAAAAATATAGATCTTTAAGATTTTCCTACAAGAGAAGGGTTGCTTGTGTTGGATTCTATCATCAATACATAAACTAGGAAAGAACCAATGGTTAATTGTAGCCCAACCTTAGGGTTGTATTATTTGAGATCATAATTTATTTAGATCGTTAATAATTTTTTTCTTAGTTATAAACATTTTTTTGTTAAAAAAAAAAAACATAACTTACCTTAACTAACTCAAAATTACATATCTTGAAGAATTTAGAGCTTGGTTAATAATAGTAAAATTATGAAAAGTGGCATGTTCCATGAATTTTTGTGTGGCCTTTAACACCATAATTTGCACATAGTAGTGGGTGGTTCACACCTTGATCCTACCCTACATTACGGTGGGGAGAAACAAGGGTGATGCCTCTTGAACCTACTAGTGGTTGTAGGCCTATACCCATATTCTATTTTTAAAAGAAAAAAATTGGACTATGTTAGATGGAATAACAATGCTTTTTGTATATTAATAAATTGTAATATATACACTATAATTGATCAAGAATTTAATATTCATTAATGGAAAGAAGTAAAGGTGTACAAAATGCTTCCTACACTAATCAAAGGAGAGCTATGTATATAAAAAAACTAATCATAGAAAAGAATACACATGAAAATATGCCATAACACAAGGTGTACATGGAGAAAACCCTTTCAAGATAAAACCTACAATTTAAAGTAAGACCAATTATATTATTTAGTAACTACAGTTACTATACAATATATAGGCTATACCTCTACAAGAGTATCAATAACATATAAATTTGAAGTAATTCCAATACCATGACAATACCTACAAAAGACCCATCCAACACTCTCACACTCCATCCCCAAGAACTAAAAAAGTAGATGAAGCACAATCTAAAAACCATCAATTAGTTTTGGAAAACCATGTAGAGTTCCAAACAAGGTATGTTTCCAAAATCCTATGAGACAAATTCTACCTCCTTTGGTCTTGATCTTCTAGGCTACATTTTACATATTCCTTACACTGTAATTTTTTCATAACTTATCATATTTGACCACCCAAACTTGGGCACCCCAATTTTTCTTCATTATGCATTCAAAGGCACTCTATGTCATGTATCATAAGACTATCATAATATTGATCAAGATTCTAATGTAACCCCCTATAATCATGCTCTTACATGTCACACGAATCTTTCTAAGTAACTTCTACCTTAAAATTTCATAATAAAATTTATATTCTCTTACAACTTCTTACACACATTCCAAGATGGCCGACACATGGGAAAGAGTACCACCTCAAAGTGGGATCTCCACTCTTCATGTGAGGATAAATAATAAATAAATATAATTATTAGGAATACAAGGTTGAGACACATTTTCCCAACATTCTCAAACTTGTTGAACATCTTGCAAGATTAGAAGGGGAACACCATCACTATTGAATCTAACTACTCTAGGGATGGGGCCCATATACTCATGACACCACTAGAGATTCTTTGTGCTCATTAACTTTTCCAATGAATCTAAAAAATTCTATGAAGTGTTAGTTTTATCTAGCATCACCTTCTCATCCTCTACTATTTTTCAAACAAAAACCTATACTAGAGATATCAATATACTTTTATCCTCACATGAAAGGTTAGGTTATCTACTAGACATATAGCATTCTATCACATTTGATGATAATCACCCTACAATCAAAACCAAATTCAAAATGTAGTACAAAGCTTATTCTAGAGGATGCTTTGTACCTCACTCACTTCAAAGTATAATTTGAATCATAATCTCACTTTAAAGCAATGCTCCATATCACAATCTAGATCCTACCCCAAAGGAAAATCCAGATCTTAGTTTGGATCATAATCTCTATAACTAGATAGCCCCCTTAAACGTGTGAGTAGCTACCATGTACACCTCTATATTGAAAAAATCAACTACAACCCTCTTTCTCATCCAACTAATAACACTACCCAAAAGAATGAAAACATAAGAACTAGGGGATCTCTTGTTATTAACTTCTCCTACCCAATCCAAATCCATAAATCCACCAATATCACTAAGTTTCGATGCTCTATAGAATCATCATGATAAAAAATAGATTACTTGAAGGTACTCTAAAATATATAAAGATCCCCTTAACTACATCCAAAAGAAATCATTAGTCATAAAATGACTCAAAACTCCCATTACTTAGGATATATCTAAACTTCTACAAAACATAACATATAACTATAAGGAACATGATCCATGCCCTTCATTTCACTGGGTGAAGTTAAAAAATACTCTATAGATATCTCATTTTTATCACAAAAATAGGAACACACAATCATCTACAATATGTCATGTTGAATCTCTCCAACATTGAGTTCATATATTTTCTCTAGCCTAACCAAAATTTTCTATTTGCTCTATCTCTTTTGTTCTCCATACCCAAGATATATCTAGTAGCCCCCATGTCCTTCTTAAACCTTGATGAAAGTTACTACTTCAAATAAAAAATCACATCTTTATTATTAAAAAATATTCCATTAATGTATGTAATATGATGACAATGATTCAATTATCATCTATCATATAATAAATGCAAAGATATGATTTGAATTTGAAAAATCCCAAACCCAACACATAAGAGTCAAAATTTTGGTACCACATCCTAAGATATTATCTAAGACCATACACAATTTTTTTCAATCTACAAAACAAAGACTTATTACTTTTAATCATGTAGTACTCTGGTTATGTCATGTAGATCTCTTCCTCCAAGTCACCATCTAGGAATGTTATTTACACATCATCTATTCTATTCTAAATCAAAATTTTATGTTATAAATAATAGGAACCTAATATATATTAGCTTAACAACTAGAGAAAAAATATCACCAAAGTCTCCCCTAAATATGAGAATCTCCTTTAAAAACCAACCTTGACTTATATTTCTCAACACTACCATATGAACAAATATTTCTTTTTAACACCCAATTAAAACCAATGGTATTTTGTCCATCAAGAAATGATACTAAGTCTCACATGTCACTTTTCTTCAATATAGTCATCTCCTCATCCTTAGCTACTCTATAGGACTCAAAATCATCCATACCTAACTCCTTCACAATTTTATGATCATCTATATTAGCAATCAAAGAAAAATATCTCCAATCAAGAAAAATACACCTATCTGGTTATTGTCTATGCCAACTAGACCTCCTCAAGTGCTAAGGTGGAGGTCCTACCTCCTCAAATCCAACACCTTAGAAATTTTGTGAGAAGTAAAAAAAATGAACATGATTTTATTTATCATATATACAATGCTCACGAAAATCAAACTCAAGAGCACAATCAATTAACCAACTACAAGATTTTTAATTTTCAAGGTCTTGATACCCTTCTCATGCATGTGACCCATTGTCTAGTGCCACAACATTATGCTCTTTGTAAGTAATTTAGTCTCTCAAGTAAGAGAACCCTTAGGCACCCAAAAACAAAACCATAGAAAGTAGATGTAACACTACTCTTTGTTGTTGGTTCCAATGATGATCATGTAGATTCAATGGATCTTTTCACTATAGGAACATAAGATCTCTTGCACTAGAAAAACAAAGTGCATCTAGTTGAAACAAAGTTCCCACACAAACATTATTAGCAATCACTATAGCTTACCACACCATCCTACACCCTCCACTAGAAAAAACATCCTACACACCCACATCATTAAGCTTTATAACTAAACGTGGCTTTCATGATAAACTAGGGATATGTAGTACATCATTGATCCCTTTCTCACATCCATTAAGGAATTTGATCAAGACTCTTACATGACCAATACTATTTAGGTAAGATTCATGTCCAATGTATACCTTCTCGCCATCATATTCTTCATATTTTGAAAACCAACCTTGATATGAAGTTGTGTGGAAGGAATATCTAGATTAGGGGCAAAGAAATGAATTGGAAAGGTAGTGAAATACTTTTTTTGGGAGAAGCTGAAAGCTAAACTGAATATCTATGACCCCTTAGAGAACCTTGAGAAGCCTAGAAAAACCCTTTTCTTTACCTGGTGCAATCTCAAAGAGATATGAAAAGGATTTATTGTCGGCTAGATAGATTATATGCAAGAAAAGATTACTTCTTTAAAACATTTGATAATGTCAATAGGATCAAAGTATTTCCTTCCACCTTATCTGATCACTACCCAATTAGTGCAAAAATCATGATGATTGACTCTAAGCAAGAAAACTCTAAGAAATACGAAAAGTTCCTCAACACTAGACTTTCGAGGTATATAGATTGTCTAAAGGAAATTTACACCTTGAGAGAGATTAACAAATGGTTGTTAAAAGATCTTAGTCCAATTGATAGGTGGAACAAGAACATAAAATCTTGGACCCGCCTCCTTCAAGCTATTGAAAAAAAATTTGATAGAAGGAAAGTTGAGGCCAACCTCCATGAAAAAATGTTAAACATTGATTGCAACCTCCAAAATGAACCTAATAGAGAAAACTTGGTCCAATCTAATGCAAATCCACCTTGAGGAACATCCAAGGCAAGAAAATATAAGGTCTAAATAAATTAACTAAATTGAATTGGCTTGACAATGGAGACAAAGGTTCAAATTTTTTCTTTAATTTCCTCAAGAAAAAAACCAAAAAAGAAGCAATTGGTTGTCTACTAGTTGAGGATAGGCTGATTAAGTCCCAAGATGAAATTTAGGATCGTTTCTTTAGGTTCTACCAAAATCGATTCTCTTTTGAGGATAATGCCTCCAATGCCCAAAATGCTAGGTTCATTTGTAAAAGCTTGATCCCAAAAATGGTTTTTGATGTGGACAAGGAAGCTAGAAAAGCCTATTTCTAAAGAGGAAATTGAGTAGACCATTTTGACATTTTGTGATGACAAATCTCCTAGGGCATATGAATTTACCATTAGGTTTTATAAAAGGAATAGTTCATGGATCAGTGAGGACCTTTGCTAGGTGTACAATAATACCATTGACAATGGTTCCTTAGGGAAAGAGATCAACAAAAGGAATTGTTAAGCTTATTCCTAGGAAAGGTGACAAATCCCTTATAAAGAATTGGAGGTTGATCACTCTACTAAAATGTGTCTTATAAAATCCTTGCCAAGCTTCTAGTCTTGAGATTAAGGGATATTTTACCTTCCTGCATTACCTATACTCAAACCAGATTTATTAAAGGTATATCTTGAAAATTTGATCACTACTTGGGAAGCTATGGAGTGGGTGAAAGCATCCAACCAAAAATTTGGTATGCTTCTCCTATATTTTGAAAAAGCCTATGACTTTGTTGAATGACCTTTCACTAAATTGGCTTTAGAAGCATTTGGATTTCCACGTGATTTTTCTTCCTTGTTAACATCCTCATTCAAGATGCTAATGCTCATATTGATGTCAATGGCTCATTAACCAATCAAATCTCCCTTCTATGTTTTGGCCTCTAAAGCCATATACTATCTTCTTAGGGACTCTTCCTATTTACCAAAGGTCCAAGGTCTAAGATTGCCTAATAACAATGAAATTTTAAACATACACTTTTTTGATGACACAACAATGTTTGTGAATCTTGAAGAAAAGTATAAATCAATTAATGAATAAGCTTAACATATTTTGTGAAGCTTCTGGTGCAAAAATTTTCAAAGGAGAAATCTATTATGCTAAGTTGGGATGCAAACCCTTTGGAATGGTTTAAAAAATTTAGTTTCCAGTGGGAAGGGCCTAATAAGCAAGCCAGGTATTTAGGCATACCCTTTGTGATAAGCCCCAACCTAAATAGAGGAAATGTGGGACTAGGTCAAATTAAAAATAGAAAAAAGAAGTTAAGAAATTGGAATAAAAATTATCTCTCCCTTGTTGGAAGAATACAGGTCTATCAAAAGTTCCTATCATCATACACCATGTACTATTCGTCTTCATGGATGCTCTATAGCTATCAAGTACAAGAGGTACAAAAGGAAATTAGAAAATTCTTATGGTCTGATGGGCATGGAAACAAAAAATCCATGTTGTAAATTGGAGATGGTGTTGTCTTTCTAAAGAAGAGGGTGGTCTAGGTTTGAAAGACCTTAAATTGTAAGGAATTTCCCTCGCTATGAAATGGATTCTCAAGGCCTCGATAGGTGAAGAATCTTGAAAAATATTAATCCTACCAAATGACTCAAAAGTTTTTAAAACTCTTTGGAAAGCCTAGGAACAAATAAGAGATCTAATTCCTTTAGACCCATACCCTAACAAAATTTGCTTGAACTCCTCCATATGGTGGAATCTAGTGCGTAAAGAGAAACCCTTGGCTATACTCCAAGTATGCTCAACGAAAGCTTGGGCTAAATCATGTATTAATACTTTCAATAATATTCTTCATAACAACCCACTTAAAACATAGCCTGCTCTAAGCACTGAGTATGGCCTTCCAGAATCTTAGTGGAGGACATATTCAATGTTGAGAGAATCCACTAAAACCCTCAATTTCCCATCCAAAAGAAAAACTGTTGTGAGAACCAAGACTATAGCACTCTAAAAGGCTATAAATGGAAAGATGACATTGATCTTGGTAAATTGAACCCCAAGTTAGTTTATAATAAGCTAGTTGAGTCAAACCAAGTATTGGAACATGCTAATATCAAATGGAATATGAATATGGAAGTCAATAATTGGAAAAAAGTTTTTAAATGAAATTGGAACAACATACTTGAACCAAGAAAAGCTTGTTTTAAATGGTTGTTGCTTTTACAAAAACTTCCAATTTCTGTGCATGAGGTAAATTTAGATTTGTGCTCTTTATGTAGAAAGCTTGAAAATGTGAAGCATATATTCTTTGACTATTTGGTTGCTAAAGAAATTTGGTTGATGTTTTGTGATGAAATGAATGGGTGGAGGGGTTTAAATAGTAATAAAATTCAAGAAATTCTAACTAGTCAAATTGAAGGTTTCAAAAAAATTGAGAATTTATTTTGGTTAGTTTTATTTGTTGAAATTCTATGGGTATTGTGGAAATCAAGAAATGAGGAAAAATTTTAGGGCAAGGCGAGAGTGCTTATTGAGTCTTTAAGAAGACTAATATTCTTTAGTGTTTCCGTACAGGTAACAAGTATCTTGGAGATCTCAAAGTTCAAATTCACCAAGCTTCTGAAGGACGAAAAAGTGTAAGTAAAGAAAAAGGAATTCAAACATGCTCGACATTGGCCCTTTAACACTGAAGACACCTCACAATTTAGAGAGAGATTTCTAAAGTCTCAAAGAAATTACAACAATAACCACATTCTCCAAGCACATAAAAGAATCATGGGAACATATGATTTGGAAAAAGGTAACAACTTCTGCAATGATCATCCTTAATATGTATACCATATGTATTATCTTTTCTTTGAGATATTGCTAGTTTGAAAAATATATTTATGTAAGAGGTAGTTATAGTTGGTGATCTGCAATGTGTTTTGCTCTTGAATGAAAAACATCAGTGTAGATATAATGTACAACATTTTTAATACCTTATAATTAATACAAAAGAATATGATTTTTAGGTTATGCCTCTACAAGAGTATCACTAACATGTAAATTGAGAGTGATTCCAATAGCATAACAATATCTATGAAATAACAATCCAACACACTGACTACTCCATCCACAAGTACTAATAAATAAATGAAGCACAAACTAGAAACTACCAAATGGTTTTGGAAAATCATGTACAATCTAAAAGGAGGTATGACACCTCAATCTCATGACACAAATTCTAATGCCTTCTTTAGTATTGGTCTTCCAAGATAATTTTGGCATATTCCTTGCACATTGTCATTTTATCATAATGTGTCATATTGGACCATCCAAACTTGTGTGCCCCCAATTTATATTCATTATGCATTGAAAGATGCTTTATGAGATGCATCATAAAATTTGTTATAATGCTAGTTGTAGACACTGAAAAAATGTCCTAAGTCTATGAGCGTTATTTTTCTTGGTCGTTGTCCTTCGATAATTAAATAATTTTAATTATTCAATTAAGTTTGACCACATTCCTCTATTAATTAAATATTTTTTAATTATTTAATTAATTCACCTTCTCGTCTTTATTCTATCCTAATCAATTAAAATTATTTAATTGCATCGCTAATATATCCCTTTCTTCAATAATTAAATAAATCATTTTTTATTTAATTATTTATCTTTCATCTATAGTCAGATAATAATAATCATTATTTGACCTTTTATTCTTCTATAATTAAATAATTGTCAAAAGTATTTAATTATGTTTCATTCCTCTCTTTTGGATAAATAATTCAAATTAATTATCCATGTCTAATTTCCACCTCCCTATTTAATTAAATTGATTAATCTAATTAACTGCTCCTTTTGTCATTTTCTCTAAATAAATAATTTGGATAAATTATTTATTTGCCATTTGTCATTTTCCTCCATTTTGAATAAATTATTTAAAATAAATTATTTATGCACCTCCACTTGGTCAAAGATACCCTGTCATTATTTCATGTCATAGCCTACATGTCCCTGCATGTCTGTCTGTCATGATTCCTCCAAGAATAGCATATTCTTGGTGCATCAATTATGGACCATTGATCTTGGAATCCTTCTAGAGGATTAATCTTAGCCGTCCATTCAAAGGGTTGTCTATAAAAGCAACCTTCCTTCTCCATTTTCACCTTAACAACTAATTGTCTCCAACTTTCTTGCTACCATTTGCAGGTTTTGCACAAGTATTTCAACAAATGTGAGGGCAAAGTTGCATAATAAGAAGGAGAGCAAGAGAAGGAATCAAGTACAATATGGGGAGTGCTTTATTTTGTTTGCTTTCATTTTGATATCTCCATTTTTTTGTATTCTCTTGTTTAGATGAGGTTAATAGCTTAGAAGTGTTGGCTGTCACTTTATCTATGCTATTTTATTTTTAACTCCATCTCACATTGGTGAACCCGACATGAATCTTACAATTTTGTAGAGAAATTTGTGTGTTTTCTTGTTTATTTTCACTGTTTTGTAGGTTACAACCAAGAATTCATATCAAATCCTATCATCTTTTTTTGAGCACAGAAAAATGGGCACATAAAATCTTTAAAAAAATTTATCTGGGTTTTGTAGGCCTCGTTCTCAACTTTTTAGAACTACAAACAGTTTAAAATTTCGTTAAGATTGAGAAAGTTATGGCCACTTTAGTGATTGCAACTTTTTAAGATTTAGTTGTTAAGAACCAAATTTTCTTTTGTTTATAACATTTTTGTCTTGCAGGATTTTGCAAAACTTTTTTTGGGTTTTGAAGGTCTATGTATTAGCTTTCCTTAGATATCTACAGTTTAAAATTTTGTTTAATTTTGAGAAAGTTATCACTACTTTAGTTTGCTATTTTCATTCAAGTTTTTTTACTAATCTTTTGTTTGTAGCGTGTGGCTTTGGAGTGGGGCTCCCAAAAACTGTTTCTTTTGGAGCAACAAAAAATCGAGCTCTTAGTTTTTAGTTTTCTTTGATTTCCTTTTCTTAGTTTAGTTTAGTCTCTTCATTTTCTAGTTTAGTTATTTATTGACTTTTAAGTTTTAGTTTGGTTTTTAATCTCTTGTCCTAACTTAGTTTTATGCAGCGTTCTCGTTGGTCCAAGACATTTATGAAACTACTAACTTGTGGTTTTGCAGCTCCGTTAGTCCAAGACTCATTTCTCGAACAATGTGTTTGCAATTTCTAGTTTAGAAAACACTTCCATTGGTGCATTAAAATAAACATGTGCTTGATTCTATCTGACTGTGCTTGAAGGTGGTAGGTGATAAAAAAAACTAGACCCACCTTATTTTGTGTAACCCTTAAGACTTAATAATCGGAGTATCATCTCCCCTTGCGCTTTCGGGCGATCATGGGTGTAAGAGAAATGCTTATTATTTCTAGAAATGCGCTTGCCTTAAGGGAAAAAGTACTCACCTTAAGGGACGACCCGACCGGCAACAGGCTAAAGCCAAGCCACTTCCAGCCGAGATATAAAATGGGTGCTTGAGGAAAGTTCAAGTACCACGAGTGCAAATGTGTCACACAGACGAAGTACAACTCCCATAAACCCTGTTGAGCGTAATCTCTTCAGGCTGGAGTGCCACCTAATCGGTGATTAATCTCTCGCCCCATGTGTGGCCACTCGAATGAATGCCCTTACTAGACACCTATTATTTTAGAAGCCAGCCATTTTCAGTCGTTGCTTGGTATAGTGCAGGGTACAATATCATGCCCAAAGATACTCACTACTGACTCCTTTGAGTAGATATAGCAATTCCTGGGAAGTGACTACCCAGGAATCCGAATTTGGTGTGCTCATAGAAGTGCATGCCAAGGAGGGAGCCTATGCCACCAAACTTCTAAGCTATCCGCTCTCGAGAAGGAGAGGTGTTCAACACCAATCCGGGGTATATCGGTGGACTATACCAAGTATACAAACCCTTGGCCTATTAAGATTTTGCTTGTCTTACGTGCGTTTGCTTACACTAAGACATTGTGCTTGTCAAGTGTTTTCTAGAGTCTCAAACAGTATTCAAAACATTCATAAATCTAGACACACACATTCGACCTTTGACAAATTAGATTTTTTTCCTCGAAACATCAGAAAAATGAAAATTTTGCAACCTGTGATGCAATTGTTGAAACGCATTCGTTGACGTGAAATGCATTTGACAATTCCTGAGACGCAATCGCTCTGATAAACCACATCTGCTGCTATAAACACCGCATATGCTTGCATCCCGACGCATTTGACATTCACAGAAATGCATTTGCAAACCTCTGCCGCAACTGTTATCTGCAAAACTGCATTTGCTTGAATTAAAACACATCCGCCATACTGTGACACATTCACTGCCTCAAACGACGCATTTTCCTAATACACACAAAACTCTGATGCAAACCAGAATTTGAGTCCAAACAGTCTCAACGCGCTGTCAAACATTTTATTTTTCCAAGAGGTCTCTGTCAGAAACCAACCTTGAAGTTGCTCAAAACTTTCATTAGTCGACCACTAGTCTGCATTTTTGACCATAGGCTTAATCTTTCAAATTTTAATTTTATCCATTAGGTTCATAATCATCATTTTTAGCATTAGCTTAACCTTATGTTTTCATTTTTGCATACTTTGGATTAGGCTAACCTTATCACAATTTGCAAAATCATTGCTTTCGAAAGTAGGTTATCTTGGACTTCCTCATTCATTTCTATTTTCAGTCATTATCCTTTTTGTGAGGATTTCCAACTCAGCAGTCTAGTTAGGAAAACTCACTAGTCATCTTGACCTTGTCACTTTGTCATTTTCAACAAGTCCTTTGGTAACTAAAATAAAAAACAAAGATTAAGCTTAGAGTGCTTGGGTACTTCTGTCTCCAAATTGCATTCATTTTAGTTCCTACCTTGCATACTTTATTTCTACAAAAAATCCAAAAATATCGTTCATCCTAGTTGTCATTTTGAACATAGACCTTGCATTAATTACCTCATTAGTCCTCATTTTTCACTTTTCCATTTTCTGAATTAAAATTATCATTGTCCCAGTCAACATCGACATCCTAATTGTCACTTTGGCTTTTGGCATATTTATGTCTTCGCATCATCAACCTTTATCACACAAAAAGACAAAAACATAGACTAGTGTCATACTTACATTGTCATCATCTTCATTTGAGCAATTTCCTTGATGATGGAAACAAGACTTCAAAGAAAGAAAAGACAAATGGCAGACTTTGGACAAGACTTTGACAACAACACCAACACCAACACCAATCCCAATGACTGGATTTATGACGACTCATTTGGCAATTTGAATGTACAATCATCCATGAGCATGTCAACTTCCTTTCAAAATCCACTTTTTGAACAATTCATACAAAGAGACCAAAATGGACAAGTACTAGCTGGACTAAATATGAACATCCCACATGGGCAAGGACAAAATATGAACATCCCACATGGACAAGGACAAAATATGAACATCCCACATGGAAAAGGACAAAATATGAACATCCCACATGGGCAAGGACAAAATATGAATATCTCATATGGACAAGGACAAAATATCCACATACCATATGGACACTTCCAAGGGCCAAACCCCAACATGTCATACAAACAATTCCTCCAACATGGACAAGGAACTCAAATGACACAAGCAATGCATACCTTTGGACATCAAATGGGTCAAGGATTTTAGATGCCTCAAATACAGACACACATGGTTGGGTCGCATATTCCCACATATTCGTCACAAATTCATACTCACCAGCAAATTCCCACTCAAAATTGGCAATACCAACAAGTACCTAATCAACACATACCTTACATCTCGCAATAATACATGTCACAATCAAATCCAAAATTTCAAGTGACCAATGATCCCATAGTACATGCCTTCCTAGCTAAAGTGGATGACCTTCACAAACGGATGGAAAATATGCAAACATCTGAAAAAAAGACACCGATGTCCTATGACTTATGTCCTTAACCTTTTGAAACAACTTTGTACATGCCACCATTTCCACCTGGTTATGTCACACCCAATTTCACGAAATACAAGGGAAAAACAAATCCACTTGACCATCTTCGTGAATTCACCAAAATTTGTGTTGATATTTTCCACGAACACACATACCTAATGCGACTATTTCCTAAAAGTCTCGCTGGCCCAGCGTTAGAATGGTTCTACACATTGCAACCCAAAATTCAATCATGGAAGGAACTTGCCAAAAAAATTGTGCAAAATTATACATACAACATTGACACGGACACTTCCATCACCAACCTGTGCCAACTCACGCAAGAAGAGGTGGGTGAGACTTTCATACCATTTTTCCAAAGATGGAGAGGCTTGGTAAGCCATTGTCACATAGATATTCCTGAAAAGGAGAAAGTGGATATGTTCATACAAACACTCCTAGGCCCACTGAAAAATGGCTTGCATGTCCATTGTTGTAGAACTTTTGGGGACCTAGTTGAACGAGGTGTCCAAGTTGAACAAGCCCTCATAGCTGAAGGAAAACTGAAATATGGTCCTAAGAACACAAATGAAAACCCTCCTCTTGTTGACAAAAACAAATACTAGGTTAAGAACAAACATGTCACCAACGATGGTGTAGTCGATGCTAAAGCTGTCAACGCTATGGGTCCTATGATTACTCTAAAAGGGACACAACCACAAAACACACATATGATGACACAAACCTATGCTGCTAATGTTGTCCAGACAAATCAAAATAACCAAGGCAATCAAAACAATCAAATTCAAAGGCAGCCTAGACAACCCAAACAATTCCCTAGATGACGTACATACACTCCCTTGGGTGAGCCTATTGAAGAAGTTCTCAGGAAATGCCTTCATAATGGTGTCATCACACTTGAGGACCCCATATACAACCCTGGGCAGTTTAAACCATCTTGGTGGGATGATAACACATTTTGTGACTATCACCGAATAAAATGACACAAAACCTCTTCCTATAAACAATTGAAAAATATAATACAAGACCTTATTGAAAAGTGTATCATTGAAGTCGGTGGACCACATTTTGCTTCTAATGCAAATCATACAATACACAAGAACCCACTGCAGGATCATGGTTCTGGAAACCCTTCTACGTCAAATACAAATAACAATAGTCGAGCTAACTATGCCTGTATTGGATATGACTATTTCGAGGGACCTATCATACATCACATTACAACAACTGATGAACATGTTTGCACAGTCACTGTCAAAAAGGCCCCTGAATGCAATGTCACCACTCGCGGTGGAAAGGTCACCATAGCCAACCCTCCGCTCCCTAGAAAACCAAAGGTAACAATAGCTAGCCCGTCCACTTCGTAGTAGCAATCACGTCCACAAAACAAGTAGTCCCAACCTAAAGGAAACTTTAATCTTATTGGCTAGCTTGGAAAAACACTGGCACAAATCTCTATCCTTGAGTTGTTACGCATCTCGGCTGCCCATAAGGCCATCCTAGATAAAACATTGCAAGAATCCTCCGTTCCCCAAGATATTGATGTTAGCCAATTCAAAGCCATGGTAGGATATCTCATGCCTCCCCACCATATCACCTTTTTTGACCAAGACTATTCGTCATCCAAATCCAACCATAATGATGCCCTTCATATCAAAGTTTTTGTTCATAAACATAAGGTCAGACGAGTCTTAGTAGATGGCGGAGTGGGACTGAATATATGTCCCTTAAAATTGGTCAAGGCAGTAGGCTTTTCTGATGCTTGCATAGACGCCACAAGAAGCATTGTTATCAAGGCATATGATGATGAAGAACGTTCCTCTTGAGGCGTAATTACACTTCCAATTCGAATTGGGCTAGTTATTATCGACACCACTTGTCAAGTTCTAGATTTGGACCTCCCATACAACATTTTACTCGGTCGATTTTGGATCCACACACTGAAATCTGTCCCCTCCATGTATCACCAATGTTTGAAGTTTCCTTTTGAAGGCACTGAGATTACTATATACGAAGACCTTGATCCGTTCCAATATTATACCAACTTACGCGGTGTCTCGGAGTGTCAAGTGCCTATCAATAGGGAAGCTTTGACATCTTTGTCTTCCAAATTCATTGACCCATCAACACTTGTGAAGCCTTCCGCCTCTTCATCCATTGCATCCACTTCTGCTTCTTAGACCATCATGACCACCCCCATAACACCTACCACTCCATTTACCCCGCCATCAAACCCTGGTCCAAATTCATGACATGGGATGTGGAGAATATCGTATGAATAATTTACTAGCAAATGACAATGCTAATACCGCTAATAGAGATCAAAATTCCAACGTTGATGTCAAGATAGTTACAAAAGGAACACAAAAGGATGGCCGTGCTTGGATTGAAACCTTTCGGGACCCTGATGACACATCGGCCTTTGCCATATCTACTTCCTCTCAAGCTTTTCATATCTATTATAACCCCTTGTTTGACCAAGAAATTTACGATAACCCACTCTTTGAGCATGACCCCGTTGAGGATATCCAATCATCATCCTTCCATCCCACCTACCCTGGGCTAGGATATGAATCTCCTAATGTCATCTCTACTAAGTCATCTTGCCAAGTCATTAAGGATGTGCAAGCCTCCTTTGATGTTAATAATACAGAAAAGGATAGTCCAAAAGATTCCATTAATGGCATTGCCACTCCCATTCATCCACTAAACATTCCTTTCACTTCACCTACTTCCCCCATTTCACACACATCCACTCACATCATAGACATGGATCAACAAATCATAGCTCAAGAAAAGAAAAAAGGAAAAGCTCCAATGAACGAGATATCTTTAAAAGGAGATCAAAAATCAAAAGAAAGAAAAGAAGATCAAGACAAGTCCCATAGCCAAAATAAAAAGCTATCGAACAAAACAAAAATAAAATTCAAAAGTGAAAATGAGAAAAAGTCGATCTCAAAGTATGCCTCTCCATCAAAAATCACTGGGGCATCTATCAAGGAAAAAAGTCAAACAAAGTGCATGTTGATCCAAGGTCTATATCCATGTCACTCTCACTCATACCATATACTCTGTTCCATCCATCCATGTTCACATATCCATCATATCCCTCCATTGGCGATGTCTTTCAATGTATCCTTGATGACAACTCCTTCTTGTACTTTAGCTCGTTGGTTACCCAAGCTCCTTTTCGGCTAAAGCTTGATGGCCCACATAGTGTGCACATTAGGGATCCTACCATAGCCTCCTTCACTCATCACATCTATCATCCTTCATATCTGCCACTCGTACTCCTCATCCTGGGGTGATCCCACAATAGTGGTTTACAATTTTTGGCCAAACTGGACACTGAAATTATTTTTTTAAACCAAATCTTCACATTCGGGCACCTATAGCGGCTAAACCGTGAAGAATTTGAAGATGAAGAAAACTAGAGTCTCGTCACATTTTGTCTGTAGATTCTAAAAATATTTTTTTCAAAATTTTTGGAATCAAATTGCACTTCTTTTTCCATCTCCCATGAAAACCAATTTTTTTCAAAAAACAACATTTTAAAAAAGTGACACACACCGTATAATGCATAACTTTTTTTCCATGAAGGATAAAATTCTAATTCTTTCAATTTAGATTCATAACTCTGATATCTAGTGCTTCCACTTGGTTAGATAGTTTTTTTTGAATATTTTTTCTTTAATCAAGTTTCGTTAAACCAATTACAATTTAGACATAGCACGACCGTATAAAAAATAACTTTTTTTGTATATATCGAAACTGATTTCTTTCTTTTTTGTTGGATCAAGGACTTCAATATCTTGTGCACTCATATTTTTCAATTTTTTTTTTATAATCTGATATTTTTCCACATGTGCAGAATAGAGACCTTCATTTTTGATGAAAAACCTATGTTTAATAAAACTAAAAAAACAAATACATAATAAAACCAAAACATATTAAAATTATATTCGTTGGGTAGATCGTTCTAAGGACTACCTGATTCAAGTTGGGTTTGTGAAGATTCCTCCGTTTTCATCCTCAACTCAACCTTCAAAGTGCCAAAATTCAGGTTTTTTTTGTGTCTTAGGGAGGGGATGAGGAATAAAGGGGGTTCAAATGAACCCCTAGGGGTTCGAGCCAACCCCTAAGGGTTCGTTTGAACCAGAGTTCATTTGAACCTTGGTTCATTTGAATCCCCCTTCTATAAGGGATTTTGATGGCTTTTTTGGCGGGAAAGTATTAGGAGGGTTTGCCCGAACCTAGGTTCTAGCGAACCCCTGATGGGTTCGATCGAACCCCCGATCAGGTCCTTTCATCCAACACCGTCATCCACACAAGATCGAGGCATCGTCAAGGAATTCCATGGATCTGACATTTATCAATTTTATACCTAGCTTCAGAGAGCTAGGGAAAAAGTCCTAAAAATACAAAAGAAATTGAAAAATACAAAAAATCGTCACCTTGATGAAAACCTGGCAAACAGGCATCTTGGTGACACCAAAAAAAAAAGAATAAAATGAAAAAAATAAAGAGAAATAATTTGTCCAATAGTGAAAACCTGGTAAACAGGCGCTTTGGATAAGTACCATGGTGAAAACCTGGCAAACAAGCGCCATGTGTAGTCAGTCATTGTTGTGCCATCTACTGTCACTCTATCTACCTTTGTCCCTAATAAATGCACTCTTTTCCGACATTCGTCATAACACTTCACCCCGACATCATGACATTTTCGTCCATGGCTAACAATGGTTGAAATCAAGTCTTGCATATTATCCACTGTCCATGCTAGTCATGCATTTTCTTTACATTCCATTTTGTCTGGCTCATTCTCAACTTGACTAGGGGAAAACTTTTATCATGAGACTACAGTGGGTACCGCATGTGATCTTGAAAATCATAAAATGTCTTCAAAAAAGACCTAAAAATCATAAAATGTCCTAAAAAAGACCTAAAAATCATAAAATATCTTGATAAAAGACCTAAAAATCATAAAATGTCCTGAAAAAAGACCTAAAAATCAAAAAACGTCCTGAAGAAAACACAAAAATTCTAAAAAATAGAGTCATGTCAGTCAACACAGTCATGTCAGTTCAAGTCTTCATTAGTCTTTGTCATTGTCGAACTACGTTGAGCCCCCGAGACATTAGGTCAGTCCTAGTAGGTTTGTCAAAATAAGTCATGACTCAATCTTTGGTCAACAAGACAAAGTCATTGGTTGTGTCGAACTACGAGGTCTCTGAGTGTATGACGTAGGCGAGGCCATCTGCCGATGAGCCCTCGAGGCCACACTAGGTTAGTCCATTAGGGTTCATTGCACAATTTTCTCACACACATGAAATAGTCTTTAAATTTATCATGGTCTTTGTCAAAATTCAAACAAAAAATCTACCCAAGCGAACTTCTACAATTTGTCAATCAAGCATGACAATTATCTTGGCATATCAAAATTGGTCAAACTCAGTCAAACTTAGTCAAACTAGTCAAATCTTGCTTACTCTACAAATGTGTCCTTCTAAAGGGTAGCCCCATCATTTATTCATTTCCTAGGATGTGTCCTTCTTAGGCATCATCACAGTCATTTGGCATTTTGAGGATTCTCACAACATTCGAGATATGTTCCTCTTGACATCGACATTATTCAGGATGTGTCCTTCCTGAATCCGACATTTTGGCATCAACTTGGCATTTTGACATCGACGTTATTCAGGATGTGTCCTTTATGAATTCGACATCGTGACATCAACATCGCTCAGGATGTTTCCTTCTTGAACTTGGCATTGATCCGACATCTTGACATTGACCTCGTTTGGGATGTGTCCTTCCCGAATTTGGTATCACTTTGGCATCAACATCATTCAGGATGTGTCCTTCATGAATTCGACAATCTTGACATTGACATCGTTTAAGATGTGTCCTTCCTGAACTCGACACCAATCTGGCATCTTCATATCATCAACCCTGGCATTTTGATACCAAGACATCCGACATTCCACCACACTTGACAAACTTGACATTTTGACATTCAAACACTTGGCAAGCACTTGGCATTTAATTTTATGATGCTTGTTTTGTCTTTTGGCAATCATGATGCTAGTTCCTTGAGGATGTGCTGACGACAGGATTTAGAGGAGCAATGACGTTTCATGATTTGTCTTTCCTGTCTTTACTGTTTGTGGTTGATTATGACAAAAGACTGGGGCAATCGCTCTCTTAGTATGAGTCATGATCATCCTTGTCTACGACTGCTTGTCTCACATGATGGTACAACCTTGCACACCTCGGTCTACATCATATCATGGTGTTTGTTGGCCATTACAATAATCTGCCCAATAATGATAAATATAAAATGTAAGCATGAAAGTTGGTTCCCTTATCATTTTTCGTCTAGCTTTCCATCTTCATCCTCCTTTTTCTTCCACACTAATATTCATCCCCTTCCAAGCTAACATTTCTTCTATCATTCATCCTCTAGTCTTATCATCCATTTCGAGAGCACATTCGTGTTCTTTGAACTCACCTGTCCTCTCAAGGGGGCATACACAACCCTCCTCGCCATTCTTCTTTCACTGGGGCATACCCGTACCCTACTGTCACTGGGGCATATTTCAGAATTAAATTTCTTTGACACAATGCGATGAACTACATTATGTCAAAGAGGGGCAAAATGTAGGCACTGAAAAATGTCATAAGTCTGCAAGCGTCATTTTTCTTGGTCGTTGTGCTTCGATAATTTAATAATTTTAATTATTCAATTAAGTTTGACCGCATTCCTCTATTAATTAAATAATTTTTAATTATTTAATTAATTCACCTTCTCATCTTTATTCTATCCTGATCAATTAAATTTATTTAATTACGTCGCTAATATATCCCTTTCTTCAATAATTAAATAAATCATTTTTTATTTAATTATTTATCTTTCATCTATAGTCAGATAATAATAATAATCATTATTTGACCTTTTATTCTTCTATAATTAAATAATTGTTGAAATTATTTAATTATGCTTCATTCGTCTCTTTTGGATAAATAATTCAAATTAATTATCCATGTCTAATTTCCACCTCCCCATTTAATTAAATTGATTAATTTAATTAAATGCTCATTTTGTCATTTTCTCTAAATAAATAATCTGGATAAATTATTTATTTGCCACTTGTCATTTTCCTCCATTTTGAATAAATTATTTAAAATAAATTATTTATGCACCTCCACTTGGTCAAAGATACACTGTCATTATTTCATGTCATAACCTGCGTGTCCCTACATGTCTATCTATCATGATTCCTCCAAGAATAACATATTCTTGGTGCATCAATTCTAGACCATTGATCTTGGAATCATTCTAGAGGATTAATCTCAGTCGTCCATTCAAAGGTTGTCTATAAAAGCAACCTTCCTTCTCCATTTTCACCTTAACAGCTAATTGTCTCCAACTTTCTTGCTACCATTTGCAAGTTTTGCACAAGTATTTCAACAAATGTGAGGGCAAAGTTGCATAACAAGAAGGAGAGCAAGAGAAAGAATCAACTACAATATGGGGAGTGCTTTATTTTGTTTGCTTTCATTTTGATATCTCCATTTGTTTGTATTCTCTTGTTTAGATGAGGTTAATAGCTTAGAAAGTGTTGGTTGTCACTTTATCTATTCTATTTGATTTTTAACCCCATCTCACACTAGTCAAGATTCCAATTGAACTCCCTTTAATCATGCTCTTACATGTCACAATAATAAATTCCATCAACAACTCCCACCTTAAAATGTCACAATAACATTCAAGTGCTCTTACAACCTGTCATAAACATCCCAAGATGGCCAACATGTGGCAAAGAGTGTCACCTTATAGTGGGACACCCCAGTTCTCATGTGAGGATAAAATAAAAAATAAATAAAAATAAATGCAAACAATTAATAAATACAAACATTGAGAATGCAAGGTTGAGACACCTTTTACAAAAAAAAAAGTATTGAAGAGAAATTGACAACAGTCAATCTTTATTTATGTTTTATGTTTGAACTTTATTTCTCTTCCTATGTACTCTATTTGGCATAAAAATGGAATGCATATTCTAGTATTTTTAATTTGTCACACTTTTCTAATTTTAAACCCAAGTAATTGAATTCCATTTATACATTGAATTTTCACTACCAATGCTATGTAAAAGGAATGGTACTATAGAATCTAGTAATTCCCCTTTTCTAGGCGAGTTAACTTGTTTTTTTTTTATGTGAGATTCTAATAAACATCATAATAGTCCATTATGAGCATTTGACATGCAATTTAACCTAGATCCAATAGCCCACTTCACAATTAGCCTTTATATACCCAAACATCCCATTTTCATTTGTCACTATTATTTGGCTATATTGGATGTCACTATGCTTGTAGTTCTATCCCCTAGATAAGATCACACACAATATCCTCCACAACAATCACAAGCTTATTTCTCTAAATATAATGCTTTTCACTCTATTTTGCATATCTATCCTCTTCCATGCCCAAAGGTCATAAACAATCATGAAACTATTTATTAAAAATAAAATTTTATTACTTAAACACATAATACATATATTAGAAGCATACAACAAAAATAAGCAAAAATCACACAATAAACAACAAATAGTCACAACACAACACATTAGAAGCCATTTATGCATAACTCTAAATATACAAGCACATACCCACATCAAACACTTTGTACATTTTCTAGGCAATCCATTATTAAGATCTTTTCAAATCTTTTTGGGGCTTTGATCATTATCAAGGAAGTTTTCTTGTTGCACTACCATTTCTAATATCACAAGTTGAAAAGAATGCTACTATGACTATAGACAACATTGTATCTAAAAGACACTAGTGTGATTGTATGAACAAAATCATGTCAATAGAGATAGAACTATAACAATAATCCTCCTAACATAAAGACATGGTGCAAGAATCAAATAAGATAATATAAATTCCTAATATTAGTTCTCGATCCAACATCTTCAAAAGTATAACCAAGACAATAAACAACTTCAACCATAAAAAAAATTATATGCATCTTATAACTCTTCTCTCATAACATTTTTCTATGAGCAACCTCTTCACTTAAAAGATTTGAAAAATATATTTTAATATTTATTATGCTTTAAATTTCTATTAGTTTCTAGATTACAAATAATGAAAAAAGAGTAATCAAACATTAGAATTAGGTTTCCCACTTTACACCTATCCTCTTGTTATGTTTAAATATAAAAGCATCCTACAACTTGATTGGACACAAAATTGTTAGGTCTAATTAAACTTTATTTGAAATGAGATCAATCAAACAACCTAGAGAAATGGGTGAGAAAACTCAATTCTTCAAATAGGGTTCCTTTGATTGAATCATGTAAATATTTTTGAAGCTCCCAAGTTTTGACTAAGCTTATGATTCAACCTAAAAGCCTTGAGGGTTGGTCTAAAGCTTCAAAACATACAACCCCCCACCCCTCCTTAACGACCACTTATAAAAGCCTTTGAGGGCATAAATTAACTCTTAAAGGAAAAGGGATTTCTATAGAAATTGGAACATATGATGGTAGTAGAGGATCTCACAAATGAGCAAAAAGATGACTTTTGGATTATGTTGATAAAAAAAGATGATTCCATTCCCTTTCTCAAAAGCACTATTATTTCCCAAACCATGCACAAAATCTTCAAATTAAACTAAAATTTCTTAAGGAAGAAAACATGATGGAAAACAAGGGCAAATATATTAATACTTAAAAGGGGTCAATAATTCAATTGATGCCCTCCTCAATAAGAGTAAGATAGCTTTCAATGAAATGTTCCTCATCACTTCCTACCGCTAAAGATATATTTGCTTCCTTATATCTCTTTTAATTCTTCTTGCAACTTTGGTTTCTCTTTACCAACTTTTTGTTTCATAATTTTCACAATTTTTTATTTTTATTATCTCAATCAACCTCATTTTTTCTCAAGCTATATGAAAAGTCAAAATTACTTGCTCCCTATCTCATAAATCTTAACCTATTTCAATTTAAATAAAAGAAACGAATAAACCCTCATCCCACATTTTACTAAAAAATAAAATAAAAATAAATATATTTTTTCAAAAACTTAACATTTAAAAGTTAATAAATTTTAAATATATTTATTTTAATAGTAATAACGAATGGAACGATTCCATACTTTGTGCATTAGAAATTCAACTAAAATTTTATAAAAAGATCCATTGATTTGCTAAGACTATTTTTTGAAGTAATCATCATGCATGTAGTGTCGACTTGTCCAAAAATACTAATACTGGCTTTAGATCTTGACAACATTGAACATCACCACTATAAAACATTGCACTTTGTAACCATCGTTCAAGTTTAGAAGCAAATACTATCTAATCTATTAGATAGAAACTTCATTGATGGGCCACACTAATAGTTGATCTCGCACACAACCTCAACATTTAATAATGATCGGACTAGATACGATTTGACATTACTCAACTGAAGCTCCGAATTTAAATGAACAGAATACCAAATTTAATAGTGAGAGTTATAACGAATTCTCAATAAATGCTTGAAACTTAACATTGAAAGATGGCTACAACACTAGAATTCGCACCTGTATGCTTCAACGAGGATTACATAGGTTTATTTTTTACTGATAACTCTATCATGGAAGTATTAAGTGTGCTCATACAGATTCATAAAACGCATGTTTCTGTTTAATGGTTCAACATTCACATTGTTATCATAACCACTTCTTACTAAAAGCTACTATCAACATAACGTCATTTTAGCTGCTTTCAAGAAAAATATTTACATGATAATTTCATCGGCAGCTGCTTAATGAATTTCAACAGCTATGTAATTGTCATATCCCATCCCGAATTCATCGTTGAACACTCAGCTTTAATATTTTACTTATACTTTAACAAATGTGTTGCTGCAATGAAAGTGCAAGAATAGAAGTGGTGTGAATACTTGGACAAAATTGTGACAAAAAAGTGATTTAACATTTTGTTCTTTACTTGGACACCTGATCATGATTGAGAGCTGCTGCTTCAGTTTACCATTCCCAAGTTACGATAAACTAGGATACAACAGCATAACAACACGTTTTAGAGACTTCATTGTAGCCTCTAGAAATGTTTTCCCTTGCGTATCTGAAAAAAATGATTATTAGAAATGTAAATAAAGTGAAACCAAATCTTAATTTCTAAATTTAAGAGTAAAACAACATTTAAAGAACACTCTAGAATGCCAATTTATAATTACACAATTAAATGGGATTCTATGAAGAAGCTTGCAAATTTATATTAAGACAATTTCTATTATTATTTACTTTTAAAAGATTGTTAAAACCACTAATTTAATATTATCAATAAATATCTTATATATTTGAATGAGACATGATAGATTCAACACTAAAATTATATTATAAAAATTATAATTAAATATTTACTGATGTTTGATTGTATTAATCTCCCATGTACAATCAATTATATTAAAATTGACTATTATTATTAAATTATCATTATATTAATATAAAGTTGTTTAGAGATGATATATATCATCTATATTTGAAGTACATTAACCTACCCTTTCTTGCCCTCAACATTACATAGGGAGGCATAGTTTGAAGACAAAGTAACTTGTATTGTCTATAAAATCTTCATTTAAATATGTCAAAAAATGTAACAATTTATCATTATGTTAATGTTTTAATTCATACTTTTTAATGCAAACCAAATTAAATGTATAGAGCAAATATTATTTGAATCAGAAGGGGAAGTTCCATGTAAAAACTAACCTAATCTGTACAATATGAACTTGTTATTTACAATCAGTGCAATGTTTTCATACTCATGTTAAATAAAATTGTATATCATTTTTGATGTGTTTGGTAGTTTCATAACACTTTTGCCACCCATCATAACACAGATGCATATTTATTGTGTTTCTACCACCTTTTTAATATGAACTTGCTATTTACAATCTGTACAATGTTTTCATACTCATGTTAAATAAAATTGTATATCATTTTTGATGTGTTTGGTAGTTTCATAACACTTTTGCCACCCATCATAACACAGATGCATATTTATTGTGTTTCTACCACCTTTTTAACTGTTTTTAAAGCACTCCTTTCAGCTAGCGTGCTTTTATAACACCCTTGGCACTTTTTGAGCATATTTTTCACATGGCATTGCCATCTTATTTGTACACCCTCCTAACGCTCAAACTTCCTTTTCTCTTGGGTACAATACACTTGACTATTTACCAGTTTCTGGAGCAGAATTTCTAAATAGTTTTGCCACAAAGGAAATGTACCTGACCTGATTTTGCATTCACTAAAGTGTTAAGAGCATGGGATTTGTGGTGGCTTTGCCACCTTTTTTGATATTTGGCAGTGTTTCCAAGAGGCTTACCACCTCAAAAGTGTGTTTAAATCTTCATCTTTCACAAACCAAACCTTACCACACTTTTATCATTCCTTTGCCATCTTTATCACTGGTATTTGGCAGAGTTTTCACCCATTTCTGCCCTGGCACTCATTTGCGAGTGATTGGCAACATTCTGGTTGCTAGGCAGAACTCCTTGCATCACCATCTGAAACTTTCCATGCAGCTTTTCCTTGGCAATGGCTGAAAGAACTACTACATGTATCCAACTTGTTTCCTTGTTTTCTCCATCATTCATTCTTCTCTAAACTGCCCTATCATCTTCATCATTTGTTGCTTCTTTGTGATCAAAATTTTCCTTGCAAAATCATTAGTTGACACTTGAAAGGACCAAAGAAAACATAACCCTTGCAAACAGATTGGAAAGACAATAATTGACTTGGAATTGATGGAAACTCAAGCATTAATTGATAATTGATAATTGACTAACAAACAAGAGACCTAAAACTGAAATTTCATATGGGTACCAACAACTAGCTCTTTCTAAGGACATTGCAATAGACTTGTACCATAGGAGAACTTCAGAATCTTTGGTAAAAACTTTGGCTAGTATCTTATTTGTGGGTGATAGAATCAAGCCTATCCTCTAACACCTAGCCTAAAACAAAATGATAAGGAAACACAAGACACAAAAGAGAAATGCATTGCAATATGGCAACTCATATCCTAAGAACCTTTGTGAATTGTTCACAAGAACCAGAATTTAGGCAAGTAGGAATGATCATTATGTCACGAAAATAATACAAGTTGATCAAACCATTTCCTATATAATCCCATGAGAGGAAAGCATGCATATAAGCTTACAAAATAACCATACTGCAAAGATCAAAGACATACCACAAGATAACACAAGGTATACCTTGGGAAAACCCTCAAGAGGGAAAAACCCAACCTCCAAAAGCATCCACACTCAATGTATTATTCAACAATGAAAACATTACAATACACTTATAGAGTCTCCATGAATACTTTTGTGAAACATAAAGCTCCTCCAATGCATCGTTCATGTGTTCAAGCATGTATACACAAATCCCATGCCATGCTTCATATATGCACTCTTCAAAAGAAGAGCCAAATACAATAACAACCAACCAACCAACATCAACCACTGAACATTTGATTGTTTTTATAGAATCAAACTCACACAAAACAACTAGGTGGTCTTATGGGATTTCACCGATAGTGATCATGCCATCTTCCAAATTGACTGCTCATGCCTAGGCTTCATATAACCCATCAATTTCATAGGTTTTGAACAAATAGGCAATTTTTGATGGAAGAACATTGAAAAATATCTCAAAAGAATTTGTAGCAAAGGCCTTAAAGAACTATTAATTCTTTTGACAAGTTCGTTAAATCATGTAACAAACTCCCTCATGGGCTCATTGTTATCATTTTTTGCATTTGAGAGTTGGGCAATAGAGCATGAACCGATTTGAAGCATGGCAAGAGTTTTATGCATGGTCTCCTAGTTGGTAATGCAATCTACAATAAGATGACATGATCATTATGCTACTAATCCAACCAAGCTTTTAACAAAAAGTTCAATTGCAACATTTTTATGTACTGCTTGTAGGATGCTGCAAGCTATGGTGAATGTTGAAATGTGCTCAGCAAGGTGTTGAGTGTTGTCACCATAGAATTTCAAAAATTTCTTTCTTGAGCCTTTTGGGAAGTCATGACAAGCTACAAGTGCCAAAGGACAAATGGTAGATCCCCATGGCAATCGAAGTGGTTGTGGATCATCATCATAGCCATTATCAACTATTGTTTGAAATGGTTTTTATTTGAATCTAGATTTCCTGCAAATATATTATGAGTTATCGAGTTGTTGGTGAAGATGAATCTTTATCACCCTTATTATTTGTTCCCCTCTCAATATTGCTTTGCCTCTATATGCACCAATTTTGGCTAATTGCCACACTAGAAAGTGCCTCTTAAACTTTCACAAGTCATCTTAAGACAATTGTGTTAGAGACAAAACAAGTCCCAACAACCTATTAAAAAATAAATAATAAAATAGTAAAAAACAAACTATTAGAATACACAATCAAATTATGATTTAAGTAACTAAATAAAAAAAAAGTGAAGTAATTAAAATGAAACTAAAATATGAAATTTTATACTACTTCACTTACCTTCAATAGCTCCAATTCTAAAAGATGATTTAAAAAATGCCTTGGACATGTGGTTGGTGAACATTTGGATGTCCTCAACCTCTACATACATCTCTTTGACTCAAATCAATTTTATTCCCAATCTTTTGTAGTATAAAGTTGAAAGAGGGGACTACACAAGGTGTCCAAAAGATGTGTGAATAACATTCCTCAACCCACAACCTAGCAACTTTGCTATTCTTTGTGTCGTCCATTATGACTTGAACAATGTTATGGGGCCCCACTTCCTCAATCACTACAATGAGAAAATTAGCAATAAATTGGTTAGCTTTCACCTACCACACACATTCCATGACTCTCATAAACATTGCCCTTTTAGGAGACATTGCTCTAACATTAATCCAAGGCTGATTTTTAGCATCTTTCCACAAATTGAAACAATAGACACCCATGACTCCCTTATTGGCTTCAATGAATCTTCTACAAACATGAAATCTTCTACAAGCTCTTTTTCCAATAAAGGTGCCACACACCTTTTCATAACCCAAGCCCTTGTACCTTTTGGGAGCCTCATTAATTTTTTTCACATTTCTTTCCAATATGGTGAGTGAACAACATTGAAAGCCAACCCTACATAAATACGTCTTGTTATTTGTTGATCTATAATGTCTCAAATCTCATTTTGAAATGTAGTTTCTAAAGGTCCCTTTGGTCTTTTGTTTGTAGTGGGTTCTTCACTTCAAGGAGTGGCAAAAAATGGGTGGTTCTTTACAACATTGGAATAAAATGGGGGCATTGGGGATTTCATTCCCTTTGATCTTCTTTTAGCTAAGGGATAATTTTCTCTACAACTTGCTAGTTCATCTGCTTGCTCTTGCTCCACAATATCACTTGCTTCAGTGGCACAAGTACACCATTCTTTCCAGGGCAAGCTTTGATGTCTTGTCCAAGTATTCCACACAAATGGACTTTCAGCCAACTATATGAACTTGAATATCTAGCATCACATGCTTGGAAAATCCAAATATACCCCCCACCACTTGGAACTGGCTGTATCATATATCATAATTCCATAGAGGAGAAATTGAATCTATTTTGAATTTAGGTCAAGCTATGGAGCTAGAACTAGCTGCCATTGTGATTCCTATGGAAAGAAATTTTATAAGCAACAAATTCGAAACAAATAAAATTTTAGAAACAAAAAAACAGATATATAAAACATAGCTCTTTGGATGCATCCATAGATTGGAGAAAGAAACTTAGAAAAACAAAGGAAAGAGTTTGTTTCATGTTTGTAAAACAAAAATGGAGGAAAAAAAGGGAAAAAACTTACCTCTTTGCAAAAATATTCTTCTATGATTCTCTTGGTAGCCAATGGACACTTGTAAATATGTAGGAGTGACAATGCAATTGTTGTAGCCTTCAAAGATTATTCTTCAACCACCCTTTTGTTGATTCAACAAGAAAAAATGGATGTTCAACCTCTTAGAATGATATTTGTTGTTTGAAATAGAAATAAGCTAAAATGAACTTGTTTTGGTGTTTGATACATTTTAGAAGTGAATTTTAGGGTTTAAAATCCGTTTTAGGGTGTCGAGATCAAGGTCAAAGAAAAAAAACTTCAAAAAGTCTAGGGGACAAATAGGTTCACCCAAGTTCGCCTGAGGTCCCCTGAATTGTACTTAGGTTCATTGATCATCCTAGACAAACCCAACCCAAAAATGCAAGATCTTGTTTGAATCCGTAAGCAAACTAGACCAAATCACAAATCCAATTTGAACTAGACCCAAATCCAACCAGTTTGTAGGTAGATCTAGTAACATAGCTTTTGATTAATTTGTTGACAAGATCTTCAAAAATTTGCTAGCGATTATGCTTGTAATGGAACTACTAAGTCAATTGATACTTCCACTTGGTAGTCTTTATAGCAATGCAAGAATGCTAGTAATCTATTTCATACATGCAACTCCTACAGAGAGAAACTTGAGCTTTAGGGGACGATCATGCTACTAAAAAGGAAAATATGGTGAATCTAGAGAGGGCTATAGAAAAAGAGTTTTTGTAGGAAACAAATTCTCCTTGCCCAAAAGTTACTCCTAAGAAAGCTTAGGTGGTGGCTTTAGGAGATATCCATGTACCTCGCCCTACCATCAAAGATGAGTCTTTCTAATAAAAGTGTTGAAGCTTTCTAAGGGAAAATGATCTCCACAACTTTAGTAGGAAATTTTGTGGGAAACATTGTCAAGGAGCAAGAATTTAGTAAATGGATGGTAGAATCATGGCCTAATATCCTCACCCCGCCCCTACCATCGGCCCCCCCACCCCCTGACCAATCCATTGAACAAATTCTTCCTACAACAGATCTAGGATTCTAGGATCAAGGTCCTTGGTTTCATGGAAGATTAGGACTACTCAACCCTTAGCAACTAGTTTTGAAGCCTAAACTGGTGGCTCTTTTTACAATACCCTTTTGGGTACACCTTTGCCTCCTCCCATTGGTTTGTAGATTGAAGTATGAGATTGATTTAATTCTAAATTGAATTGAGAACTTTATCAAAATGGATCCTAATTGTGATGCCTCTCGTGGTAGCTATTGTGTGCTTTTGGACCTCTCAAGGTCGGTCTTCCGCTCAATTCAAATTTTGCTTTTACAAAATCATGGCTACAATTTGAGGATATCGAATGCTTTCCTTTTAGTTGCTTCTCTTGCAATTGATTGGGGCATTTACAATCGAAATGTTTCTCAAGTAAAAGGCATCAAGGTTTGGCTCTACATTGGGTCCCTAGAAAAGAAATAACAAGCAAGGAGTTCCTTTGGAGGAGTCATGGCAATTTTTTACAAAATGTTCTTTAAAAAAAAGAAAAGTTCATGTTCAAGAGGACCACCAGATGTAAAATGGTGAGGATGTGGCAGCAATAGGCACAAAAGAACTCTTGAATAGTTTTGTGAAGGTGGTGTATTTGTCACCAATGTAGAGGGACTCTAATTTGAAGTTAGGTATCTTTTTGGGAAATTGAAATTTGGTGGAAAAGCTCAAGAAGTGGTATGATAGGAAATCAAAGGTGGAGAAACTCCAAAAAGCAGCTCATGAAAGGATGAAGATAGTATACAATGGACTATGGAGAGTCTCATCTTGTGTCACAATAGAGAGTTGTGGAGACTTAGACTTGATTAACTTTTATAGATTCTCTATTTAAGATGTTTATGTATCTTGTAGCAATTGAATTCTCTTTTATTCAGTATTATATCTTGTCTAAAGCTATGTTTTGTATGAACTCATGCTCTAAGTTCACTACTATGTTATTATGTGATCAATTATATTGGCATCTGTAGTTTATGATTAGTATAGGCAAAGGCCCCAATAGACCCCTCACTAAATAATTAAAAAATATATTATATAATCAATAAATGATATTATGCTTAAGAAATAGCATAATCACATTTGAATAGTTTTTCTCCTTTATTCTCTTCATATCTTGAAAATTCAAAGTTACCATACAAAGATTTTGCAGAATTACATAAACAAATTTTAATCACTATCACATAATAGATACAGATCCTTTAATGGGTTTCTATAGCAAAAGGGAATCTCCACTCAAAGGTCATCATGTTTGGGTCAATCCTTGGTTTGCCACAATCATTCTAACATAGATTTTTGAGAAAAAATAATCATGTTATTTTGTTAGATTCATTAATATACGAGTATGGCATCAAATGACCATGGCATCGATGTCAATCGTTGGTATCTATAAGTCTTAACTATATTTTCTTACTTATCTTTCCTTTACTTTTGTATCATTATGTTAGCTTTATTTTTATATAAAAATCATATGCATATCTTAGTAAACTAGGCTAGCAATAGAAGAGGCTATGCTTAGTCTGGAGTTCAAAAAAAAAAAAAAAATCTAAACTCCCTAGTATTGATTCCTCTGAGTTACGATAAATTAGTGTCATAGGCCTCACTTGGGCTCACCTAGACTCGGCAAGTCCTAAGGTGAGCTAACCAAAATGAGGCTCGAGGACTTATGACCCAAGTGCCCAACAAATCTAGTCAAACTCACCAGGATTGCCATACTTAGTGAGTCCCATTGGGTAGACTAAGCTGCAACAAGAAGCAAAAAAAGGGAAAGTAAAAGGAAAATATTCACTAAAAATGACCTCTAACTCTAAAAGCACACTTATTTCATTTGACAGCCCAAAAAGGAGAGAAAGAAAAAGTGCTAGAGCCAAAATCAAATGCCGTAGAAGAGAAAACCAGCACACAAGTTGAGCAACAAACATTGATTGAATACACTTGAGCGGGTTTATAGTAGCTCTCACTGCATCTAAAGGAGCCTACAAAGGTTGTTCCATAGTCAAACTAGATAGTCGAGGTTGAGGATCCCATCTTTAGTGAGGAAGACCTTGCATGGGTTGATCAAGTGGATTTAGAGGCAGAGGTAGTACCCATGGCAAGGGAGAAGGATAGAGCACAAGTAGACCCCTTGGATTTTGGTGTCATTGATACATAGGCATATATTGTGGCTGCATCATCATTGAGGAACTTAGATGTTTGTGCAAGACTTGTCGTACAACTATGGATGTTGGGATGAGTGATGAAGGCTATTCTAAGAAATGGACTTTTACTTTTAGTTTTGATATTCGTTTTGACACCATGAATTTCAAAGCCATGAGCTTTGTATGTACTTGACAATATTTATATATTTAAAAATGTTTCCTCTAGCTAAAATCCACTTTTATACTCATGTAATCGATGTATACTTGTGTATGTGATCAAAGTAGCTTCTATTTGACTAGTTTATAGTGTCTTTTAAGTTCAATTATTGAGGGGTACATGATAAAAGTTTTAAGTCCTTAAAAAATCTCTATATTTCCTAGCTTTTTCAATTTGTCGACTCTTTGCCAAGTCTTGGCCACTGAGTCTAAGTCTTCTAACACTACTATAAATTGACATGGGAAATGAATAAATGGATGGTCCCTACATGAAGTTTAATGACAGATGGCCTAATTGAATACAAAGGAGAGATGGGGGAAAAAATAGAGAGATTAAAGTATGGTGCATTGAGGCAACCATAAAGCAATAAAAGAAAAGTAACACTGACACAAATTGGTAGGGAAAAATAAATATCAATGATGGCGTACATATGGGCCTGATGATGGATGAAGAAACCAGAGAAAATGGTAAGCAAAAAACAACTATGATGAATGTTAGAAATGAGAGACTTCAGAGACCCAGTGCTAAAGCATGGAAACGAAACAGGTTCAGCAATGGTGGATATACAAAATTGTGGGTGATATATTGTAGTGGATAGGAAAGAGAAGAATGAAATAAAAAATACTGGTAGTATCTGGAAGACAATGAAAATGGATTGCTGAAGATCTCACAACAATGGACAACTATGGAGAAACTGATAATAAAGATAGAAAGAAAGATAAGCAAATGAGTGAGGTACAACAGACTGTAATTGTGGATTGGAGACAATGAAAATGGAGTAGTACTTCTATAGGCAGGATCCTTTGCTCTGACACCACTTGTGGAGTCACCTCATTAGGTAGATAGATATGTCAAATATATTCCATTATAAAAAACGCCAATTTTTATGTTTAATTGAGGTTATCAGCATCTCTCTGAATTGTTATAATCCATTTTACTATTCGTATTGAATTCATGTTGTTAATTGTTATTTGTCTAGGCACATTACACTGAAGCTAACAATGCATCAAGAAGTCAGAGACGTGCCTATGGGAATAAATTCACTTTATAACTATTTTCCAGCAAAAGATCTTCCCAAAAATAAGAACAATTTAAAATACACAATTGTTCCGATAAAATCTAACCTGAAATTAAATCTTTGTACTCCTTTGAAAAGTCATCCAAACGAACAGATACTGGGCTAATTCCACAGATCCGTGTAACACAAAGCTCCAAGTATAGTGATTGCTCCATAATTCTCAAAAGTAAAAGACACACACTTTGAACTTGAGGCTCTATGAGATTTTGTTTCCTGGAGCTACATAATTCTGTGACAATGTTAAATGCTTGATCCTGCAATGGACATAAAAACTAAAAGCATTAGAGTACAATAAAGCATAAGCTGGTCCTTTCAGTCTGCTCTACAAAACCACAATAATCTAAAGGTAGCTATGATCTAAAAGAATTATGACAATCACCTGAAGACCATGCAAAATCTCAGGCACTGGGAGCTCTGGGAAATGAACAAAATCAACACTTCCAGCTTCCTCAACTCCTTTTATCGCTGCTTGTGCTTGCATGCACAAAAAATTTAAAATCAAAAGAGTTATTCTGTATACATGTAAGGCAATCATATCTGAATATTCTGTGCAAAGCGGAGGAATAGCATCCAATTCTGCTCTGTCTTTAGTGAAGGATAATGGTACAATGCTCTTTACAGGATCAGGTGCAGTTTGTTGTGATGGTGGCGATTGTCTGTTTTTGGTCACACAACCTCTTGCTGCAACAGAAAACCATCCATTCTTGCTGTTTAGTACAGAAGGGTTTTCATGTGCAGCTATTTCTTCCTTTTGTAGATGAAAGCATTGCAAAAGCATACTTTTGTAAGGCGTGTCTCCAGAACGTAAATGGGCTTCTTTGCTGATAAAAGATAAGAGATGTATAATATTTTCCCTCATTTCTGAATCCACATATTGCATCATATCTGGCCGTGTCACTTTGTTCTTTGCAAGCTGACTCATAAGAGTAATGGCATGCTCAGTGTTTTGTAAAGCAATAAGCGAGGTTTGAGGCCTCCGATTTCTTGTTCTTTTTCTGCCCAGAGCATCAGTTGGATTATCTGGGGCTTTTATTGCGCCCAAGATGTAATCTTTTTCTGATATATAGTAAGTCAACGCATTGCATAGAACTGCAACACCTGCATCATTTTCTCCAACTGACATCACCATTGCTGTTATGACTGCTAATCCCAGACCCCATAACCTATCAGAAAGTCCCCATTTGTTCCACAGAGAGAATGGACCCTCTCTTTCTCCAGAACTCAATGAAATTTCATTCCTTACAAACTGGCTAAATGTTGACAAGCATGAAAAAAAGCCGGCTGACTGAAGCATCTCAGCACCTCCTCTCACACGAGCTAAAGATAAACATAAATTCAAAACTACAGGAGCAGATTCTTGCCACTTGTCATTTCGAATTCGACAAATTACTAACTGTATTGGAAAATGCTTTTGCAAAACAGGCAGCCAGGCATGAGGTGCCAAAAATCCTTTCAAGAGTACATCAGTTATAGCTAAGGAGAGGTTACCAAACTTGTCATTTTCAATACAATTGCAAAGAACAGGTAGGAACTCCAAGCTCATAAGTGAAACATCCGCAAAGGCATCTCCCAAATTCTGCATGTCTGACTTTGACTGTCCGCTTGCATTGTGCTCTATGTTTTGAGAATTAATAAGTTCTAATGATATCAGGAGCACTGCAAGGAGACATCTAACAATCGTCTCAATCCCGTCATGAACAAATGGTTTGGTATCCATCAATACTCTTAGGTTTGTGATCACAGTTCTAATCACTCTTGCATAAAGTGGCCAAGCTTGCATACCATTCTTTCTTGATATGATACGGCCATACATCCACCAAACAAAAATCAGCAAAAGCTGTGCCTGTATAACGATGAAATTTGGCATAAAATTTGTTGGGTCCCCAACAGGCCCCAGTAACTGCATTGATGTATGTAAATAGTCACACAGATCTTGAATACACAACTCTATTGATGTTTCAGACAAGATTGCATCTAGCGTTACTATTCCTAAATCTGTCCCCTGTTTAGCAAGACATAGCACAACACAAGACTACTATTTACAGACTGCTATAAAGAGAAAGATTAACAGAAAGGAAAGTCTAGTCTTATCCATAGTTGTCAAAAATCAAAGAAAAAAAATAAAGGCACTTTTCCTTTCCAGCTATCTAATAGGAACACACAAGAAACAGCAAAATATCAGGCCTTCTAATAGCTCTCATGTATAAAAGAACTTACAGTATTTTTGTCAAACATTGTTAATGTTAACAAAGTCATCCATGCTTTTAATGCATTTTTCTGTGAATCTGCAAGGCAAAATGCTATGTTTGCATGTTTCAAAACCTGCAGTGTCTTTTGTGCTGCAATAATGAATCCTTTCTCATCAGAATGAGACCACCACTCCATACCCAATTCTGCTTCAAGGGCTTTGGTATCATAAATATAGTCATCACCATACAGTGGATGAAGATCTTGTGATCGGACACGTATGCTGCTTTGCAAAATTGAATCCAGCTTCAGCTTTATGAGATAGTCTGAAACTTTCTGAAATGATCCAGGAGGAATTTGTCGACCTTCTAACTCTCCTTGAAGATGATAGTATAAATCATTTACAATCAAAGCATGAAGACCCCTCCCTGAGCTGCCAAACCAAATGAATGTTTTACTTCAGGCCAAGGATATAGAATCATCTATAGAAGCCTTCAATATGATTGACAGACAAAAGTGCATAAAGGTTACAATGGAGAACAATAACTACAAGAGAGAAAGCATCCTTCTTGAAGGAAATGGAATTCTAAGCATGTTCAAAAATATTTCTTTTCTTTTTTCTTTCAATACAAGTCATGAAACATAATTCCATAGTTAAAGATGAACAAGAACAGCTAGATTCCCTATGGTGTTTATCTATTGCAGGACATATGGACAAAGTCAATAGTTAAAGAAAATGAATTGGCTAAAATGATGGCCAAATAGATAGTTGAACTATGAGATTGTTGAAACTGGAGGCAGCCATGACTGCCGAAGCAGAAATAAAATGTCTATCAAAGGCAGCATTTAATCCCCATGGTTTGAGGTGGTAAACATACCCTAAAAAAAACTGCTAAGGAAGCATACTTATAAAATGCTACTTGTTCTTGACTAGTACTATCTCTTCAAAATAAATGTTAGGGGTCAGTCAAGCTTTTAGGTTGCAAGATGGATAGCAGGAAATTAAGTTCATTTTTAGTTTCACAATATCATAACCCTTAAACAAGCTGCGAAACAATTTTAAACAGAAAATACACAGAAATCTATTTTTAGTATTTAGATTATAATACTGTGAAATTGCATTACTCAAAAATCTCAAAGTTTACTGTTCTTCCACTCAGAGAATGAGGTCTTTGAATGTTTTTCTCAATAACCATTAACCGTACTTTGATTGTGGTTGTAAAAGTTCTTAAGAGAGACTAACAGCCTTTATATTTTATTGTCATTTTTCAAGCTCCACAGCAACTAGGATACTATAAATAATCTAAGAGTTTTGGCAGCAGTTGATCCAAGATATGCTTATAGAATTAATATGACCAAACATTTATTAATGTCCAATAATTACAAATGAAAGGGTAATGGAACTGAAAGTTGCTACTAATTTAACCCAGATCGGATAATGTACAGCATAACTTCAATTGAAGAGTGAACAACTAAATGAGATGCAAAGAAACCAGAGGAGGAAGTACTTATTTACAGGACATAGTTTGTTCAATCTATGAATGTTCTCACCATGTTTTGATTTGAAGAAAAGATCTTTTGTGAGGACTATTTTTTGTCAACATGTCTTCTAAGCTTCAAAAGTTCAAGCTAACAGCAAGCTGTTTTCTTTTACTCAGATACAGATGTCTATCTAACAGAGATCACCTTTAGACCTATTGTTGTGTCATTTCTGCAAGCGCACTACAAGATTGCAGGCTGCTCAAATACATAATCAAACTAGAGGAATTACTTTTGTAGATTGCAAACTTAAAACCAATGTTAAGTTCAATGATGACTTAGTTCTGTATCCCGAATTAACACAGAATTTGGTTGCTGACACATTGGAATGCTTGAAGCTGTATTATGTTTCATTAAGAGTTAAGTTTATTGATCATAGAACTAATTTCTTGAACACCAGCTCTGATTTTAAACCTAGTTCTAATTTTAAATAGAAAAGCATTCTAGAAAAATGGCGAGAAATGCTTTCATCAAATATATGTAGGGATTGTCTGTTTACCAATGTTAAAAAAATACCCACGTGTTTGGGGCCACCTTTCCATACCTATACACACACATGAAACCAGGGGACTTATATTTATATGGTTAGCATACAATACAAACACAATTCAGTGATATCCATCTTGATGTCTAAAAGAAGATTGTTGACTAGGGAACAAAGGGTCAACATGAAAGGAAGAAAGAAGATTGCACAAGCCAGAAAAGGGCATGCAGAGGGGTGTGCACAGAAGAAAAGGGTACATGGCAGCTATAAGAAGACTAAGGCATGAAGATATGGACAAATGGACAGGAGTTGTATGCAAGACACCAAGAGAGAAAGGAGATCGCATGGAAAGCCGAGTTGCCCAAAGAAGATAAAATTTGCTTCATGAGCCAAAGGAGAGAATATTGTTAGAACATTATGTTATTAGGGGTCATGCCCTTGTAACATTTATATATTGTTCTAAGGTTATAAAACCTTATGCTTATTATATGCTAAAGTATATACCATTAAATAATTGATAATCTAATAATGGTAGTTTTGAATAGGTGTGGCAATTACTCTTTCAAGTATTTTGTCACCCCTTCTCCTATATTAAGGAGCACCTCTCTCATTGAGAGTAGAGATTCAAGTTTTGGGAGATTTGATATGATAGTGAACTTTATCACTTTGCATAGAAGATCTATTGTTGGCCATGTGGAAGAGAGGAGAAGTGATATCTCCAAGTTCTATCTATAATTTTTGTGCTAGAGCTATGGGGAAGTAAAGCAGGATGTTTGCATGTGTTGTGCATGGATGTGATGCTAGCAAGTGACCATGAAACAAGTGAATGTGAGGAGAGGTTAAATTGATATACTGAAAGAAGATTGACAAATTTGGTTGTCATGGATACTAGAGGAAGGTGGTACTAGACCAAGAAAAAGCTGTAACCATAAAAGGAGAGGACTTTTTGGGAGTACACGCATAGGAGATGCACATCCAAAGTGTGAAGTAGGCCAAATGTGTAAGGACATGTTCATAGTGGGTTCCAAAACTGGCACTAAAGAAGGATCATTGGATGATGGGAGTGCAAGAAAATGGGCAATAGTGCCAACTACTTTTTATAGAAGCAGAAGCTCACGTGCAAGCACTAAAAATAGTGTATAGTCAAAGAAAAACCAAAGCCGAAGATATCAGTTAGTAAAGTTTCTATAATACTAGTGATTATGTATTAAAACAAGTTATACCATATAAGTTGATAGATTCTAGTCAAGAAGCAGCCTTGGCAAGTAGTAGTAGGAGTATGTTTTTAATTGGCATGATATTTGCAAAATTTTCAATAAAGGTTAGATTGAGTTACATAGTATTGGATCTACATTTAGCATGATAGTAGGAGGAAGTCAAATGCAAATGTACCAAGGATGTTCTCAAGCTAATCATATACAGTAGTCAGTGTGCAAACTGGTATGTTAGTTCATTAGGTGCAAAGGTTGGCCAACCAATGAATGCATAAGCAAGCAAACACCTTTCTATGCCAATTATGGGAATAAGGGCAATTATGCCTGTGCAAAGTGGATGAATGCCAACAAGTTATTGTATTGGTGGTGTCACTGATGCCACATAAGCAATGAAAAACAAGTGATGGCAGTCAACCATTACAATATTCTAGTTAGTAGAATGTTTTTTCAAGTGTTGCACAAGGTGCACAAATGTGAACATTCCATAACTGAATGTTGGGGTAAAAACCACAAGTCATTACATACTGGTAACCACTTCAAATGCATTATGAAATGTTTATGAAGTTACTAGAGTATAAAGGGACCAAAACTGCCTCTTAACACATACATAAGTGTCAAATCTTGTGGAAAGAGAAGGAAATTAATGCACTAGAATTGAGAGTAAGCCAATTTGTGATTGCACTCTTAGATCAGGTCTGTACCTAGTACTGGAAGTATGACCCAATCTAGTCAATCATGGATTACAAGCACTTTAAGGAAGCATTCTTGAAGAAATTTGATGTTCCAGAATTTGAGCAACAAAGTATTGTTGTGCAAAAAGAGATCAAACAGGAGCTCCTCAAGAGTGTATTCACTTATGAAACACGATTCAAGACTTTGGTCTCAAAGCTATCATATGTAGCATACCCAATAATTGGTTCATTGGATGATTATTGGCACCATGTAGAAGGTCAATGTCACAAAAGATGTATATTAATCAGCATGAGGCTTTAGAAGCTACATTCTACATAAAAGCAATAGAGAGCTTTGGTACAAACAAAAGTCTATTTTTTGAGGCTCGGATTGTGAATATGATGACTTGATTGTGTTAACATTTTAATTTGTCCTTTTGGGGACAAGAAAACAAGGAACGTGTAAAGTAAAATCTTTCTTTGAATTAAAGTAGAAGATCCCTTGTAAATAAAGACTAAACTAAAACTCTAAAACAATTAAACCATAGACAAAACTTACACTTTTCATAACATGCATTTTTAACATGCAATGACAAAATACACTTTTCATAACATGCAATGAAAAACAAGCTAACTTGCCTTATTTTTTTATGCTTCTTGGGTATGAGCACACGACTTAATTAGTACATGGACACACAAACAAGAGATTTTATATTTTTAATAGATAGATGAGGAAACTAACCTAACACAAACATAAGCTTTCAAGCTAGATTTCTAGAAACTAATGTATGCAAATAACAATTGGATAGAAGCTTTATAACATGACAAAAAAAATATCCCACAACTTAAATACCTAAATATTGACATTTAAAAATTTAACACATGATTAATAACAATTCCAATTCAAAGCTTGGATTTACTGTCATGTTCCACAGAATCTTGGGATAGGGAGACAAGGGGGCAATGACAGATCTAGGGGACAGGGGGGACCAAGGACCTAGATTTAGGGAGGGTGGCAAGACAACGATGCAAATATATAGTACTTAAAAAAATAGTAATAAAAAATGTACAATGAATAAAATATGAAACTTCAAAATACTCATACATATTGCAATGAACAATGAAAATGCCAAATATCAGCATATTTATATTATATTCAAAATGATGATTACATTTGAAATCTAAATATAATTGGTCAATGGTCCAATGCCTCAAATCATCATTCATCCCCAAAGTCCACACCAAACTCATCACTCAAACTACTTAACTCCTTAAGGTCAAGCTCCTCCAAAAAAATACCAACCAACTCTATCTATGTTGCATATAATATATTCATCAACTTGGGTTGGCTTCTCTAGCTCTACATCCCATCAGGGTACTAGACTCTCCTTGTACATAAGCGGGTTGAAATCAATAAGATGCAAGGCACTATGTACAGCTACATGCTTCTTCACCCTCCTAGCAGTAAGTCAGTTCCTCTTAATAGAGTGGATGAAGCTATAAATAGATAAATTCTCTCTTAGCAATAGAAGAACTAAAAACCTGGGACAACAAACAAATGGCTAGTGTGGTTGTCAAAGAATTAGGCCCATGCATAGTCCACCATAGAATTGAATCCTCTTGTGCTATACTCTCCCTATCCATCTTGGGCCTTGGCCTCTTGTGAATTCTCCTAAGAGTGGCAAATTTTGTCCACTCAGTATGAATGATGCTAGCTTGTGTAGAATCATACATCTTCTAAATGGCCTTCATGAACCTTGCCTTCACATCAGCATCCTACATATGGGCAATTATAAAAAATCCTTTGCACATACCACTTCAAATACAATACGTAGACAGCCATGTGCAAGGGAGTGTTAAGCTCCTTCCATCAGCAATAAATGATTGGCTAACTATGTTCATTGTAGAACTCTAATGTAGGGTCTTTCTCTTATACAATGGCCTTCATTTGGCCAACAATATTGTCAATGCACTCATATTGTTCAACATGTATCATTGACTTAAGACTGCTTTCACATACCATGTGATGAGCCCTGCTGGCTCTCAGCTCAAAAACCCTCAATTTCTTAAGTCTTTAAATGTTTTATTAAGTTTTTAGAGAAATCTTAATAGACAGAAGAGAAGGGCCGCAGCATATTTTTGCTCATAAAATATGAATTTGATCTTATTTCTTCAAAAGGAAAGTACAGAATATATTATTTAACACCAACAGATAGATTAAGAATGATAAACATTCCAAGAAGGCTCCAGATTATTTTAAATAAATAAATTGCCAGATCTACAGCTGGAAGTGATGAAATCAAACTTGAATGCACGCCAAGACTCCAGAAGTAGCTTCTCCTGCTCAGAAACTAGTCACAAGGCTCTGAAATAGCTAGCCGCCAATGATAGATGCCAAAGCCCTCTCAAAAGGAAGGCGTTTCACTTATTTCCTTCACACGCCTTTCTCAAGGCACAAAACCCAAGGCAGGCCGTACGGCCATGAAAGCAAGGAATAGAATCTCTGAAAGAAGAATCCCTGAAGCTGTAGAAGGACGCCACCAAGAAACCCTCAATTATTGTCAAGAACAAACAACTGCATAAATGAAATCCCTGTCTGCAACTGTAGAACCTCTGTGTGAAGCTCTCAACTGTACTAATTCAGCTGATCTTTCACAGCCTCAAGAGTACTCAACACTGAAGAGTTTTCCGTTCTCCAATGGACAAAATGATCATACCCTGGTCACAGGAGAATGCTCAGAAGAAAAATGCACAAGGCAAATTGAAATAGTCAAAAGATGAGTTTTATTTGCCAGAGAAATGCTTTATACCTAATTGGCACGCATTTCAAGAAAGTACGGCCTTTTGCATCATTTAAATCTTTTAATTTTTAATTAAGTCTTTCTCCATAGTTAAGACTTAATACTTGAGCGCCCTTTTAATATTTTAAGTCATTTAAAATATTAAATCCCCTTTTGAATAATTTAAGTGATATAAAAAATATTAAAGTCGATGTGACTTTAATAAAAGGCATTAAATTAAATAATTAACTTAATCACTTAAAAATTCATAACTCGCTCAAAACTATGAATATTCCTGTGCCGTCAGAAGCTGTGAACTCCTGAAATGCCAACGCTCGCTGTGATCCAATCACTGGCCACTGAAAACAAGAACAATCAAACTCTCCAGAATGTATCGCTGACCCTCTAACCAATCTAGCTAGCCCACAAGGGTCCAAGAAATAGGCTAACCATCGCAAAACAAGATCACGCTGAAAAAGGGGACATTACATACCATAACAACTTTACCACTCCAACAAGACTTGAACAATAAACGTTTGCGACAAGCAGAGCAAAATTTACAATTAAAAATCTAAGTTCCAATAGAATTTATTTGTGAGTGTTCACAAAGTTTGTATGCTCATGCAATCCACTATTTTTAAAATTTTGCACGTGAATATAATTTATTGAAGATAAATACAAAACAAATTAATTAAATCATAACTCTAGTTTAATCAAAAAATATACTTGCTGTGAAGTGAAGAATTCTCTACATACATAACAATGCTAAAGATCAACAATCTATAATGTCCCTTGCCAGGGATGACGCTAATTTTCTCAAATACTTAAGTTGACATATTGCATTTGTCAATTAAGTAACATATACTGAGTTTGCAAGATAAAGTTTACTGAACAATAATTATGGTTTGATCATTTGCATTACAACATATAGAGGCAATTACAAACAAAAGACTTTCCCAAAATTATGAACAGCAACTACCACTGATTTCTGAGTTTTTATAATGACTGATTACAAAGAAAAACTGCCCAGATTTACCAATCAGAAGTATATCAACTCTGAAAACATCCCATTGAACTGTTCTTTAATAACCTTGCGTTCTTTACAACTCAAAATGACCTCTTGAAGACAGTCCTATGAACATCTATGACTATATCAGACCTTCATATATCGTTGGCAATGCATTACATGATATGTTTTTGACTGTAAATACATGACAGCAGTTTTAAGACGCCTTTCTGAGCATAATACAAGCTGAGACTCATGAACAGCAACTACAGATAGCTACATCAGATTTTTGGTAATACTTCCCAAGCAAATTACAACACCTCAGACCAAAGCATTCTCAGATTACATAAGAAAGATAAAATCAGACCTGGGAAATACGTTATTCCCTGACTGTATATGACTGATTTCTCAAATGTAACTATTGAAAACTGACTGAAACGGTGCACAGAACTAACAGCAGCAACGTGGATTGATGCCACAATTACATTCTTAACATAATGGCCGTCTCTAACAGCATATGCAAAGACCTAAGGTGATTCTTGTACAATACTCTCAATAAAAACATTAACATAAACACCCAGACCTGGTAATCGCCCTCTTGACTCTCCAATGGCTTGAAGTTTCCAGTTGATGCGCCCAGACTGTATGCTCCCACGTCCAGCAACTGATAAATTGATAATCCTCGGAGTTGGGAATAAGGCGTTTCCAACCTCCAACGAGCTAGCTCAAGATCATGAAATGAAGCGCTCAGCTCAAGAATCAACACGCCGCCCAGAACACTAGCACGCCCTTTGGTATGCAGCCTCTATTCATCAATCTCCATGGCGAACAAGACCAAAATATGTGTCTATTGTGGCACCTAGGGTTTGAGCAGGCCCACGTCCCCTCTTGTAACTGATAATTGCTTACAACATTTGAAATCGATTACCCATTAATCTCAGCTGAATGCACTTGCAAGAACAGAAGTAAATCTTGATCTTCAATACAAACCCTTGAAAGGCTCCAACTGGAAACAACCAATCTCCTCAAATTTGGTCACTGAGAGTGACCATTAAATTTGCTTTGAAACATCTGCAGAAACACTGAATGGATTCCTCAACAATTTCCAGCTAGGGTAGATAGTTGCACTACCAAAACTGGTGCCCTAGGGTTTCCAAATCCACAAACCTGAGAAGCTTGAGAAAGCTCTCCAAAAGTGAAAGTGAGAATAATATCCAAGAATGCACAAATGAGCTCTAAAAACCCCTTTTATACTTTTTCCTCAAACTCTCCAAAAGCTTCCTTTTTAAGATGTACTTTTTAATTAAAACATCCTTTTTACTCTGAAAATGACTTTTTCATTAAAATAATGATATTTTGACATGCAAGGTCTCTGTTTAATGCATCCATGATTTAAGGCATCTCATCCCGATTCCGACGAGCTATAATACTAAGGGCCTATTTAAATATTTTAATTAATTTTAAGCAACCTTAGTAATTTAATTAAGATATAACCATTAATACACTCATTTTTGCGGAACTGTTGAAATGCTTCGGAATCGGAAAATAATTGCACTGGAGTGATCTTGATGAAGAATAAAGACAATCAAAGCCGACCGACCGACTTTTCATAAATAGAAACTCCCTCCAAGAATCTTGGAGCCCAAACCGAAAGCTAAAAGCAACATCCATAAGCATCAAATAACTCCTTTAAGCCATCTGAGCTCATAGGTAACATCAAATCACCCTTCTGATCAAGCAGATACAAACCCAAAAAATCGCCTCCAATTGGAAAGCAAGGGAACCCTAAAATGGGGACATTACACAATCCTAAATAAATATCTTCTGAAACAACTTTTCTCTAACAATCCCTAATAGTAAAAGATAGTCATTGCTAAAAGTAGTTGTTCTGAAACATTCATTTGCTCCTTGGGAGATTCTAGCTCTGTGATGCATAAGCTTTCTCCTTCTGACAACTTTTGAAAAGCTGAATTATATTTCTTACCTTCCATTGTTTTGGAAATGCAAAAGATCTCATCCTAAAAATCTCAATACACACTACATCACTTTCCAATGGTGTGGTCATCCCTTTTCTCCCATGCTTATGCTTCTTGTTGTACCGCAAATTAAATTTTTTGCTACATTTAGGCATTTTGAAAGAGTCGGTAAAAGTCTTGTAAAAATTGTCAAAAAAGGTCAAAAATGAAAATTTGCATGTCACACAGGTTGGTCAAAAACTCAAAATTTTCAAAATCAAAGGATCTGGGTCTACTTAGAGCGACCTTGTCTACAAAACCTAGATCTCAGTTTTTTGGCCCTAAATTTTAGGAAAATTTCTAAAAATAGACTTTTTCTGGGTTTCTTCTCAAATGGATGCTGGCAAAATTTTCTAAAAATAGAATGTCAGACTCCAGGGGTTCAAACTGATTTTGATTGGCTCAAAATACTTCCTCATCAAGCTAGTCCAATCAAAATCATCAAAAGATCAATTTTTCTCTAATGGGTCTATTCTACTTTTTCAAAAGCCAAATCAAGAGCTCCAAGGTCATCAACGGAGGTTGGTCAACTGCCAAGTGTCAGATTTGAAGTCTCAAACACTGCACAGATCGAGAAACGGCAGAAGATGCTCGCGAAACGAAGAACGAAGGAGGGAAGCTGAAAAATCTTGAAAACAGAGGAAAAATGATTAATTTTGGAGATGCTAGGCAGCCCTATCCAGTCAAGGCGCCTAGCCATTCAAGCCTTAGCCATTTTTCTGTCCCGGCAAATGCGAAGCGGTGAAGATGGAGAACATGAAGGAAAGCTGAAAAAATGAAAATAAATTCTAACACATGCCAGTAAAGGCACCCCTGCTAACCAGGGGTGCCCATCTTTTCAGAGCCTCAAAAGTCAAAATTAGGGTTTGTGCTTCTTAGACATTGTTGCTTAGAATCCTTCCGGCTTCGCAATGAATCTATCAGCAAATCCATCAGATCAATCAATCAACCGGAATCTCGGATTGAACAAAGAGGTTTTGTCAGAGGAGCAAACTAGAAATTGTGAAAAACATCAAAAAAATTTGTCAGAGGAGCAAACTAGAAATTGTGAAAAACATCAAAAATATTCCAAGTCTGGAGAATAAAGGTGCCCCAACTAGCCAAGGGCGCCTAAGGTTTTGGAGGTTCAAATCCAGCTGTTAGGGTTTGCCAGATCAGTCATTGTCTTCAAAAATTTTGCAAGCTATCCAGTGAATGTCTCAGCCAGCTCATTAGATTTGTCAAGCACCAGATATTTTAGATTCAATGGAGGGATAAGCTTGTGCAAAATGAAAAAGTCGAAAGAAAAGATGAAAAACATAGAAAAAAAATCTAACTTTGGAGGAGTTGGGCGTCCCAGCTAGCCAAGGGCGCCCAAGCTTTTGACCCCCTAAAATCAGTTTTCAAGAAATACAACCTCCAGAACAATCTTTCCAGAATCCTTCGAGCTATCCAACAAATCCAGTATCTAGTTCTTTGAACCTTCTGAACTGCCAAAATCACGAATTCAACAAAAAATTCATCTAAAGGTTAGAAAACATTAACAAATTGAAGAATATGAAAAAATGACTATCTGGTGATCATGGGTGCCCCAGGTAGCCAAGGGCGACCAAGATTTTGAGGCCTCAAATTTAGTTTTTCAAGGTTGCAGTCTCCAGAACAATCTTTCTAGATTTGATCAGGCTCCATAACAAGATCATTAGTCAGTTCATTGGATTCATTTGGCGTCCAGAAATGAAGATCAAACTAAGGTCAAAATCAAGCAAAAAGTTGGAAATTCAAAGAAAATGGCTAAGTTTGTCAAGTAAAGGTGCCCAAGTTCAATGCTTTAGTGAAATTTCTGAATTTCATCATGCATCATTCAAAACAGTGTCTACGTTCGATGTTTCTGGCTCAGGATTGGCTTCAAAGATTTAAGCTGGAGAATAAAGCGTTTTCATCCTCAAAACCTATTTAAGAAGGCTTTTGGCATTCATTATTCACTTTTTGTAGGTTCGCATCCAGAGGAGGAAACGTACAATTTTCTTTACATCAAGATTTGGAGGCCAAAACGTGGTGCTTTTTTAGTGTTTGTAATGTCCCCGCTTGGGAACGCCCTAATTTTCCTTGATATCTTTAATTTCCAATTGATAAATGGGTTAGCGAGGACTTTTCAACTAATTGAAACCTTGATTGAAGTCCATTCATTCCCAATCAATCTGGTCTTCACACTTAGAAGATACTGTTAGTGTAAATCAATCATTTAAGAAATCTATCATCTGTACCAATTTTAAATTATCATAGTTTCTCATAATGCTTAATAATTGCTGCAAGCATCATTATTGTATATATCTAATTCACACATCTACCCATACATACATATACATATACATATACATATCTAGTACTACAATTAAATATCCATGAATGGTAACACTAAAATGTTACCTATATAAACCCATGATAGATACTTCTCTTTATTTTATTTATCTTCATTTTCAGATTTATATCTGCAACGTATATACTCTGCTGGTGAATTCCTTTCCTAAAATGCTTCCCCTTGTAATTCCAATGCTTCTTCATTGACTCCTTCCTTCTTTCCATAGAATTTGATTTTATATCCCCCACTTGGAGAGGGTTGCAATTTCTTAGGAAAGGTCACATTCTTTAACTAGCACCCATACCTTTTCATAGGCATTCCTTCACTTTGGATTAGTTATGTTTATTTCCTAATGAATGGCTGCTTTTGTTATTTACCCATTATATTTTTAATTTGTGAGGATATTTATTTTTATATTATTTATTTCTATTTTGAAAATGATCTTAACAATTATAATTAGAGTAATAATATTTCAGTTTGTCTTTAATTGTAATTATTTTATTTATTATTATTTTTAAGTTATTTGTATTCTAATATTTAGAATTTAATGATAATAATTTACCAATATATTATTATTTGATTAATTGACTTATATATATTATTATAATAATAATAATATTATATTCATCTCTGACTATTATAATTGTAATGTTATCAATGATAATTACAATTATAATGATATTTTAAATTGCCTTCTTCTAAATGAGTATTCTATCTAATGTGCATATTACTAACATGTTATTGTATATCTAAAAATATAAATATATTAAGTGTATACTTATCTCATATGCCCCTTTGTGATAGAAACATCACAATGTTCTACGTGGTTTTGAGATTAGCTTGCACAGAGGCTCGCTTTTTCATGCTTTATTTTTCCAAGGCATCACATTTCAGAAGAAGGGGGTCATCTTTCTCAAATTCCATCAATTTGGGTATGCTAGGTTTTTCATCCTCTTCAAGTTTGGAAAATTTTATATTTTCAAGAATCTACTTTTTCCACACTTATCGAGAAAACCTCCGTTTTCTCAAAATCTAATAATCTGGGTCTATTCAGTATGAAATTGTTTACAAAACCCAGATCCTAGTTTTTCATCTATTTTTTGAAGCTCTGCATGTTGAGGAAAGATCAACTTTTTCAAAAAACTGACAATTTGGGTTGCTTCAGAGTATAGTTATCTTCAAAACCCATATCTTAGTTTTCCAGCTTTTTTGGGCCAAAAATTGAACATCTTGCATGTTCTTGAAAAAATCAATTTTTCTAGTTTTCATCGATCTGGATCTCTTTAGAGACATTCTCTACAAAACCTAGACCTCTGTTTTTTTTCGAGAATCTGTTTTTTCAAGAAAATTTAACAACTTGTTTTCAATAGTTTGCACAAAACTTTTTTGAACATAGGCATGTTCACAGTCAAAATTCAAGATTTTCATTGTACAATATTCTTCTATTGAAAAATCAGGATACGTGTCAGAAGTATAAAAGCTACAGAAGAAACAAAGAGATGTCAGAAGATGATCACACACAAGGAAAAAAGATATGTTGAAGCAAGATGATATATTTACAAAAGGTTATCACTCCAATTGCAGAGCTGCCAAAATTAGCAAGATTTGATAAAGCCGTTGAAGAAGTCAAAGATTTTCTAAGTTCGATTGTAGAAGCTGAGGAAAACCTGGAAAAGCAAAATATTGCCTTAGTATCAATGCTCCTAACAAAGAGGCAGTTTCTAGCTTTCTGGGGGATTTAGTTTCCCAAAATACCAATGGATGAGTTATCTTATCAAGACAGCAAAGATCTCCAAAGATAGATTTAAAGCAGCGGTTAACTCGATGCTTTTTTTGAGTTTTCCTGCTATTCTTGTCTCATGCTTATCTATTCTTTGTGAGAGAGAAAAAAATCAAGTTGCAATAGTTAGCACTTTCCCTGTTTTTTGCTTTTAATAAGTGGTTAGATAGTTATCTTGTTTTAGTTGTAGAAATAAAGCTTGCATGTTGGCAAGTCTTATTGTAAAAGCAAGGAGATTTTAGGGTTCCCTACTCCTTCGCTTGTGTATAAATAAGGGCAGCCTTGCCCATTTTTCTTTTACCGTTATTGTGATAGCAAATTGCTGAGCCTACTTTGCCTGCAAGTTGTTATTCAATGTCTGTTCACTTAGTGTAAGAGCAAACTTGCATGTCTTCCTTTTGTTGCAAAATATTGTTCAGTTTATGTGTTTTGTGTCAAGTGTATTCTGGTTGATCGCTAAACTATAAGCCTGTTATTGCTACAAATCTACTATCCCAGAAGTGTAATCATTGTTATTTGAAATTTGAGAAAGGAAATCTTATGCCTGCTTTGCTTCTTTGATCTACCATCTCAAGTTTTAGTTTTATGTGTTCTGCTTACATGATCTTTATTTCAGCTTGCATCAAATAGTACAATGAGTCTTCAAATGTACGTTGGGAGGAAGTTTGTTTAACTATCTATGTCGAGATCATTCCTTGTTTACTTTTAACTCTCAAGCTCTGAGTCTACTTGAGTTGTTAAAAGTGTCATTAGAGTAGGCTTAGTCGTACTTGAAATTCAAAAAGAGAAAATCTCAGCTATAGTGCTAGAGTTTTATAACCTTGTGCTCTTAGCTGAGAACAAAATGATTGGAAAATAGTTTAGTTTACTTTCTTTAAGCATCATCAGCAAAGAGGTAACTTCCCCTCCTAATTTGAAGAGTAGTTTATTTGTGCATAGCTGTCCATTTTTAATTCGCATTCCAGAGGTGCGAATTGAAATGCCAACACTTCTCACAATGTAAACCAACTTATCCATCATTTCTTGCTGAAGTTATCAGCTGCTCTAAGATTATTTTCAATTAATTTGTGAAATTCAGTTCAGACATCTATCACATCATTCTCTTTCACTTCTTCATCATAGAATGCACAAGCTATGTAGGAAATGAAAGAATAGATCTACTTAGCATCAAACATTTTGCTTTTTTATTCTTTGAAAGCTTTCATTGCCAATTCAAGAAGCTTTTAACTTATACATCTTCGTCCATTCAAAAATGTAATTTTCTTTTGCTTGCTGTATAATCCTTGTACTAATCAGTTCCTCAATGTCTAAGGACACCATTTTAATTAGATTATAAGATCCCCTACCAAAATTTTTCCCAATTCTTTGCACTTTTCCCAATAAGCATTTTCTCAAACAGTTTGCATGAAAGTGAACATGTAAGGTTTCAGGTTGCAAATTGATAGGTTGCTGGTTTGTAATGCTTGCAAATAATATTCACATTGGCAAACTATTTAGGAACAATGCTTTCATAAGCTAAGCTCATTCACATAGCAATGGAAATTCATTAACAACAAACTGCTGCAATTAATAGCAGAGTACAAGAAATTAGGACTCAATTTCCTGATCTGAACACTAGCAGAAATTTGACACTGTATATGGTTGCAATAATCATAACCATACCGCCCAGCATATATGCAGACATCCAGCCACCTTTAATTCATTCTCCCAGCAGGTAATTTCATGCTAATCTCATATATTTTGCACCCAGATTGGAGGTTTTTTCCCAGGAATGAACAAGTAATCACCCAGCTTAACACCACATGCCTTGAACAAGGAAGATACTTGGCATCCCATTCAGTTTTAGTTGGATTGCCCAGCTATAAGGTACATGAATCCTGAATCAACCATATTAATGCAGTCGATGTGACTTCAGTGCTATCAAAGAGTCACGCCCAGCAGGTACATCTCATGCCAGCTACAAGTTTTTCGTGGTGTCAAAGATTTCAAAGGGATGATGTCTGGCTGCAACTGACCTTCACGCCCAGCAACTGCATATTTTATTATTCATTTTTATTTGACTGTCAAACTTGACCTGCTGTTTATGGAGATGCCAGCAGTAAACAACCCCTAACAGAGATCATTCCCACAAATTGCTCAGAAATTACCACAGCTAGCAATTGAGCGGATATCTGTGAATATTATTGGCATTCGTCAATGGAATTGATAAACACTTCCATTCGTACCTTTGTGAAATAATAAAGTATGGTGTTCCACATTTAGAAGAGGCCGTCCAGCAATTAAAACTCAACACCAGTTTGATGTCACTCTCCAGCCATTAAATAATAGTGGCCAGCTCTAAGTGCAAGCACTCCAAATTTGATTTTCACACCATGAATACTCAGCAAACATTAAGAAATTAATTTCATCTTTTCGCATGTAAAAACCCTTCCAAAATTGGAGATTTTATCTTACACAGATAATTCAATTTACACAATGAACCCCTGCAAAATTTATCAATTTTTCTTGCTTGGAAAGACTTCACAAATTGATTCCAAATTGGACCTACAACTTGTCCTCCAAAATTATTAATCAAGAGACTTTTGCAAATAAATTATTTCCATTCAAACCTAACAATCACCATGATAAGCACCAGCATAGACTCAGGATGAATCTATCAGCGATCAACCAGGGAGGATCTTTCACCACTGTGGATGATATTCCTCGTGAGGGTTTTCATCCTCAGGAAGTTCTTGGAGGAATTCCAACAGCATAAAACAATTTTTTTTTTTTCATGCATAAAGAAATGAGCCCAAATATTTCATTTTTATATTTCCCCAAAACCCAATGCCACTTTTGGGAAATAATGTTACTTTATAAAATATTTCTTTTTTTTTTTTTCCTCCACTTGGGTGCTCAGTTCAAAAAGGCTAAAGTCACTTTAACTTTTAAAATTAAATACTTAAGCATAATAAAGTTAAAACATTATAACTTAAGCATTTATTTAAAATAATCCACCTGCTTCGCTAAAGGCATTACCAAAGCGTCAGATACTGAACTGAGCATACAGAGGTGTAAATGATGCCAAGAGATGAAGTCGGTGCCAAAACAGTGACTTCCTAAAAATAGCAAGGAGCTCCAAGAACTATGGAGTTCCCTTAACAACCCAATTAGCCATCAAGAACCCATAGAATAGGCTAACGGTCAACAAAGCTAGCTAGACTCAAGAAGGGGACATTACATAGATATTCTAAAAGCTCATAAGAGGTAATATACTCCAACAGCTTGACCTCCATTTTTGAAATAGATACTCTAACTATACTGAGTTTACAGAAATCGTATAAGATTCATTGATATTGCACATACCTTGATCATATAATTAATCAATCCATAGCTAAATGACCTTACTATATGCCTATCTAATCTTACCACATACTTCGAGCATGGCTTCCTGATTCCTTTTTTGTGGAGAAATGTTGTGATAGAGCTTTTTTAATAAAGGCTTGACTAGATGGTTGATATATCTTTGCAATTCTTTGATCTAAGCCTTCAAGGTTTCCTTGTCTTCTCCATTCTTAATAATCCTTTTTTAACAATATCATAAGCAAATTACAACAATGTAGGTCACCATTGCTAGTTTTTGCTACTAGATCAGATATTGAAATCCAACGCATCTACCTCTTGCCCATGCTTTCGCCCAGGTGCAATTGCTATTTCAGTAATAATGTGTCCTACAACATTCTTCTTAAACCTTATCTGCTTCTTTGGCCTTGTAATCCTTGGTTCTTGTAATAGGGCAGAAAGAGCATTGAGATTCAATGGAGTCGATGGGACAATCTTCCTTTTCTTAGAAAGCATCATCTTGATCCATTCAAGCTTGTGTCAGCCTAAAAATTTAAATAGAGAAGTTGATGTTATTGCAAGAATGGGAGAAGGGTGAAGGGGTGATGAAAGAGATAGGTGAATTTGAAAATTGTAAAATTGTAGAAGTGTATGTTGACAAGAGGTAGATATCAAGGACTGGTAAGGAGAAAGTGTAGGCTTAGGTGATGAAGGCAATGAATTGTAAGAATAACTAGAATGAGGAAAGGAAAGTACATGTGTAGAAAAACTAATTGATTTTGGATTTAATTGCAAGGTGGGCAAGGACTTCACACTTTTCCTCATGGAAGCCTTTAGTACCTTATTCTTTGGTGGATATACTCTCTACACATTTTCCATAATCTCTATCTTATCCTCCTCATCTTGACCACTACCTCTAGCTGCCCTTGAACTTAGTCAAAATTGAACTTGAGGATCTGTTGTAGGTGCAACAACTACTATTCTATTAAGATTGTTTAGAAGTTCTTTGGCCTTGTTCTTTTCTAGCTCCTAATCCTCTATCTATAATGTTATTCCAAGGATAGTTGTAATGTCCCCATTTTCACGTTCTCTTGCTCTACAGTTAGAGATGAATTTTTGGGTTTGTGTTAGCCTTGTTAGAGGGGTAATTTGATGTTACCAGTGACCTCAGATGGTTTAGAGGAGTTCTATGATGCTTTTGGATGTTATTTCCAGCTTTCGGTTTTGGTTCCAAGATTCATGGAGGGAGCATCTATTTATAGTAAGTCACCCGGTGAGGTCCATTCATCATCTTTCATCATCGAGATCACTCCTACATAGCCAGTTTTTTATTCCGATGCTTTTCGACCATTTCTGTAATTTGGATGTATTAATGAGTTATATTTAATTAATTTCTCTAAGGTTGTTATTTTTAAAAAAAAATTTAAGGAGGCACCTTAGTGTTATAGCTCATTGGAACCCGAATGAAAAGTTTTAAAGGTTGGGATGTTGAAAAGTGACTTTCAATGCCGAAAATGTATTAAAAATGAAATAAATCACTTTTGGGAGTTAAAAGGGGTGATAAATTAATAAAATGATTTTTAAAGGAGTTTTTAGAAAGTTCCCTAAAAAGCATATAAAAAGGGGAATTGTGAGCCCAATTGGTATGTTTAGTTTATTCTATTTATCTAATTGAAACCCTTGTGGTTCTAGAGATTGAACCCGGTTCATCTCAACCTCTGGAGAATGAAAACCCTCTGGGGAAGATCAATTTCCGTGGTGAAAGATTCCTCCCTAGCTGGTAATTGGCGGATTCATTCTGGATTCACATCTGCACTTCAATGATTGATTGTTTGATTTGAGGAGATTTGTGAAGTCTCCTTTGGAGACAAATTCTAGTGGAAGGTTTGGAGTTTCTAGTGATTATATTTTGATATCCTTACTTATAGCTATTTAGGGTTTTGGCATTACATATCAGCAGTTACATTGTTTATTTGAAGTGACTACATCTCTGAAGGCTATGTCTAGGTTTGAGGTAGGGTTTGTGGAGCAAACCCTTGCTCTTGGCATCTAGATTCTTATCTTTGGCTTTTGATTCTTTAGGTCACTAAAGGAGGCACCATAGCCTTTTTAGTCGTGTAGAGGAGAGCATTCATTCAAGGAGATAAGGACATGCGAGCAATGTTTGTGCTTGTGACTTTGGGGTCGAGGCTTAGCACCTTCAGCACTCAACATTTAGACTTTACTATCATATAAACCCTGCGCCCCTTTTCCCAACGTCATTGTGCTCATACTATATCTGCAGCTCTCATGGATGCTGTGAGGGAGGATGAATAGGTGTCGCAGGACTGTGTCATGTCCCTAAAATTGTAACACTAAGATAACAAAAACATATTTAAAATATTAACTACTAGATATCATTATAATTATAATCATCAAAGATAATGTTATAATTATAATTATTATATCATAAATATTAAAATATTTGTTGTACCCCAAACCAAAATTTTTGCTTCATCAAGGCATTTTGCATAAAAGAGTCCAAACCTTGCTAAAATGATGTAAAATACAGTTTTGGGCAATATCAAGCATGGAGTTTTTGTCAATATTTTGTCAGTCAAAGTCAGTTTTATTGATCAGAACCTGAAGCAGAAACTCAGAATGGAGCTTTTCATGATGGAGGAGCGTCTCACCACAACATTTCACGTTGCACATGGTCATTTCAGTGATCGAGATGATGATTTCAATGATTAATTTTTGAAGATTTTTCAGAGAAAAGCAAAAAAGCGCACCTGTAGCCCAAGGGCGCCCTTCTTTTTGAAGGTCAAGATTTTGTTGAAAGTACTCATAAATACAATCAAACTCTTCAAAATTGATCTAGCTATCCGATGAGCTATCCAGCGAAGCTTTCCGAGACCCCCAGTTCCAGTAACTGGCAACAAAGGTTGAAATTCCCAAAGTTTCACATTGTAGAAACTTGTCCTTTTTCAGCAAAAGCGCGCCTATAGCTTGAGGGCGCCCTTCTTAAAGAGGTGTTGGATCTTGGCATTTTTGATGGTTGATATGGTTAATCTCTTCATGACTAGTCTGCTTTTCCAACGAGCTATCAAACGTAGTCATCCGAGTCGCAGAGCTCCGACAGCCAACGTCTGAAGATGAGCTTATAATGGGGATTTCACATCTTTGAGCTTCTTCGTTGCGTTTCCAGTGCAACTATAGCTCAGGGGCGCTTGTCGAAATGACCCTTAAGATGGTCTAGTTTGTTGACGAGGTCTTCCTGACATCAGTACTACTCTAGTCCAGCTTCGCGTTGCACCAAGTTGCCTGTTAATCCGACATTCCAGGTGATTGTGGCAGAGGTTCTACCAAGCACGTAATTTCACGGGCGGACTGGCATAAAATTTTCATTGTATTTCTACAGTCCAGAGGCGCCTAGCCTTTAGGCCTGTCAGATGAGGTCGTTCGCGTTCGAAGTCTTCACGAGACTTGAGCATAATTACTTTATCTATTCAACAAGCCCAGCCATCAGCTTCCGGGATTTGGCAGACGCTCATACGTGCGAGGTCTTTGACGAAGTGTTGAAAAGTGAAGACATCCGGAAAATGGCCAAGTATGGAGCGTATATTTTAAATAAAATACGCACTTGTATTTTTGAGGTCTTAGAAGCAGTTTTCTTGCTTCGTCACCTCTAGAGATGTCTCTTGTAAGTCCTTCCGGCTACTCGTTAAGACAGATAGTGCTCGAATCGGGTTATCCCAGCTCCAGATATCAGAGGTCAAAGTAGGGCGTCTGGTTGAGAGTTCAACTTTCGTCAAAATGGTGTCAGTGCAACTGTGGCCCAGGGGCGCTTTTACTTTTGAGGCTCTTAATGCACTTTTCAGATGCCTTGCGTACAGTCGTTGGATGCAAAATGTCTCCAGGCACGCAGTGAGCTTGGTTGCCTATCAGCAGGGTTCACCGTTCGCCGTCGGCAGCCGTTTGAAGTGTCAGATGGCAGTTTAGGAAAATGGTTAAGTCTGGAACCCGTAAATGAATTTAATCAAGGGCACCTAATTTTTTGAGGTGTTAAATGATGGATTTTGCAGTGATGACTCCCAACAAACATTTTTCTTTGCTCAGCAGGCTTCGCATTCAATTCATCAGCTCGGTCTCAACATCATCTGGTCACCAGGAAATCAGTGTCGAAGATGGCCAGTCGTAACTTTGTCGTCAGCTATAAAATAGGAAGTTAATAAAAAGTGCAATATCTTGAGCAAATGGACGCCTATGAGCTCAAACGATGACTTTTCAGAATCAGTGAAGTTTGTCGGTGAATCTCAAAGCTTCATTCGGTTTGTCAACTGAAGTTAAATAATATTTAATATTTATTTTGCATATTTTGGCATTAAAATGGCGAATCTCTAAAATTGATGCCTTTGCAAATTGCATGATGAATATTAATTTATTATTATTTATTTCCGGACTCAGTGTCAGTATCATTGTAACTAAAAGGGGTCCAATCAGAAGCCTTCTATTTTCAGCTGAGGTTTTAAATCTTGCAGTCAACAAGTTGGTGCGAATTTTCTCTTATTTAAACATGGCACCTTCATTTATTATTCACCAAGCTTCAAGAGAAATTCATATTTTTAAAGAGAAATCCATATTTTCAAACAAAATTTGTTTTTCTTCAAGGCAAAGGTGTGTTTTTCAAGAAAAAATCGTATTTCTTCAAGGCAAAGGCGTATCTTCAAGGCAAATTCTTCATCCACTTGTAGGGGCGATTTCTTCAAACTTATTCTTTTGCAGGTTTTAGTTCACATTCATTAGCAAATTTGAAGAACAGGGGCGATTTTCACAGAAGAAAGAGCATATAAAAAATGTCTTTTTCCTCCTTGTTTCTCAAATTTCTCTCAAAATCCAATTCGCATGTTCCTGAAGTTGGCAAATTTGATAAGTTTGATCATCTGGATCATTTCAGTGTAGCTTCCTCGAATTAAAATCGTGTGTTTGAATTTTTAGGAATTTTTAACTTCAGAACATTCGTTCTCGAGTTTCTAATTTTCTTAACTGAAAACTCTTTGCATGGTCGAGTAGAAGTCAAATTTTCACATATCTGACATTCTGGGTTGTCTTAGAATCTTTTTCTGGACAAAACCCATATCTCATATTTTTCCGTGAAAATTACCCTTCGATAGGCTATTTTTAGCCTCAGCAGGGTATTTTTTTAGCTTTCCAGAAAAGTTGTCAGAATATTGCCGTGTTCACAGTCAACAGGGGAGTTTTTTAGAGTGCAGTTCACGTAGACTAAATTCAAGACCAAATCGGTCTTAATTCACGATTTCATCAGAAAAGCTGAGACCGATTTGTATCAAGTGCATTCAGAGGGTTGACAGGCGTAGTTACTCAAATCCATATGGTTGCATGCCTCGTATGGCGGATTGTCTTCCAAAGCCGGTTTAGAGGGTTGATACCGTTGGAATTTTGCTTGTGCAACAAGTTCGTTTGTATTTCTCACAACCAGAGTGTGCGCAGTTTCGTCATGCAACACTCTTTCATTAAGGAGAAGCATCAGAGACATCAAGCTGCAAAAGAAATGATGGCCATCACTTCAGTTACGGAGCCGCCAAAGTTACCAGTCAGTGAAATGCTAGTTTGAGTGTGTAAAGATTGCCAAGATTGCTCAAGCTGCTGACATTCAGATGTTGATGCAGTTAACAATCTCGTTGAGGGATTGGTTGTTCAAGATCACGGCCAGTAGACTTCAGTTCCCACCTCTCAGGATAGACATTACACACAGGAGTTAAACTTGGCGTTACTTTCTCAAGTTAACTCGCTGTCTCATCTCATGCATATCTATTCTGAGATCAACTTTATTTACTTGGAGTTTTATTTAGGGTTTACGTTAACTGATGGTAGTGTTCCAGTTAACATGCTTTCAATAAGGATGTGCATGCTTGCACAATTGTCCATTTTTTAGATTAGATGTTTCGGTTAACTGATGGTAGTTTTCCAGTTAACTGTATAGTTTGCTTTATTAGGGCTTAGCAATAAATCTTGCATGCATTGCAAGACTGTAGTTGACTCAAGGTGATTTTAGGGTTCCCTACACCTTTTGATGTCTATAAATAAGAGCTTTTGCTCATTTGTACATAACTTTTGCACGAGAGAGAAATATATGGTGCCTACCTTGCCCTCAATATTGCTCGTTTGTATCTGTTCATGAGTATTTACTATTGTGATGAATTGTTATGCCACATAGGGTTTCATGCAATTATGATGGTGAATGCTTGCCTTAGTTAGATATAGTGGCTAGTTGATCGTAGATTGTATGCGTGTCTCGCCAATGCAATTTATTATCCTAGTTGGCTATCCTTCATGTTATGTGTTCAATAAACTCGTTCAAATTGAGCTGATAGATGTGCCACCTTGCCTTCAAGCTGAGAATCTATACTTAGTTTATCGTGTATTGTTGTTTCCAATAAGCCTATTCAGACAAGCAGATAGTTGTGCCACCTTGCCTTCACGTTGTGAGTCCGTACCCGGCTTATCGTCAGATAATCATCCCTGCTCCATTTCCTCATGCTCTGTTTTCTTGAGGAAACTGGATAGATTTAAAGAAGTTAGCTTAGTTGTAGTTAATGATCTGCGAAACCAGAAAATCCTTAGCTGCAACGTTCTTGGTTTTCTTAACCTTGTGCCTCTTCCAGCTGAGAACAAAAAGATAGGACTTAGATTACTTTTCTTTTCCACCCATTCCAGCACTACGAGGGAGCTTCCCCTCCTAATTTGAAGAGCACTCATTATGCAGTGTGCATAGCTGTCCGTACAAACCTGCACTCCAGAGGTGTTAGTTTTTACGCCAACAATATTAATACTAGCAATTTAAATATTATAATCATAATGATAAATAGATATTAAAAATATATAAAACACAAACATAAAATAATATAATAATTATCAAATATAAATTATAAATATTAAACAGGGACATTACATTGAGTTCCAAATTCAAATGTATTTTTCTTTAATACAAATAATTCCACATCTGATGGGAAGATATTGAAGGGCTTGATAGACTTCGTTGACTGGATAGACAACAATGAATGAATCTTTAGGGTAAGACAAATACCACCTGTAGACAGATAGTGCAATTATAGGGAAAGAAGGTCAGGGTGGCAGAACAATCAGGAAAGTCTGATGAGGATTCAATGAGGCCCGATGATTATTTCACTTCCCTATACATATGCCAACCACCATTTGCTATCTCTATGGACATTGCAATTAATTAAAGGAACCATTTACCCTCTGTCGTTTGGTGATTACAAAATAGTCAAAGCACCTTCAAACATTGGGTTATCAGGCTCCTCTATCCATTGTTATTGTCGTGGCACAATTGGGAACCATTGCGGCTTACTTCCATTGTACCTTTCATTCAGTGATACATTCCTGGCGGATTTCGTATGATGCTAGGCACTCATCTTTATCAACTTCTCTCCGGAACATGCTGTTGGAAATCCCAGTTGGCGATAGCATAGGTGAAGTGGAGTTTCATAAGACCAAATACTTGCTCGAGACATTCCTGAATGTGAAGACATTAATAAACTATCGCGGGAGATACAATCATGTCGATTAGGCATTGAATTATTTAATCAACCACTTCCTTGATATATTGGTAAATATAGAAGACAAAATCATACCAAATACACCGATTTAAATAAGGAAGAATAAATTAAGTTTAATGGAAGTGATTCATATAACTCATGAAAGCCAACACTAATAAAAATAAAATCTATCAATTAAAGGCAGCGATAGCTTTTACAAAAGGACACATCCATTAAAAGGAAAGAAAACACATCCTCCACAAAAAGACACATCCTTTGGCAAGATATAAATAAAGGTTGGAAATGGAATCAATTAGCATATAACAGTTTGGGAGATATATAAATTTCAGAACTGCAGGTCTAAGTGCTCTAAGAAACCATGACCATCTAGATAAGGGATGCATGTATAACAAGTAACATTCAGATATTCAACCACCATTGAATTGCATTGCTTAAGAAGACCATATCAGAAATAACGAACTAGATAGGCCATCACTCATTCCATTTATATAGGTGCATAAAGACAGATAGATAAATCGGAAACTGCTCCTATTCATGGCGTGTGTTCTGCACTCTTAATATCAATATAATTTGCAGGTTGCATATATCTACCAGAATTAATATCGGAGATTCACTCCTCTCTATCCATTTATCAATTATTAATTTATTATTATCAATAAATATAAAACTAATAATCAGGTTAAGGCAATCTGAAGGTTACCATTTAGAGCTACCATTAAAACTATTTATTCTAGGCCCATTGGAGAATTTCATTTTAAGAGATTAAAGCGAATCTAAGATTATATCGCTAAGGGGACATTACAGACTGCTATTCATTGTAGCAGCCTTTGCAGGGGTCCAATGCTGATTATTGCAGCTAATATCAGGGTTGCTGCTCACAAAAAGGATCACGTGGATGTCTAAAGGAACTGCACATCTGTATTGCAGTCCTTAACAAGTCACTCATCCTGAAGTGGTTGCAGTAGGTATTTTGATAGCTGTGTTCGTACTGTCGCAGCTAATATCTCTGTTTGCAACCTTTCATCAGCAAAGTGAAGATTATAGCAATGCCAGGTCAGGGGTGCACCATGAATATATTATCAAATTAATTTTGAAATGTGTGTAATGATCTGTTGCTTCAGGTTTGCATGTAATCAATATCTGTGTCATGCTGTATAACAGTTCACATAATGCAATGTAATGGACAAATCTGTAAGACAAATTTGTTTCAATGTGGAGTTAATTGCATTAAGAAATTAATTTTCTTTAAGACTCTTTTGGAGCTATCAATATTCAGTTTCAGGGTAACTGTTTGACATAATGTTTACATTGTCAAACTGAGTAAATCACAAAAATTTCGGTGCATTCCAAGTGGGGATTTTACAATAGCTAATGCTTATATCCACTATTCTTCAAGTTCTATCACTTATTGATGAATTTTCGTCAATTGACCAATCCATTATTGACAAGGCTTGCTAAGCAACTTGCCTTGTTGCATATGATGGAGATTCCAAATCGTCCTCGGCATTTGAAATGAATTGCAACATAAGTATTGAAATCTACTAGTTGTTTGAGTGTGATAAAACAATAATCATGCCTTTTATCCTCAAACTCATATCTACGATCAGCCTAGTAGTACTAATATTTTATACATGTTCATACTTCTTGCACATCCTCTCAAACATGACTCCTTTAGGATCATGTCCTTTTCTTGTTAAAGGGATTCAAATAAAGTGTGGCTAATTCTTCATTCATGTACCTAGCATCAATACTTCTAGAAGTTTCTATATTCCCAATTTAAGTAGAAACATGCAACTAGCACTATGTTATTTGGTACTCTGGGTTGTATCTATTCTAAATAGGTTCAAGCATAGTTTTACGACTCTGACTTGGACTTGACTCGACAACCCAAAATTTTGATTCGGACTTGGGCCTGGACAAAAGACTCTACACAGACTTGGCAAAAAAAAACCTTATAATTACACAAACAAAAAGAAATTAATGCATTTAGACAATATAAAAGCCTAATTTGACTATCAATTTGTCATAATTCAAACATTACACGTGTCATATGATCCTCAAACTCTCAAAATTTGAAATTTCCTAGTTTCAAATGTATAACAGCATTATACATTTATAATGATATGTCAAAATGAAAAAAACCAACCAAATACAATCTACATCTTCTTCTTTCCCCTACTAATGCAACTTAATTTTTCAAGCCTCGAACTAGAAGGTTTTACAATATCAAAATGATGATGGATTGTTTCTTCGAAAGTGTCTTTGTTTTCCTCCATTGCATCCAATTACTTGTTTGATGATTCGATCAACTTTTGGTCCTAAAAAATTCTCTTCTCAACTTGTTTCCTTGCTAGGTTGATGTTTGGCTTTGTGAAATGGGCGAATAAGAGCTAAAAATGAAAAAAAAAAATGATGTTTTTATTACTTAGAACACTGCCTGGGTGTTTTCCTTGCAGACCAAGAGTTTGAACTCAAGACTCGGGAGTTCAAGCCCAAGACTCAAAGAGTTTTCAATCAAGACTCGGTCAAGTACTCGGCAAGACTATTTGAGACTCGACTCGCGAGTTTGGTTGACTTGTCTTGGCTGCCCAAAAGACTCGCGAGTTTGGCAAGTTTTGTCCAGTACTCGGTGAGTCTACAAACTATAGGTTCAAGTATGGGTTCTTGCATAGGTTGAGTATGCCTAGGGTTCATACCTGACTTTGCATAGATTATGGTATGAACCTTGCACCCAAGGTAAACCAGCACAAAAAAAAAATCATATTTTTAACAGAAAAATAAAATAAAAATGTAAAACATGTATTCTGAACAACACCAAATGCAACAAATCCTATGCCAAAGCCCCAAATTTTTATTTTTATTTTTATTTTATATATATATATATATAAATGAATCGAGGAATCTTGAATGTAAAAATAGTTGGTTAAATTTTCTTAGATCATGTTTTTTTATCAACTATCTATTTCTTACTATTCATTAACTCTTTCATTTTTAACTATCATTGGTATTGATATGTATCTAGAGAATGCCCGATTGAATGAAAGTCTCTTAGTTCCCCTATTGTCACCTACATATCTTTGTTATGCCTCCTCAAGAACCATTGAATTGTAATTAATTATGTATATTTATCATAGTTGCACGGAGACACGTCTCTGATCCCTATGATGCATCTCGAGTACCAGTACCTGTTTCCCCGTACCGAAAACTTGTCGGAGATGTCCCTACTTGCAGAAGACATCTCACTAATGTTTCCTTAATTTTCATTTTAAAAAAACAAAAAAAACTTACGTTTTGACAAGTTCTCATATAAAAAGAAAAAAATGAATCGACATTTATGAATTTCAATATGATATCAAATATGTAGTATGCTCTTTGACATTTGTTTGTTTAAACTTTAAATTTAATGTTAAAATTTGTTAGTTTTAGATCAGAAATGTAAGCAATTAATAATGCAACACATAAGACAAATGAACACAGCAATTTACCTTGGGAAAACCCTCCTCGAGGGAGAAAAACCCAGCCAAAATGTATCTCTTATATATTTAACAAGGAGAGCAGAAATCTGCTTACAACAGGGCCTCTCCTTGATATCAATCTGCTCTAAGCAAATGATGATCTGCTGTAGATACACAAACTCCTTGATAAGTGCGAATTGACTTGAGAACGAATTAATTGATGATCAAATGGATGATCATCTCCTTCTATATATACAATGCAAGGAGACTCTTCACAAGCAAGGCGACTCTTCACTTGGTCGGCCTCTTAAAGAAAATAAAATATTAATTATAATAAGCTCAACTTGCCTTAACAATTATTTGTTTAATATTTAATATTCTCGAATTAGAGAGAAAGATATCTCCTGCTGCTATTACATCAACAAAATTTACCAGTGTTCTTGTTTTGAAAGTTCAATGCCATGATATTTTCAGTTTTAATGTAGCAAATTTATAAATTATTAAACCATTTAAAAAACATGGCATCTCCAAGTACCCCCATCTCCTATTTTTCAAAAATAGAAGTACCAATACCGGTACCAGTCTCCCATAACAGTACCAATATCAGTCTCTTGGAAACTAAGATATTTATGATATAAAATATAATCATAACATAATTAGAACAATTTTTGTGTTATTTGTAATTATAATTCAATTATTATTAGGTTCTTAACAAATTTATAAATTGTTTATTTATTGTTTTTAAATTTATAGTTAACTTAAAATATCTATATTTATTTATTTTTACTATATTATATATATAGCATGACCAAAACCAACCATATTGAACATGGGGAGAAACAAATGGTCAAACCGTTGAACTTGAACCTGAACTAGCACCATAGACCTAGCATTAACAACTACTAGACATTTATACATTCCCATTTAATTGGAAACTTGCTACTTGGCTTATGTTTGCATCTAAGGTCATGTATTTCACTGGTTTGACCAATGGTATACAATACTCCATTAATAGTACTTGATCACTTGGATATTTTGGAACCATGTATGGACAAGTGTCAAAACCACATTCTTTAATGGATGTGAAGGTTGGGAATTGGATAAATTAATCAAGCCAATCTGATACGACATTTCTTGTTTTTTGAAATATTCTCACATTAAGTTTTTGAGTTACTTTTCTTATTGAATACATGGCAAAAGCATCATTCACCTTCTTATGATGTTTTGGAGGGCTTATTATATTCCAGTTGTGGATGATGCTTCTCACTCAAAGATGGTATGCCACTTCAGAGGCACCAGATCTTGGTATTAGTTACCCTTTGGAGCAAGGGGGATTGGGGATGTGTTCCCCGGGTTTGTACTTGTGGACATGAAGTATGTCTCAATCCATTTGGTAGAGTGTTGTATCTATTAATGCAGAGTATGCCTTGATTTTACATGGGTATTGTTGTGGATGTGGTGTATGTCTTCGCTCACAGTTAGATGTGTTACTGTGGTTGTGGAGTATGTCTCGGTTCATACTTGAAGAATTGCATTCTGAGGTATGTCTCAGTTCCCATGCAAAATGGTGAACTTGTGGATAGTGAGTGTGTCTCTATTCACAAGTATTGATGGATTGTCAAGGTATCCACTGATATATTCGGTTTGGTTTGTCCTAGTTAGTTTGCGATAATTGGAAACCTGTGTGTATGCCTTTGATCATCGGACGTTTATTTGGGCTGCTGTGCTTTTTCTTGATCCATTACCAATGTTACTATCTTTGTCCAAAGTAATGTAATAACTATAAGAGAGGGAATGTTCGAAATATTACATCAAAGCATGTTAGTATGTTAGGTAAGTAAATGTTGGTAGGTTAATAAATAACTGTTAGTATATTTTAGATAAATGTTAAGACGTTGGGTGTGTGTAAGAACCCTGGTGGTTCTCAACCCCAAAACCCTAATTGAAATCACTGATTTTGTTTGTTTTGTAATTTTTTGTGTTTTGATGGATTTTTGCATGAAACAGGAAATTTGCGATTTTGCTTGAAAAGACTAGGAAAAATAAATAAAATACGTAATGCTTGAAAAACTACAGAACATGTATCAAATATCGTTGCCAGATTATTTATTGATTATTCAGAGTGATTACAAATCGATACTTCAACTTCTGAACAAAAGGCAAGAATATTTAATATAAAAACCTAGTTTATTACAGCCGCCTTGGGATAAGTGAAGAATGTACGGCCAGCTCCAGATTATCAATCTCCAAGCTCAGAAACAGAGGAATAACTCCCAGAACCCTAGGCGCCCTCACTGCAAAAGACTGGAAGTGGAAAGCCAAAGCGATTTCCTCTGATGAAAAAGTACGGCCCTTGCTGGTACAACAGTACGGCCTGTACAGCAACAGCATTTAATGAAGTACGGCCCAATGAATGATGCCAGATCTCTGATAACTGACCTTTGATAAAGTTGCCTCAACTGCCAGATGTTTATTCTCTGTCAAACCCTGATGAATCAATCAATAATCCCAATCTGTAACCTCTGAATGAAGTCACCAAGATGCAAGCTTCAACGGGTATTTCACAGTCTCAGTCTGCCAATTCCTGAAGAGGTATCGTTCTCCAGAAACGCTTCGTCTACCAGAAACCCTAGGGTTTGCAAACTCCAATGCTCAGAGCAAAATAAGACAAATTTGAATAACATAACATAATGGTTCGATTTGTCCTTTCTGAGAATATATACTTCCTTTGAGAAATTCGACCCAATAGCTCTTTTTAATAATCATTTAATAAAATGATCAAATTCGCCTTTTTGACTTAGGAGAATTAATAATAATTAAATGACGTCTTATTAATGAATAATAATTATTCATTATGTCAAAATATATCACTTTATTATAAAGTATTAAAAATACTTTATAATATACCATTTAATTATTAATATTTAAATATATTAATAAAGTGACTTTAATATAAAGTCAAAATATTAAATATTTAATAATCATTAAATACTCCTTATTTCTCCATCTGTCTATCAAACCGAAGAACTGGGTCGACTCTGAGCTGAAAAATTGAACCAGGTGCCCCCAAATTAGCAGCTTCCGCTGACCTAACTTTCTAAAAATAGAAAGTTTCTGAAAATCCACTGGAAGATTCTGCGAAGGCCCAACTGAAACAACTGCAATACTGAAGCTACCAAACGAGTAACTGCCTCAAATGATCCTCGCTGTCAGCCACGAGGATCGAAATAATAGGCTAACCACGTCACAAGCTGCGCTGACTAGGATGGGGACATCACAGTCCGCCCTCCCTGAAATTGCTTGTCCACAAGCAATCTCAACTCTGGATGCTGTAAGATCTCCTCTGACTCCCATGTAGCATCCTCAACTGGCAAATCTCTCCACTTGATCAGATATTCCCTGATCACCCGCCTCCGAAGGTGTCTCTCTCTCATCTCGAGGATGGCCTCAGGTACTAGTATCAATTTCCCTTCGTCATCAAGGGGTGGCAAAACTGGAGAGGGTATCACATGCTGACCCAATGCCTTTTTCAGGCGAGAAACGTGAAACACATTATGGACCTTGCTATCAGCTGGCAAGTCCAACTCATAAGCAACCTCGCCCACTCGTCTGACAACACGAAATGGACCATAGTAGCGAGGCTTCAGCTTCTCTGCCCCACTCTTCCGCAGAGTAGACTGACGATACGGCTGCAACATAAGGTACACCATATCACCCACATCAAAAGTACGCTCAACCCTCTTCTGATCAGCATACTGCTTCTGCTGATTCTGTGCCCGCTGGATATTGTCTCGGAGAGACCTCAAAATGTCCTGCTGACTCTGCATCATATCCCCTGCACTCGGCACTCTGCTATCGCTCAATATCAAATCCATAAGGTTGGGCGCCTCATACCCATACAAAGCCATAAAGGGTGTCATCTGTATCGTCATGTGGTGAGTCGAGTTATAACAATACTCGCATAGATAGATCCACCTCACCCAAGCTCTCTGCTGTCCAGCTATATAATTACGCAAATAACCTTCCACCCACTTATTGACAATCTCTGTCTGCCCATCTGTCTGCGGATGGTAGCTGGTACTCGGTGTCAGTTCGGTCCCACAAAGCCTGAACAACTCCTGCCAAAAGTTGCTCATGAACCGACTGTCTCTATCGCTGACTATTGTCCGAGGCAACCCATGCAGCCGGAATACCTCTCTAAAAAACAACTCTGCAGTCTGCGATGCTGTGAAGGTAGTAGTAATCGGAAAGAAGTGTGCGTATTTAGTCAACCGATCAACCACTACGTAGATGCAATCTTTACCCTGGGCTTTCGGCAAACCCGTGATAAAGTCCATCGATAAACACTCCCACTTCCCTATCAGGTATCGGAAGTAGCTGGAGCAATCCAGCAGGATAAGTGTGCTCCTGCTTGTTCTGCTGGCAGACAGAACACTCTCGAACATATCGTAACACATTAGTTTTTAGCCCTTTCCAGGTAAACCGTTCCCGAACCATTTTATATGTCTTATAGTACCCGGGATGGCCCGCCATAGGAAGATCATGAAAGGCTCTCAAAACTGTAACCCTCACCTCAGAGTCAGGAACTAGAAAAATCCGCCCCTTGTAAATGATCAAGTCATCTACAATAGTATACCTGTCGTCCTGCTCTGTCCTGCCAACAATGCTAGAAGCCCATGGGTTCTTAGCATACTCAGCAATAATCCGGTGCCTCCAATCCTCTGTGATCTGTGCCAAGGCATTCAACTGAGGTCTGCGAGACAAGGCGTCAGCTACGACATTCTGCTTCCCCTTAATGAAGGTGATATCACAGTCGTACGACTGCAGTTTACTGACCCATTTTTGCTGCCTCTCATTCAAGTCTCGCTGTCCAAGGAAATGTTTCAAGCTATTATGGTCTGTACGGACACGAATTTGCTGCCTACCAAGTATTGCCGAACTTAGCCAAAGCATGCATAATGGCTAACATCTCCTTGTCGTAAAATCGTAAAATCTCTCAGACCCTCGAGCTTCTGCCTCAATGCAATAGGATGTCGCCTCGCATCAAAACGGCACCAATGCCCCTCAAGCATCGAATAAATCAAATGACTTCGTAAAGTCAGGCAATGCTAGCACCGGACATGAAGTCATGATCACCTTGAACCTGTCAAAGCACTCCTGCGCCTGTGGTGACCAAGTAAAAGCCCCCTTCTTTGTCAAATCAGTAAGGGGTGCGGCGTGACGTGAGAACCCACTAACAAATCTCCTGTAAAATGCACACAACCCAATGAAACCTCTGAGCTGCGTAAGGTTCTCAGGCACCGGCCACTCAACTATAGCTCGGACCTTTTCAGGGTCCATACTCACTCCCTTGGCACTGATGATGTGCCCCAGATATAACAACTCCTCCATACCGAGCTCACACTTGGATTCCTTAGCATAGAATGACTCATCTGCCAAGATACCCAAAACTGCATCTAAATGAGCCAGGTGCTCCGCCCATGACCTGCTATAAACCAGAATGTCGTCGAAGAAGACCAACACAAACCTCCTCAACTGAGAGCTGAAAACCCTGTTCATAGTCGCCTGAAAGGTGGCAGGTGCATTGGTTAGACCAAACGGCATAACCAAGAACTCGAAGTGACCGCAATGACATCTAAAGCGGTTTTCTCAATATCCTACTCCCTCATCTGAATCTGGTGGTAACCCGATCTCAAATCAATCTTCGTAAAGAAGACAGCTCCGTGCAACTCATCAATCAGCTCATCAATGCGTGGAATAGTGTACCTATTCTTAATTGTCCTTTTGTTGAGCTGCCTGTAATCGATACACATCCGAAGTGATCCATCCTTCTTCTTCACCAATACAACCGATGAAGCAAAAGGTGACTTGCTAGGTCTGATATGCCCCATAGCGAACAACTCATTGATGGTCTTCTCTATCTCATCCTTGAGTCGTTTCGGATGTCTGTAGGGAGTGATCATAACGGGCTTTGCGCCCTCCTCCAACTCAATGATATGCTCCGTGCCTCTGTCTGGAGGTCTACCAGGTGGAATGTCACTAAACACTTTGGAGTCTTTAGTCCTCAAGATCTGAATGTCAGGGTGGTACTCACCCTTCTGCTACTCCTGCTGGGCTGGCATCAACATGCACTCTGCTGCCCAGTCAACCATATCATGACGAATGAGCCTCTCCATCCGCTTGAATGAAACCATCCTCAGATTACTGTCTCGAATCGCCTTGATGACATGTGGTCTCCCATCAACCTTAAATTTCATCTCCATGTCACGCAAATTGAGTGTGAACTCACCCAAATCGTGCAACCAGGCCATCCCTAACACCACATCAGTATCTCCCATGTTAAAAACATAGAATTCAGTCTTAAATTCATAGTTGTTCAGTCTCATCGGAAGATCAGTAATCTTTCGGTCACATCTGAGAGTATATCCATCAGCCACCTTGACTCGAATACCCTCGAATGCCTCTGTCTGGATGCCACGCCTCTCCACCAAACGTGCATCAATGAAATTGTGTGTAGCACCAGTATCCAGTAATGTGATCACCTTCTGACCTGCTAGGAGCCCGCGAAGTCTAAACGAACCATCTCTCTGAAGGCTAGTCAAATGGGCTTCCTGTAGCTTCCTTCCACCTTCGTGTTCACCCTCATTTTCGGACCTGTCATCATCTGAAGGCTCGGAATCAGCTTGCTGGTCTGACAGATCAGATTGCTCTTCGCCCTCATAAAACCATTCCATCTGATTATTTTTGACCTTAGGACGAAGTGGGCATATATGTTTTTCATCGTAGGGTGCCTTGCACCAGAAACACAACTTTTTCTTTCTCAATTCGTTCAATGTTTCTCGATCAAAGGGTGGTGCATTATGTCTCTTAGGATCCGGTTGATCCTTCCTTCTGTCAAAAGGCCTATTCCTGTCATTATTTCTATCGAAAGGCCTATTAGGCCTAGTGTATGGTGTTGACCCTGAATTGAACTTGCTGCGAGGTGCTGCAAGCTCCATGTTTCGCGCCTTCCTCATGGCCTCCTGAAGGGTAGGAGGGTCAAACGCCTTTACCCAACCTCTCATAGGTTCTGTCAAACCCTCAACGAAGAGTATAATGAGTCTCCGTTTTGAAATCCCTGTCACCATGACTGCAACTCGCTGAAACTCACCAATATAAGAATCCAAGCTACCCATCTGTCTGAGCTGTGCTAGCTCCCTGAAATAAAGTTCCGGATCCTTCTTATCAAATCTCTCTATGAGCCTACTAGTGAACTCCTGATAGGTATTGACTGCATGATGGCCAAGCGTATACATGCCATGGTGCCACCAATCATGCGCTACTCCATCAAGATGCAAGGTAGCAAATTTAATGGCCTCGTCCTCCTGCATAGGCCTCAGTGATAAGTAGTTGTCCAATTTCTGGACCCACGACCTTGCTGATGTCTTATCGGACCCATCAAAATATGGCAAGGTAATCTTGCTAACCGCATACTGCAAATCCCTGTTCACCTGTGGCTACGGCTGCTGATGCTGAGGGGGTCTACGGTCAAATCTGCCTCCTCCTCTAGGTTTATAAACATCCATAAACTCATGAAACGTTAATGCCTGCCGGATCTCAGGTACTAGCGACATGTATTCACCATGAAACCTCGTCACATCTGCCACCGACATGCCATTATGTGGCTGAAACTCCTGATGCTGCCCCTGATGCTCTGCCCCCGGAGTCTGAGGTGGAGTCTCTCTAGGTAAGAAAGTAGGCTGACCTAGCCTATGCTCCTGATAGATCGGTGACGACTGTCGTGGTACTGATGCCAAAGGCCGATCTACTGGTGTAGTCCCGCTCGTCTGTCCAATCTGTATATAATGAGGCTGTGTGGGCGTATACTGTCTGATAGTGCCCATCAACTGGGACATCATGTCCATCATGTTATCATGCCTGCGTCTGAACTCCTCATCGGTAATGTCGCCCTCTGCATGTGCTTTCCCTGTATCCCTAACTGTCTCTGTAGGAATCTCGCGATCTGCCATTAGGGTTGCAACACTGTTTTCACTGCTGTTAGAGCTGGATCTGTGAATGCCTAATACACCTAACACTGTCTCACCTTCTGGAATCGGTGAACCTGTCCAATCCTCGGCTCTGCCTGTCCCTACACCCTTAATATAATGAATGGTATCTCTGTTCATGAAAAAGCAACCAAAAAGCACACTGTATTCTGAAAAAGCAACTGAAAAAGCATAGGATGGCAGGAGATCTGTGCTCTAATACCACTGTAAGAACCCTGGTGGTTCTCAACCCCAAAACCCTAATTGAAATCACTGATTTTGTTTGTTTTGTAATTTTTTGTGTTTTGATGGATTTTTGCATGAAACAGGAAATTTGCGATTTTGCTTGAAAAGACTAGGAAAAATAAATAAAATACGTAATGCTTGAAAAACTACAGAACATGTATCAAATATCGTTGCCAGATTATTTATTGATTATTCAGAGTGATTACAAATCGATACTTCAACTTTTGAACAAAAGGCAAGAATATTTAATATAAAAACCTGGTTTATTACAGCCGCCTTGGGAAAGTGAAGAATGTACGGCCAGCTCCAGATTATCAATCTCCAAGCTCAGAAACAGAGGAATAACTCCCAGAACCCTAGGCGCCCTCACTGCAAAAGACTGGAAGTGGAAAGCCAAAGCGATTTCCTCTGATGAAAAAGTACGGCCCTTGCTGGTACAACAGTACGGCCTGTACAGCAACAGCATTTAATGAAGTACGGCCCAATGAATGATGCCAGATCTCTGATAACTGACCTTTGATAAAGTCGCCTCAACTGCCAGATGTTTATTCTCTGTCAAACCCTGATGAATCAATCAATAATCCCAATCTATAACCTCTGAATGAAGTCACCAAGATGCAAGCTTCAACTGGTATTTCACAGTCTCAGTCTGCCAATTCCTGAAGAGGTATCGTTCTCCAGAAACGCTTCGTCTGCCAGAAACCCTAGGGTTTGCAAACTCCAATGCTCAGAGCAAAATAAGACAAATTTGAATAACATAACATAATGGTTCGATTTGTCCTTTCTGAGAATATATAGTTCCTTTGAGAAATTCGACCCAACAGCTCTTTTTAATAATCATTTAATAAAATGATCAAATTCGCCTTTTTGACTTAGGAGAATTAATAATAATTAAATGACGTCTTATTAATGAATAATAATTATTCATTATGTCAAAATATATCACTTTATTATAAAGTATTAAAAATACTTTATAATATACCATTTAATTATTAATATTTAAATATATTAATAAAGTGACTTTAATATAAAGTCAAAATATTAAATATTTAATAATCATTAAATACTCCTTATTTCTCCATCTGTCTATCAAACCGAAGAACTGGGTCGACTCTGAGCTGAAAAGTTGAACCAGGTGCCCTGCCCAAATTAGCAACTTCCGCTTGACCTAACTTTCTAAAAATAGAAAGTTTCTGAAAATCCACTCTGGAAGATTCTGCGAAGGCCCAACCTGAAACAATTGCAATACTGAAGCTACCAAACACTGAGTAACTGCCTTAGATGATCCTCTGCACAATCTGTCAGCCTACGAGGATCGAAATAATAGGCTAACCACGTCACCAGCTGCGCTGACTAAGATGGGGACATCACAGTGTGTTAGTTGTGTTTAGTTTTTATGTGGTTGTCAAGAGGTTATATTGTTGTCTCTTATGGTATGTAGATTCCTTAAATAATTTACAAGTCATCCCTTATTCTATACTTTCTTAACTTTTTCATCAAGCATGAGAAATGTCATATATAAAATTGGAGTGAACTACTTGCCTTCATTTTCCAATATAGTTATATGATCTTGTATCATTCCTACTACAAGGAAAGCACAAGTGTGAAGAGCTTTCTCTTATTACAGCTCTATCTCATCTAAACCATTCTCTTCAATTTTGACACACAAAGAATTGATGATCAATGTTTTCCAACAAATATTGAATCCAGTGATCTTCAATCTTGAATCAAATTTGTTACTAGTTCCTTTTTCGATGAGATAGAATAAAATAACATATATCTTTACAATAATATAAGCATCGTACATTAACACAGATACAAGAAGTTTTTGTTACTGTTGAGGAAGATTGTGTCTAAAATAAATCCTGTTAAGAAAAAAAAGTTCACAGACCAGTTTTAAGCATATCATTTTATATTTTCAATAAGATGGCTATTGACAATGCCATGGCCTTTTGATATATAGCAATCTATGCTATATACATAAGTGAATGTTACAATACACATAATAATCTTAATGTAATATTAGCTTTCAAACCCAATAAATTGTCCTTATGGCAAGCTCCTTCAGCATGTTGTCAAATAGGGTGACATAAAGTTGGAGCTGAATGGCATTAGAGATTTTTTCAAGATGGAGATTCCCAAGAACATTGATATTCTTCAATCTCCTAATCTTGGAGTATACCATTGAATATTAAGAAAGAACTTTGCAAAAGTGATATATCAATTTGAGAAACTTACTTACAAGAGAGTTCAATTTTATTACAATAAAAGTAACAGGAGACCCACAGGAATCAAAGAAAAAGTTGGTCAGAACGCCTATGTCTTCCTTTCCAAGGTGGGACCAAGAGTTCCATATTCATTTAAATACCTCAAAAACTGCCATTCACTATACTTAATAGCAGTTTGGCCTTCAAAGTTAATTAATTTTAAGCTGCAGTTTGGCATGGAATGAGATGAAGTGCAAATCTATTAAATTAGGGAACTACATACAGTTTAAGTAGAGACCAAAATCTAAAAGATTTATTTGTTATTCATTTTCCTTAACTTTGTTTCTTTGATAACCAGTATGTTAAATTACTCTTCAACAATGACTATTGCACAGGAATCAGGGCAAAGGTACATCTTATAAATGTTTACACACATTCAACTTTTAAAAATTAAAAATGAAATAAGTTCTCATAAATATTGAATTTGAAAGCAAAATTAGATGATTCTTCTAAACCATCATTTATTGTATATTAATTTTCCTTGGAAATCATTTTTTCTTCAATGTTACTAATTGAAGATTTGTAAATCTTCATTTGTGCATCATTTTTAAAACTTCAAACCTGTCATTATGCGGAAACAATCATTTTGCATTGTTTGATATATTTCAAATGTAAAAGGTTAAAAGAGTAATAATGAAAAGATCTGAAAGGAACGATATTGACAGCTTGGGAAATTATAAAAACAGCTACAAATACCTAATGTTCTGCATATCAAATTTATTCAGACATATGAGCAATTGTGCATAGATCTACAGCATTTTTTAGTTAGAATATGCAATACTAGAATGCACATCATGAAACCAATGTATTGAGTACCTGTATCCTCGTGTTGAGTATTGCCCTAATAGTTCAACAAAAGCAGGATGTTCAAACATCTGTACAGCACCAGATCCATAAATCAAAACCAAAGAAAATAATTGTCTTTAGGTAAGAGATTTAAAAACCTCAACAAAACTTAGATTTTTAAAATTGGTAAGATAAATTTGTCCTAGAAAAGAAAATGAATTTCCAAGGAAGTAACTATCAACTTTAATAAACCTCCCAGACAAGTCTAAAGCAGAGAAAAGGTCAAGTTTTAAAATTGATCTATTATGTCTCATAATGTTCAAATCCAACTTCATGCTTAAATTTAAGGAGTTGCAACCTACTGCTTTCGAAGCCAATTCAATCTTCTTAATTAAGCGCAAACTCAACCCTTTATTATCACCAACCAATACTTTCCCAATCAAAGCAACAACAAAAGCACAACCTGTAGCCTGCAAGAGGGATAAAACCATGAGCGGATTAGATCCTTCCATTCCATAAGGATTAAACACAAAATATAAATTAAGGTGATTATGGTGCACAATGCTTGTTTAACCTTTATTGCCAATAGCAGCTCCACTCATGAAGCCAAACTTGCATATAATCAACTAAATTTCCCTTTCTTATTCATCTCCAATAAAAAAGACTTGTAAAGTGTCAGCCTTTTAATCTACATCTCAAAACTAGAATAGATGTGTGTGGTAGAACTGCTCTTCAAATTATAAGGGAAAGCTCCATGTAAACAAAAACTAACCTAATCTGAAGTCTGAACACATGTACTTGCTATTTGCAATTTATATAGTGCTTGTTGGGGCAGTTCACAATTATGTTGAATAAAACCAATATGTATCTTTTTGGGTTCACCTAGGGAAAAAAGACTGACATACACTTTCAATGAAAATCAAAAGATTTTTATACATTTTCACTAAAAGAAAACCTACAACTACATGTTTAAGTTGTCCAACTAAATAAAAAGACTAAACAATGCAAGTACACACAAGAATTGAATAGGATTTAACCTAAGTTACCAGTTCGGTTTTGGGTTCGAGGGTTCGGTTCACGGGTTCGGGCAAACTTTTTTGGGGTTTGGGTTCGTTAATACAAAAACATATAAAAATCAGAAATATATACATATTTGCAGCAGTAATTAAGTTCAAAATACACCACCATATTAATAGTCAAATAACATAGCAAAAATACACCACCACTTTCATAGTCAAATATTAAAATATTAGTGATACTCAAATGTCATGATATAAATTAAAGTTCCAACTGTTCAAACATAAAAATGTCAAGTGTTTACAATCAGCCATTATTGATCATTGATCAATCATATGGGTCATCAAAAAAAGCATCATCAACATCCATATTCGATGCTACATTTTGTGTAGAACCAAAAATAGCGTCAGTGGCACTCGCACAAGCATTTATCATCAGCTCTTACTTATTTCACTAACCTCCAATCAAGCATCAGGTCTTACCTGAAACGCTTGTGCGAGAACCATAATTAGTGTGATGCTTGTGATAAGATAAAATGCTTGGAAGTCAGAATCAGGTCCTACTTATTTCACTAACCTCCAATCAAGAATTCATTCTCCTCTGCAGCTCAAAAGACAAATTCAGTGTTGTCTCCTATAATTTTACAGCTGAATTATCACAAAGCCTTTCAAGCTAATAAAGTCACAAGACATTGACACAAAATAATGAAGTTTACTTCTGTTGTTGTTTCTAGTGAAGGTCAAATCACAAACGTTTTGATGAAAGGTTCCATTTATATACTTATTTCTGATGACAAAAATTGAACCCACAGTCAGCATTTCGTACCCTGATCGAACCAGTCTCGAACCGAACCACAATTTCATACCCAGGTCGAATCGAACCCGAACCAGGGGCCTAATACCAGCGAACCGGTAACATAGGATTTAACACATATACAAGACGTTATAAGCTAAACATGACAGTTGCATTCAAATTTACAATGACCCACCTAACACTTATTGCAATACAAAAAGCTTTCACTAATTGTCAAGTGATATCTAACTCATTAAAAGGCAATAACACATAAGACAAAACACTTCAATGATAATTTAGAATCAAAATATGCATACTAAAAGTAAATTCTATTGAATGAACAATGAATCCCAGATTAAAATTACTCAGCTAACAACAATTTCAGCCAGTAGGCATGAGAATTACCATAGAAAACTAAGTGCAAAAATGACACACATTTATAAGGCTACAAAGCATTGCATGAAAATAAATTAAATAAACTAACTACAACTTCTACTCTAAGAAAACTTTGATTGCATGCAAAGCAAGTTTTATTACAGAATATCCTATTCATTAATTCTAAATCTAAAACCAGGCAACTGCCAGTTAGACTAGTGGACTGAAATACAAACTAACACTTAAAGTTCACACCTCTTGCACGACAAGATCTAAAACTAGATGATCTAACAATAGCTAACTCCTAAAAAAATTCGTTGCTTTAAAATTAGAGACTTCTAAAAATAGCAAATCTGAATAGGCTTGAGAACATAGTAAAACCTCTAAAGACACTATGAAACTCTTAACATTCTTTCTGAGGTTTGAATCTCACAACCCTTTGTTTATTTCTCAAAAACCTTGACTCTTCTGAATAAAATTTCTGTGAAAAGCAAAACCTGTGATGGCAGTTAGCTAAAATCAGGCACCCTTTCATGTTGGAAGTAATCAAAGACTGTACGATTCCAGAATCATGATTGCTGTCTTTTGTTCATGGATGAAATTACCTTTGAAAATGTAATGAGCCTTGCAAATTCTGACTCAAAACCTTCAATTTTCTGCCTTAGGAATTTCGTCAAACAATTGGCAAGTGAAGTCTGAACTTGCTGATTTTGTTTTCAGTTTGCTTTGAATTGGTTTTTGATGTTTGCAAATGATGTAAAATGATTGGAAATGATTGCAAGAACAACTAAACAAGTATCTAAAATGAAATGCAGCTCTTTTTGTATTTTTCAATTGCACATACATGAATTATGTTTGCAAGGACAACTAAACAATTATCTAAAATGAAATGCAGCTCTTTTTGTATTTTTCAATTGCACACCTACAGCCAAGAGACATTTTTACAAACACTTGGTATGAAAACTAATTCCAAGTAATGAAAATACAAATGAAAGACATTTTGTCAAGTAATTATCATGCAAACTCCTTGTCCCTCCAATATTGTATTGCAAAATTATGAAGACTTACAATCAGATTTTAATATGCAATCAGGCTTGAAATATGAATGTTACAATCATCACAATGTCTGAAACTAGAGTGCAAATCGATTATGTTTGCTACAGCCAAACTCCTTAACCATATGCAGACTGAAATTACAATGCTCATGAACTGATTAAATCAGCTGCTAACTCCTAAATGCTGCTAAGACACTAAGATACAATTCAATAACAAATAAAGGAACCTGGATATTCGCCACAGCAGTCATAAACTGATTTGAATCTCTTTGTTGAGGTTTGGTTTGGCCACCAAAATGCTGTTCCAACCTTTCCCTATGCAAGACGTCCTTCCCTGAATTTTCTTAGAATTTTTGGAGCCTTCTTTTACAAAATCGCCCCTGCCATGAGTGCGCCCAGCTTGCTATGAGATTCTGATTTTTGATGAACAGTCACATAAATTCATCCCTTCCATTCATGACGTCCTTCCTCAAGCAAAATCGTCCATTTCAATGGACTGAGAATTATCCAATAAATCTGCTGTGATTTCCTTAAATCGATTTTCCTTCCCAAGACAAAATTTACAAATAATCTCCTAGGATCAATTGCCTTCCAATGATGATAATTTTCTTCAATAACATCTGAAGATTGATCTTCAATGTGTTCTCCAAATGATTCTTTCCAAAATTGGCCAAAGGCCACTAATTTTGCCCACTTGAGAAGTCTGAAGTAACACCTCCCAAACTAGCTAGGCTTTCACAAGCGAAGTTTTCCAAGCATTAAGCTCACCAAATGTAGAAATGTAGTAATCAACTCAACCATGCCAAATGCTTAGCTTAGCCAAAAGCTCCTTTTATAATTTTCCAGCCACATCCCCAAGAAGCTTCTAGAAATAAAGTATTATTTTATTCAAGTGACTTTATAATATAAAATTTATTTTAGTCACTTTATTGAATTAATTAAATATAAGGTCACCTTTTAATATTTAATTGTTTGATAACCTTATAAATAACTAATTTAATAATCCACTTAATTTAATTAAAATAATCAATTAGTCATCCTTATGAATATCATTAATTTGGACAACTTAATTAAATTAAACTTACTCCAAAATTGGGGACATGACAGAAAACTCAAAAGGATCCCTGATGATAGTTGGATGCTTAGGCAAAGACACAGATTGCTGATGATCAATAGAAATTGATTATCTAAATCCTGCTAAAGATGGAATCAAACTGACAAGATAATTAAGACTGGTTTTTCCTTCAATTTCTGATGAATGTTGGTGAATAAGCAGATTTTCAAGACCCTGTGTGATCTGCTGTGGCGTTCTACTGCTGTACCTTTCTGTCAAAATCAAACAAGGAGGATACAAAGTTTTCTTATTCAGCAATTTGGTTCTATATTAGGCACTTCAAGTATTTTATAAATAACCTCACTCTCTTATGATAACATCAGCTTATAAAAAGTGTGCTTATCACGACTGCTGCTCTACTTCTTTTATATCAATTTCAACTTGAATATAGAAAAGCAAAACAACAAAAAAAATGCCTCTCATTTATAGACGGTTTGTCTTTTATTGAAACTAGTTAGCAAGAATTCTATTAGTAAAATTTATGTCTTCTTTTAACCAATTTTGGGTTGCCCTCCACTATAGAGAGGCATGCACCAATATACTTCAAGGTTTAACTTGAAACAGATAAATGCTTCACCACTCAAAATAACAGAAATCATTTAGTAGTAAGTGTAGTTTCCTTTGTTGGAGTGAACATCTATATACAGTGGGAAATTTTTCCTATCGTTGGCATATGAATCTTATTTGCTAGGCACATGTGATTATATACATTATATTCCTTCCTTATTCAAGTGCACGTGTGATTAGATAAGAATGGTTTAGTTTTAGAAGCAAAAATCATTTTTGTTTCCTCAATCCACCCACATGCATCACTGGTATGGCTACAATTTGAACTTGAAACACTCTATTTTGATGCTCTAGGGTACACAATAAATCATAGCAAGGGATGTTTTTGTTTTTGAAAGTTTGTTTGCCTTCATTGTAGGGAATATAACAATATACATGACTATATATACCAATGATGGTTTTTCTTTCAAAACATACTTCCCATTATCAGGCACATCATTCATGCATGTGACTTCATGGAAACCAATTTCAAACTCATTAAGTTGATCCTCTTTACTAAGGCAAGCCTTGACTATGCAATTTTAATCTTTGAAATTTGAACTTGTTTCCTTCTTATAGAAGCAAAAATTAGTGTATACATTTTTGAACTAACTTTGAAAACATAATTTTCCCTACGCACTTAACCTTTGCAATTCAGAATGTGATCCTCATTCCCTTATAAATTGGAATTTTCTTGAAAATGCTTTGTAGGTTCTTGTTAGAATATATAAAAAACAATAATCCTTCCTAGTACCTAATGCTTACGAGCTAATCACAAAACTAGAAGTAGAGAATAAAGATACTCTATATTCAATACAATGGAGCAATTTTACAGAAAGAAATGTATAAATATACAAGCCCCTTGGATCCATGAATTGAGGAGATGACATGTCCAAGAGGCATGATTTCAACTCTCAATTAGTCCCAATCAATAGGTGAGGTAACTCAATCTAAATGAAACAGAGGTGACCTTCACTAAACAGAAGTGGTCCCTAATTAGGATCAATCAAGGATTGATGAGGCAGTGGTGGCACTTGTATACCTCAAGTCAAGGTGTACACGCCATTACAAACTGTCTAAGTGAGGGAAATAAAATATTCCTAGTATCCTATCTAAACATGAAACTAGGTCCAATATTACCCTTAAGGATAAACAATATTCTAGATGAAGTATATAATATATACACCAACCACTTTCTTGAAAACACTCATAAAGGAAACGGGGCACCATTGTTAATCCTTCTGCAGTATCACCCATCGCTTTTCCTGCTTTTGCAATGAATGGGAAATGGGAAGGCGGCGAATATAGTTTCTAATTCCCACACATTGAGTATTTTCAAATCTCCCTAACTACGATTACTGTGATGGTGGAAAAGTGAGAGTCAAAAACAGTAATCCCTAAAAAGATCACCAAAGAGAATGCAGAAAGATAAGAAAAACATAAATTGGGTGAATGAAGACCTATTACAGTTTTACACCAAAGCCATTAAGAGAGAGTCTCTTGGAGTAGACATTAATAAATGCATAATTAAACTGCTGCCTAAAGAAGGTGACATATTTTTAGTTAAAAGTTGGAGACCAATCACCTTACTAGATGTCTTATACAAGATACTAGCAAAGGTCTTAGCATTGAGACTAGTAGATATCCTTCCTTCATCAGCAACACTCAAACAGGGTTCATCAAAGGTAGATACATTCTTGAGAATCTAATAACAAGCTGGGAGGCTATGAAATGGGAAAAGGGTTGCAACCAAAATATAGGAATGCTCCTTGTTGATTTTGAAAAGACATATGATAGGTTAGAATGACCGTTTCTACTAATGACCTTAGAAGCATTTGGATTCCCAATTGAATCTTGTCAAATGGTAAGCACTTTGATGCAAGATGCAATTGCTCAGGTGGATATAAATGGATCACTCTCAAATCAGTTCTCATTATAGAGGTCAATAAGGTAGGGGTGCCCTCTTGCACCAACTTTATTTGTGATAGCCTCAGATGCTATCTACTATCTATTATGAGGACTAACTGAAAGGCCCAAGGTTGGAGGACTAACCCTACCTAATGAGGAGGATATCTGAAATATCCAATTTGTTGATGATACTGCCTTATTTGTTAATCTTGAAGAGGGAAGTTTTGAAAATCTAATACAAAAATTAAATATATTTTGTATAGCCTTTGAGGCAAAATTTTAAAGCAAAAATCCATCATGTTAAGCTAGGTAAACGCCCCCTCGATTG